>JAKTUX010000021.1:0-198104 GCA_030556895.1 Kodamaea jinghongensis | reverse complement strand
ACCCATACCGCAATAGTTAGGGACACTGAAAACCCATACCGCAATAGTTAGGGACACTGAAAACCCATACCGCAATAGTTAGGGACAATAAGTATTCTGAATTTCAAAGGAACATTATCTAATGTCATACCAGACACAAATACTTCGGGCCCTTCACAAACACATTGACATCCTTCAGGAGTAGATTCGAGGATTTCAAGAAATATGAAAATATTCGAGTCAGTAATGACCGCACAGTTCGTTCTAACTTCTAGCATCTCAATAATAGTTTGTCTAATAACTTTTTGAAATTTTTGATTCAGAAACATCTCTATACCTCTTCCAATGAGTGGCATCGATAACCACTGTGGGAGTAATGGAAACCTTTTTACTTCAAAAATGCATCTCGCTTCGTTCCCTAAGTTGAAGTATAGATCACTTCTCTTGTTTATTCTTGCCCACGAAGTTAGTAATTCCACAGACATAGAACATGCAATACTCAAAAAGCTGCATATTGGTTCGACCAAATAATTTGCAACTACTCTTAAGCATTCGCTCTCAAGTGAAGCATCTCTAATATTTAGGTAATCCTGAAATGCAAGTTGAATCAGCATTTCTAATAGCAAGTCACTATTTGCATTTTTGAGTAATTCATCCCTTCTTGTTGCAATCCATTCATTATTGACATCTTCGATAATTTCATATTTGAATCGTCCATATACCTCATAACTTGGATTAGGAGCATGATAATCTTCCGCATAATGGATCAAGTTGTATTTGTACTCAACTATTGGAAGTGAGAGCACTAAGCGGCTAAATACAATGGTAAGCATAGCATCTTCTGTGGTGTGCAAGTAGTAAAAATACGCCAAGTACATTGGCTTATTTCGAATATTTCTAACATTATTGGCATTAACCAGTTCATCAAACAATTCCCTAGGCATGTTTTGATATAATACGGAGCCGTTTGTCCACTGAGGCAAAAGGAGTTTATAATCAACAAACTCGTTGTGCAGCTCGTAGAACTCCGTTCTTAGTATTTCGTGGATGGGTATCCTCTCAATATGTGCTATGAACAGCAGTTCAAATGGTAACAGCATTTAGATGTAGTATTCGTTTGAGAATTAATAATTGAAATATGACCCTAGTTATATTTATTAAAATTTATAGCCGAGCGTTATTATCCTTCAATTTATGGCTGCAAAAATTTTTTTGTGTCGTGCGCTGTTTTTCGCGCCAAATGCAGCCTTACAACTAATGAGTACATTTCCAACTATGCTAGAAAATTTCACATTCCCACACATTTCACATACAGTCAAAAAGATTCACCAGGAAGAGCTATTGACACAGAGATAAAAGCAGTATTACCTCTGTCTATTAAACCACTCTGGTCTTTGAAGGCTCGAATGGGAAGAACAAAGCAAGTGTTCCAATAAAACCAACAAAGGCACCACAAATCCATATAGGCACTTGCGAACCTGTGTTCGAGTACCACGCAATAATTGGTACCATTGACGTAGACAAACGCGTAAAGAAAAAACAAAGACAGTTACCTGTAGCTCTTGCAGCAGAAGGCATCACTTCGGGGGTGTATGCGTAAAGAACCCCATAGTAAATGTAAATGGTGACGTAGACTGCCGAAGAGAGAGCAACATTCTGAGCACGAGTTCTCACAGCGGTGTAACCAAAGAGGCATGCCATTGTAGAAACACCACCAATGAAAAGCACACCTCTTCTGCCTAAACGTGGGAAAAGATAAAGAAGTGCACCAGCAATTAAAGGACCTCCGGTTGAAGAAACATTGGAGATCAAGTTATCTCTGTAAACACCATGAACGTTTGGAGCAGAAACATTGGCACCACGGGTAGCTAAATAAACTGGAAGGAAAGAAGAGTAGAGAGGATAAGCAATTCCTAGACAGAACCATGATGTAAACAATAAAACAGTTGATCTGGTAGACTTTTTGGTTGCAAATAAAACTTTCAAGTGCTTGAACATCAATTTGAAGGTACCTTTCAAGCTGAAATTGTTTCTGTAGTCCTCGTTGGAGGTGATGTCACCACATTCTTGTAATTGGTCCAAAGTAAGTGAACACTTTCTGTTATATTTCTGAGCCACCTCGTACAACACGGCGATAGCTTCCTCATCTCTATTGTTAGCAACCAAAAACTTTGGTGTTTCCTTCAACCTGATGACAGTGACTCTCAAGATAGCAAGGATTAACACAATAGCTCCATTGGTATAGTAAACATATCTCCAGCCCTTATTTTCGTGTGCGGGACAATCATCCGCACTCTTACAAGAGTATCTTGGTAAAAACGCGTAGGCGATCAAAACTGTAATAGTCTGTCCAACACCCCAGAAAAAAGCAAAGAATGTCAAGAGCCATTGATGCTTGTGTGGCAAAAACTCCAAGAACACACAAGTATCTAAAACCAAGTTACCACCAGCAGCAAAAGCGAGAAGCAAAACGAAAAGACAGTACAGTGCCATGGTCCCCATTGTACCAGCAATGATAGTGAAAACAGCACTCAAGAATAAAGACATGTTGAAGGCCAATTTACGTCCGATTAAATCTGCCAGGAATCCCCAAAAGAGCGCACCCAAGATCATTCCTCCGGCGTAGCACTCATTTGAAACTGCAAATTTGTACCCAAACTGGTAATTAATGAACTGACGGACAGTACTTTCGAGGAAAGTGATCTGTGTATCAGTAGCATAACCCATACCATTGAGGAGAAACAACTTGAAATGGTACCAAGTAAATCCAATTTCGTCGATTGCATCGTTGATCAACTTCATCTTCTTCTGAAGCACGTAATCGTTACCTTCAAGGTCAACCATATCCAGGTCGACGTAGGAGCTGGCGCTCGAGTCATCTTCTTTCACAAACACTTTAGAATTTTCTTTCGGTTCTGACATGTTGACTCTGGTTACTTCAAAATTTATTTCACAGGGAAATTCAAGTCTGTATTTATACACCGATCAAGCATTATGCAAGGCAACATGCATAATCGTGTCCTTGGGATATTCACCGAAACCAAGATAGTGGGGAAATCTCTCATTACTCTCGAGACTGTTACCTACCTTGGACAGTTACTACCTACTGCCTATTTCTAATTTATTCTTTGTTATTAACCAAATTGGCAACTTAGCTACCTCGAATATCAATTTGGAAAGAGCACACATGAGCCGTTACTGGACCACGGCACACGTACTCGAGAATCCAGTTTAATCGCAGCCGCACACGTGTGGGTCGGATTTCCAAATGAGGGTAAAGATTGATCTTCTTATTATAGACAGCTCTCCTCCAAATTACTAATATGCTACGAATATAGTAATAAATAGTTTAAAGATATCAGTAATTTAAGTTTTATGACATGCGTGACAGACTAGATACCGAACTTGAACGTCAATACGTAGCATCACAACCATATCTCCCCTTAAGCTTTAACGTTCAATGGCACTTGATGCAGGACCTATTATCTCAAGCTCACGTGGGGTTGCCAAATTCCGCAAAAAAAGATCCCGAACCCGATTCCATAAAGTCCCACCTGCATGCCAAATATTTCTATGCTAGATAAGCAAGCACCCCCAATATTGCCTTCTGACTGCATAAATGCTTTGCCTATTGGCAATCTCGGCGAGATCCTACAAAATTGAGTTATTAGTAAAGTAATCCTTTGATAGATAGTTGAAGCATCGGTTCTACATGAAACAGAAAAACTAACGCAAAGCTTGACACATTGTTATTTGACATTGTCTGGCCTCGGGATGGCTTACCCACTTCGAATTAATAAATTGAAAACTATATTCGGCAACTGATTGTCCGAAGACATAATAACCGTTGAGTTACTGCAACGAAGTTGATTCACATCTTTACACATCATTACGCACCAGTATGCACTTTTAACGTCGCTTAGCAACTGCAAGCACGTGCTCAAATCGTAGCTTATCTTATCGATGGGCTCAAGTATAATTAATGGCCGAACTTGTATAAGCGATCCACCACATATTTTACTTTGTGGGAGACGCTGCTGGGCTAATAACATTGGTTAGTAACTATTACAGTGTACTTTTATGATGCAAAAGCACATACATCTACGACTAACTTGTTTTTAAACCCGTTATAATTGACTGATCCCTTCGCCAGCTAAGTAAGTATCACCTACATCACAGACACTTATTGAGATTGTAAGCAGTATAAAAAACTCAATTAAAGGTATATCGATCATATTTGTATAGGTTGGTGCCCGCTATGATAGCAATTTCACTACCACTATTTTGTAATATTGCAGAATTTTGTACAAAATTATGAAAAAGTCCGAACAGGTTGTACCAAAAACACGAATGCCGTATGCTTTACCTAGGTGGCATTTTTAGGGCCCCAAATTGTCACCGGTGGTACTCTTTTGAGTAGTCTCAAGATAGCTACCCTTGAATTGATTTGCATTATCGATTCTCAATAGTGTCACCTCACGCTTAACCTTTTCCGTCATAAAACAAAAAAGTTACGTAATCTATTCTTTAACAATCTAATGGATATCTACGAAAAGAAAGTGTTTATCTCTTTCTTCAGTTTTGGTTTATTGAATAACATTTTATATGTTGTGATCCTATCCGCAGCAGTTGATCTAGTAGGGAGTGCTACTCCAAAGGCAGTAGTCCTCCTAGCAGACATAATCCCATCATTCTCAATCAAACTCGTGGCTCCATTCTTCATCCATTTGATTGAATACCGATCGAGAATATGGCTTATGGTATTGCTTTCATGCATCGGAATGCTTATTATTAGTCTCTCTAACACCGTTTTTATGAAAGTTGCAGGCATTGCTATGGCGCTGCTTTCTTCCGGGCTTGGTGAACTAACTTTCTTGCTGTTGACTCACTTCTACAAAGGAAAGTGGGCAATAGGCGGATTCCTGTCTGGAACAGGTGGCGCTGGTTTGGGTGGAAGTTTTCTATACATGTTATTGACTAACATAATTGGAATAAGTGTTAGCAACACCTTGTTATTGTTTGCAATTGTTCCGTGGGCTTTCTTAATTGTGTATCATTTCCTACTACCAGAAAAGTCATTAGAGAATGAGCTAGTGCATAACGCAGAAGTGACATATTCTCCTATCAGAGTTGAAGACTCTCATTACGAATTTAACTACAGTCGAACTTTTGACCTCATCAAACCGCTAGTGATTCCTTACATGGTTCCCCTTTGTGCTGTGTACATATCAGAGTATGTGATCAATCAAGGAATCTCGCCAACTTTACTATTCCCATTGGACACATTACCGAAGTCTCTATTCTCTTCCTATAGAGACATTTACGTTGTATACGGATTTTTGTACCAACTCGGAGTTTTCATATCTCGTTCACTGGCAAACTTTGGCATTAGAATAAGGAAACTTTACTTGATGTCCATTTTGCAATTTGTGAATGTCCTAATTCTAATCAACCAATCCATATATGACTTTCCATTCACATCAATTTGGCCGTTGCTATTACTTATTTTTTACGAAGGGCTCTTGGGAGGGGCACTGTATGTCAATACATTCTCATCTGTTAGCGAAAATGTGGATGTAACCAAAAGGGAGTTCAGTATGGGAGCTGTATCGGTTAGCGACGGCTTAGGTATTGTACTTGCAGGTTTAATCAGCTTGGGATTAGAGACAAGGTTGTGCGATATGCAAGTGGCTAGGGGTAGAGATTGGTGCCGGGCAAGTTAATCTGAACCTATTACACAAATGGAGCTACAAATACGGAGACAAGATACTCTTTCTGATTACGTACATCTACCTGAGCTATAAAAGATTATGGGAAGTGGCCAAATCTGAGTCCAAAGTACCCATCAGGAGCATCAACTGTTGCATTCAATAAAGATGTTCGTCCAACACCAGCATCAACACCAAAATCATTCACGGTGTTACCCCACCAAACTATGTTCTTTGGATGGTACTGGACAGCGAAGAATTGAATAAGACCACTGAATGCAATACCTGCAGTTAATGCTCCAGAGAAAACGTAATTATACTTTTCCCAGAAAGCAGTGTAGTAGTTTTTCAAATACCACATAGAATAAATGGACAAATAGAGGCCCCCAGTGTAGTAGGATAAATTATAAGGAGCGTAAATGATCATTCCTCCAATAACCAAAGTGGGTTGGAAATATCTCACGTACTTCTTAGGGCCAAACCACTTAACAACGAGGCAAAGTGGAGCTGCAAGAGCACCAATCAAGAAACAATATTGCATGACCGGATAAAGCCCACTGAAAACCTTTTTGGGACCAATAACACCCCAAATAACCGAAGCACTATAGAAGACAGTGGCATTAGGACAACTGAAACGTTGAGATTGGAGTGGTGTACAGTAGTCCTTGATAGAATCAATCTGGAAGTTCATGACTCCAAAACTAACAAAAGAAGAAATCAAAACAGAGAGCATTTGGCAACGGAACAAGGATCTTGGTGGGATCTTCAAGTAGTGCCCCATCTTTTGATCTGTGATATAATTATCAGCTTGTCCATCAATGTTGTAACCAAATGCCTTAACCAAAGCCAAAGCAATACCATTTCCTGGAAGTGCGTATCCAATAATCAATTCAACCAAAACATTAAGACCAAAACTAAATCCAGTAATAGAATAGACAATGGAGATTGGAATCAAGAAAGCAAAGTTAATGGCTAACGCAAAGAAAATGGTCCAAACAGGCGTGTTTGCTGGATAAATCTTTACAACTAAAATTGCAAAAACTAATGAAATAACCAAAACAATCAAAAACACCCAGTCTGGCACTTCCTTGTAGCGGCTCATCATTTTAGAATGGGGGTCATCAAATCCGCTATATGAATTCCTCTTCCAATCTTTAATAGAGGCCGCGAATGACTTATAAGAATTTCTGATGGCCTTGTAGTTCGAACCAAGCTCAAAGATAACACTAAAAGGGTACAATGCAAAGAATGCACCATATGTTACAAGCTGCGCTGCTGAGTAATATGGTGGACCAATTTCTTGGTACTTTTCGTTATCAAACAAACTCTTTGAATTCACAACAGATCTGACTTTGTAGTATTCACCATCATTTCTGAACAAAGAGGCCAGATTCACAGGCAAATAAGCACTCCAATAGTAGTTAGAGTAGTAAACCCCCACAATACATATAAATCCAATTAGGGATCCAACGTATTGGTTAACTTGTGAATAAAATGGAACTGCAAATGGACTGTTGTAAGTGAGAATATTCCAATCAAACGAAGGTATTGGATTAAGCCCTAAACCAGTTTGAGACCCAGTGATAACAGCTAAATTAAAGTTGTCAGGTTTTATCCAAGTTATCCAATTAAAGGTGGACAATGCTTGGAACAAGTAGTTTGGAATCCAGTAGTACAAGAAAGAACCGCCTGCAGTAATAAAGAAGAATGAGTACCTACTGATAGTCCAACCGTTAATGCTTTCCTTCTTTTCGGGACTCATTAAAGTCTTGTTAAGCGCCAAAGTGGGCATCAAGGTGGGCCACATTGCTTGGGTAGGGTACACCACAATCTTTCTCATAACTCCTGCCAAGCCAAACCCCATGTAGTTGGTAGCCAAGATTAATAAAATTTGGTAGCCATATGTTACCCAATCGTTACCATAGAATACTTTCATCTTTTGGATGTGGATATTCCAAGAAACGTAGGGAACACCAGAAACCGAGTAAAAAATCGTAGTAAGCATTTGCTCCTTGTACGTCCAAGGACCTGGGTTTAAGTCAATCGTCAAATTCCAGACCCTGAATTTCCACTTTGGAATTGTCCAAGCTAGAAATATACCACATGGATAGAGGAAAATTTGCACAACAGAAGAACCCAAACTGATTTTCGGCTTTCTTTCAGAAAAGAACTGGTTGATAAAAGTACCGATACACGTCCAAATAATTCCCAAGAAGTACACCCTAAATGTCTCACAAGCGATAGTAGGATCATCAAATGGATCGGTGACAGACCTGACTTCAGGATATGGCGACCAGTAAGCAATTAAGGCAGCTTCCAATTTAAATTGCAATTCCCAATCTGTGATATTAAGGTACGTACGATCACCAGATTCAAGTGAGGAGCTTAAAGAAATATCGCTTTCATTTTCCGAGGAGACTTTAACTTCCTTGATATCAGCTTCGCTCTTGCCCACAGCACTACTTAACTTTGCTTTAACTCCCTCCACTTCAACATAAGCGTCAGACGAAGATGAAGGAGCAGCAGCCAACAACCTATGAAAAAGATCAAGATCTTGCGAGGGAAGATTGACATCATCTTCGTAAGCGGCAACAGTATCAGTTAAAATGTCGTAGGCTTCTGTCAACTTTAATGCCTCAATCTTTTCAATCATAAATACGGCTGCATCAGGCAAGTCTTCCAAAGAATGTAATCCACCAAAATTTAATCTTTTCAAGATCAAGTGCTTTTGCTCCGATGTTAAGTTCACCCCCACCCCATCAATGCTCAAAGCATGCGAATGGATTGCCCTGAGATCAACTTCATGGTCTGCAACTTCGTTAAAGCTTGCGGTACTTGTAATGTGAGCGATATCACTACCTTGTACTTGTACTGGAACTTTTTCACTCATATCCTATTTAAGCAGGAGTGCTAGATAAGAAGACGAACCTTTGGGCTAAGTAGCCCAAATATATAGTAATTTGGAACATCACTCAAGGGTGCTCAGAAGTGACCGCGAGAGATAACAGGCGCATTAATTCTCACTTCCTTACGTCGCAAACCCTGTTCCTGCAACTGTAAGGGTATTGTTACGACTCCACATCAACCGAATTTTTCTTGTCCCCGACGATTTTAGCCTTGGCTATTTGTAGATACCAATGATCTGTCAAAGGTGTCACCTATGACATTAATATAAGAACCGTCGTGTGTAACAAACCCTCTTGAGAAGTTGTGTTCTGACTGGATGCTTGAACATTCCTTCTCAAGCAGTCTCGCAAAGCCCCATGCTTAGATCAGATAGATCTCATAGAAAGAAAATCTTCAAAGAACCAAGACTTCAATAGATTGAAGGTTCGTACGATCAAACGGCTCAACTAATCACAATGTTAGAAGCAGGTGAGGGTATCAATAAATATGTTAGTGCCGTATCAAAAACTATGGCAGCAAACTGTATGAAAACCTACACTATAGAACTGCACAAATGAGTTGTGGCTGTAAAGCCCTAACCATAAAATGCCCCCATAATCTGGTTGGCCCAAGTCCTTCCAGCTGTCAACAGCTGTCAAAGCTGTATGCAACAAGAACGGATATTCTCATTTTATGTTAATTAATCCTTATCTGCCGGAGTTGCGTATGCAGGGAAGTTCTTTATCCCATAGAGGTGGAAGATATCAATCCCCCAAATATCCAATGAGATATTATTGATATGCCAATCAGCGCAATTCAAGGTGTTGTAAAACCACCATGAATATTTCTAGGCATTTTTCCCACACTTGGATAACAGTTTCGACGATTGGCATGAGGGGTGAGCAAACCTACCATTCCGTAACAGCTTCATTCTTGCCGAATATGAGACATCGCTATCATGCTTCTTTTGCACACAGATGGGTGCCACCTATCTGCTCGAGGAGTTTTCTCTAAAGCGGCTGCGCCAGAACCAAAGAATCAATATCGATTGATAATCACGTGCACTCCCAAAAGATGATTCACTGAGATTTGCCAAGAACACAAGTCATAGCAAAAGAAAGGCTCAGAAATTTGGATGAACGAGAGCTCTTATCTCTTAGACTTCAGAGCGAAAACTCTGCCATGAACAGGTAGTTGTCTTAGGTACCCATTTCATCACTGATATTTTGCAAATCCTTGTTTTTGTGTGAGCATTTTTCAAGGTGATTTCTCTCGCACCTCTTGGTAATTGCACCTCCGTATGGAGCCAAGCATTCATATAAAATCCGATACCTCCCGATGCTCTGGAAAGAAGAGTTACGCGACTTAGAAGGGTACCACGTTTAGGCTCTCACGTCGCGTCTTGCGAGATTGTCTCACGACATTTCTCATTATTCCACAATAATGGAGAATTTGCAGCATTACCGTTTCGGTGATCGTTTGAAGCGTAAGAACTCAAAAATCCGCTTCAACTATAACTACAAATATGCTGTGCATAATCATGAAGTGTTTCTTCCTTTCAAACTTGCTAAGCCAAATAAATAAGTAACTGAAAAGTATTTCTTCTGAAAAATCGTATTAGAGCAAATCGAATAATCAACAAACATTTGGAACAATAATTTGAAAGATGAATAACTAGAAGTTGGAGCTTCGGGAAAGGTTACAATTCCGATCGGCGTACTCTAAGAGCTCCGGAAACTAAAAGTAAACTCCAACCATATAACTACTTAGAGTCGTTTATATAAACCGAGAGTTCAATTCCTAGTTACCAATACTCATCATTCCAATCTTCGTTGAAAGGGGAATTGGAGTAGTGCCCATCTTAAACTTGAAGATTTAACTTTCTCTCACAACTTGAATTGATTAGGTGACAAATTGAACAAATTAAACCATCCAATAGATATTTTGAGGGTCTTCGGTTTACTGAAAAGTCGGAAAAGGTTATACGAAGATTTTATAACTTGCATGATAGAAATTTGCGAATGTTTGCCAATATTTGACAAAGTAGATTACTATAAATGAAGTAGGATGTAACCTTCAGTAATTGAACAACAGCGACAACAAATGAACAAGGCTATTCTAATTGTCTTAGTGTTCAGCGACGCGATTGCAGTTGCAGCTTCTGTTTCTCTGCCTGCAAGGTCTGCGACACCATCAATTACGTCCTCTGCAAACAACCCTTTTGCAGACTACCCACAGGTCCCTCAAACTGCTTCAATTAACGGGTTTGCAGACCCGATTTACTCAAACCTTCCGTCTTGTGCTCAAGAATGCTTGAAAGATCATAAAAGTACTTCGAACACACCATGTCCGTACTGGGATACCGGATGTCTTTGTGTCATGCCTCAATTTGGTGGACCAGTTGCAGAGTGCTTTATCAGCAAGTGTGATGGAGGCGCACAAATCTCCAGTATTGCGTCCGTTGCTTCATCCATCTGTTCGAGTGCAGGGGTCAATTCTCCGTATTGGAATTTACCAGCGTCGGTGTCAACCGACTTAAGTTCGGCTATCAACATTGCATCAACTACTTCTTCTCCATCCGCAACTACTTCGGAGTTGTCCTCGGAAGTCGCAAGTCCAAGCCCGGAAATTGTTAGTATAGCTTCGAAGGTAACCCCGATTTCTCTGACACTGAGTTTCTTAACTTCAAGTGGACGTATCTCTGGTTTCAATTCAAGCGTATTTCATATCGCATCCAAGACTTCCGAAAGCAATGTTTCCGGCCTGCCTTCACAAACCGCTACTCAAAGTGCAAGTTCCACCAATTCTGGCCAGTCGTCATCAAGCACTACTCTTCTTCCAGCGTCCCATGTTATGACCACTTTGAAATCTTCAGGTACCTATCTGGACATGGGTACAATTGCCCCGAGTGTGGGTGCTACTCCACTGAGTGTGGTGACGACCTTTGTGGCTTCTTCAGGTCCTTCACTGAGATTCTCACTTACTATATCTTCCGCAATTCCCACTCATCTGAATACTTCACAAACATACTTTGAAATTTCCAACTCATCAAGTATTGTTGCAGCTACCAGCTATTCTTCCAATCTGGCTAACTATGAGAAAACAACATATGCTACCACCGTATTGACCTCCTACACTACGGTATGTAATGAGGTTTCAACAACTATTGTTACCGAGGTGGTATCTATTGTCACAGAGTTCTGTTCTACTCCTTACAAGAAAGGTCAAGAAGCAACCAAAATTCTTGATGTTACCATTTCAACTACTCCGAGCACCTCCGTTGCCGCGCAAGTGAGCACAAAGCATGTTGCGGACTTTAAGTCCTCTACAACTACGTCCGTCCACTCAATCGAGAGCAGTGTTTCCAAGGTGATTCCGACAACCACCCCCCAGCAAAGTCCAATTACCACATCCTCGAGCTTATCAGGCAGCAATTTGAGCGATTTCTCCGAAAATTCACCAAAATACTCTTTTGGATCCCAATCTGGAAATTCTGCAAACACATCATCGGCTATTGGTACAAATGCAGCAGCCACCACTTCCTTTTCGGAAATACCAAGCTCTCCATCTTCTGTTGCAACAGGAAATGGGGCCACCAGGAACTCAAATAAAATATTTGAGTTAAGCTTCGCTATTACGTTCTTAGTGTTGCTCGCATACTAGTATGACGTGTTAGGTACTGAATTATTCAGAACAGCACAATTTTGCAAGTATTTTCTGCTCCATATATTCACATATCATACTTCACTCACTTTGCTCTTCGTTACTATAGCTTGCCAAAAAAAAAAGCTAAGCGTTCAAGGTCCGCTACTGTTTGGACTTCACTCTTTTCTCAACTTAAACTATATAGGACTACTTTCTTTATGCTGGCACGACCAACTTTGACTTCCTAATTATGCACAAAATAAAAAATAATAGCGCCTGTCCATGCTTACAAGCGCCTACACAGTTTGTAATTCTTCTTGATCGAATTGGTTGATACTAAACTCAAAACATATCAAGATTAAGGCAGCATTATTCGAAAGTACACTATTAAACATTGGACTTATGCACACCGGCAAAATGTAGACCTCCCCACATCTTAAAGTACATACGGTAACTTTATATATGTTTCAGATAAGACCGGCAATACCACTCCGAAGGAAATAAAATTATCGAGGATGTTACCTTACGTCCCTGACGGTGAACCGTGCACCCAGGAGGACCTGCTGTGTCGACCCTTTGTGGTCCAGAGTCAACCAGAGAATGTATGTCAACCAGAAAGACTTCATGGGTGCAAAAGTGAGTACCACAAACACAAGAACAAGAGACATCCCTATCAATGACAGAGGATAGAGAGGCGAGGTCCCGTTCGGCACAAGGCTAATTACAGACACTAAAATTTCAGAAAAAATTGTTTGGAGTCTTCAGTGGTCCGGTACTTGCTAGAATCGTATGTTCCATGGATAGAAGGCGCCACTTCAAGCAGAATCTATGCACCCGGTGCAGCGTATAGTGTTATCGCAGTGAATCCAGGTACCCAAAGGGCAGAAGTCCCCGTGGGGCGGAACTCGTAGAAAGTGGGCCAGCGGAAGGAATTTTGAGAGGTTTTCCGTATTCCGAGGGCCAGTAATTACGAAGATATGCACTAAAGTCTCGGCCTTCTCGAGGATCTAGATCTACCCTAACGTTCTACATTACGCGTACATACTAGTGTAGTGCAAAAAGCTTACAAGACTAGAACCTCGACAAGCTCCGAGCGAACCAGTTCACTCGTATCCACTGTTGACCAGCTTTGAAAAAGTTTGAGATTACTTTTAAGAGTCTAGCATTTACGGTTGACCTTGACCCGGGCAAAGATCTGGGAGAGGCGATTAAAAAAATAATGGCAGTCCGAGCTTATTGTCTTTAATACCAGATACAATAAAACCTCACCAACAAAAGGGCTCATATCACCTAAGTAGATCCAAACCAGAACTACCAACTTGAAACAATTGTTGCAAATAATTATTACTTAGGGACTTGTGTTATTGTTCATTTCTCTATCTTTCTGCATCTTAATTTCCACATTTCTGTCGTAGTTGTGGTTTTGGAAGTGCTATTTTCGGGGGCACAGTTCCTAAAAGGGCTAGCCCCCATACCCTGTAATTCTTCTATAGGCTTGACCCCATAAACGTAAGAAGATCCTACATCAGTTGTCCTAAACTGTAACCAAGTCTACAAAAATAGTATCATTGAAGATGCAACCTTAATAGTTAGTAACACTTCTCTTAAATTCTCACCAAGCATTAAATCAGTTGCTATTGTTTCTTTTCATGGCTAAACCTCAAATAATGTAGATAAGATGTATTTAATAACTCATCCTCTGTAATGCTTTCTCTATTAACAACTTACCGATTGTTTTGGCTGTGGAATGAATCGATCAAAAAGGGTATTTGCGAAAACAACCATATTTATATTCTAGCCTGGTAAAAAATTATTCGCGGTGGCCATCGCTGAAAATATCTTTAAGCTTACCCAATGAGGATAGCACGTACAGAAAATTACCCGGACCCCGTTCTACGAGTCCAAGTTTTTGTGCTATCTCAGATAAGGGCTCGATGGGTACTAGTAACTCTAAATTTTTGATATATAAGATGTCCTTATACCCTTGATTTGTGTAAAATTAACATTATTTATTTATCATCAAACACAACATGATTTCTAACATTCTTGCCTGGCAAAGTGTCGTCGACCCATTCATCAGATCCATTTCCACATTCTTTCTTTTGCTTATTGGTGGTCCCATAGTGTTCGTCTTCACTCTTGAGTTGATAGGATACATTTACTTGCAAAGTGTGAGGCAAACAATCGAAACTTGATTATTTTCTGCTGGTTGGAAAATGCTTCTTCTTTTGAAGAGTTCTTATTTATTAGTATTTACATATGCATTCGTTAAAATAGAACCTTTTGATACTAGATTGTAAGTATGCGGTGTTCTCATCTGCTTGCCCCCTGACTGCTTTGGTTCTATGTATTGAACTTCGATCGAACCCATCCTTGAGCTTGTGTAATCCCGCCTGGACCAGCCCCTGTCTTTTGCAGCTGCTCATAATCCTGATTAAGTTTGAGAGTTTTTTTTTTCGGATCCACAAACTCCGGTACTTATCAGAAAATTCAGCTAAAAGAGCAACCTCAAAATATATCCCTACAATGAAGCCACGGTAGATCACACCCGTAGGGCAAACGGAAATGCGTACTGAGGATTATTGCTAAATATTTGTTGCACCATTGGTGCACACACATAAGCTGTTTGTGGTATGGCATCTCAGTCGTGGGTCTTATGCAGTGCCACTCGAGGCTATCCCGGGGCCTTCTAAGTCTGCAGCATAATGCACGTTGCCTAAATCCCGATATTGGAATGTCTAGGATTTCCACACTAAACGTCTTCCCTTGGGCCGCAAATTTACGCATTGTGCCCCACCATGTGTAAGATCTGCATTCGATTTTGTGTCCGAAACTTAAATTTAGAACCGAGTCTAACTGCGTACAACCGAGTAAAAACACTATAGGACGGATTCTTCACTTGCCTACTCGATTGGTGTACGCTATTTTCATTTCCTCAGTATCAAATTCAATCTCGATATCGCTATCATCCTCGCTTAATGCGCCTCCTATTTCATGCCTACCCTTTCTGATGTCATGCTGCTCATCATCCAGATCAGGGATCATACCTCTCCTAACAGTTGTCTTGCCAGCTTCGCTCTTGATGGGAAACACCAGTAATTGATTGATGGGAGTATTTTTAACTTTATTTTCATATTCCTTAAGGTTCTGCATGTTGGACCGCCATTTCTGTTTCCGGGTACTCAAATCTTTCATCGAAACGCCTAGGGATTTGGTCTTAGATTTTTCGTTGGATAGCTCGTACAACTCTTCCACAATCTTTGTCTTTGAAGCTGTAGCCGCATTACTTGACTGAGTTTGACTCCGGAACGTAGGATCATATCCAATTTCCTTGATCATGCTGTGTGTAAAGGATCTCTTTTTCAAGTCAAGAGCAGCATCTCCGATAACCAGTACCTTTGGATCTGAGCCTTCGTCCTGGATAAGATTTAACTTTTTGAGTTGAGAACGGTTACTCAAATTGGCCATTAATTTTTGTTTCAATACCGCATTAGCTTGTTCATCTTCAACTTTGCGCTTCTTAGCGGAATCCCTCCTCAATTGCTTGGGATCATAATATTTAGACTTCTCTCCGCTGCTCCCTTCATAGTGATATATCTGTGTGTCCTCATTATACGTCTTAAAGTCCTGCGACCTTTTCAAAAATGAAACAGTGCCGTTTCTGTTCGAGAATACAGATTGCTTATTCTTCGTGGGAGGCTGGGCTCCTCCTCCACTGTTCAATTCCATTCTACGATTTTGATTTTTGCTGAGTCGCTGATCTATGTGATAATCGCAGAATGTGGTCTTTTTTATATTGATGACTTCACCACACTTTTGGTTATCTGATTTTCTGAGCGCTGAGCACGTCCCGTAGTCTCTAATGCAGCCATATTCTATGATGGAGTTCAAGTTAAAGTCATCCAACTGTAAATTGAACCCATATATCTCCTTTTCGTGTGGAGCATCTCCCTCCTTGCCTGCGTTGACTTTGAACTGGTATCTGTGAACAACTGGATTTAACATGAATACAAGATCTCCTTCTCTCAACTTCCAGTATTGATCGTATGACTTACCATAAAACATGACATCAACTGTCCTATTAAAATCTCCAATCTTCATTTTAACAAACTGTTTCTTGTTTTTTGCGACTTTGAATGGAAACTTTTTGACAATGAATCCGACAAAGCACCAATTATCGTAAACAGGTTCTCTATAGTTATTCGTCCTATTGACTTTAGCAAGTAGTTTATCGATCTTGAGAAACTTGATGTTGGGATCTGTTTCCTTGATAATATTTTGGAAAATAGGGACGTCGATATACCTCTTTCGAATGTACTGACCTGAGATCAACTCCTGTTCTTCGATTTCTACCTCGGACGACTTGTGCATTGAAATGTTATCAAATGCATTCTTCCTTACCGAATAATCAATAATTCCCTTCTTCCTTATCTCGTCATAATTGGTACCCAAGTGGGATAACTGCTGCACAAAGCTTGAAGGTTTTTGTTCCGACAGACGCGTTTGTTTCGGTTTGGGTACTGAGTCTTTCTTCGGTACCTCTGCTTCCACTTTAGCAACCTCGTCATCACTTTGAATCTCCTCGCCCTGTATAATTGTTGCGGACAGTCCTTCTTGCCTTGTATTTGTACACTCTTTGCTAGCTTTCAACTTTTCATATCTGACTTGAAATTCCTTTACTAAGTCCTTGAAGTCGTCTTCTGAATCCTCCGTAAGATAATCTTCTTCCTTAACAGGAGCTTCTCTGGGATCCTCCATATCAAGTAACAATCTTTCTTAGAGTTGCGGAGGTAAAATTAGGCGGTTGCTTGAATTGTGGAGTTAGGAATCACTGGATGCAAGATTTATTGAAATACCGCGCTGCCCTTGGACAGACCAACTTATCACGTGACAAGCATCTTTCTATGTGGCCAAGAGGTAGCTGTCTATGTAGTTTACATTGAATGGGCTGTATCAACATTATGCATGAAACATAGTGTTAAAGGATGCATGTAGAACAATCCAACTTACATTGCCAGAATTTGTTGACTTGGGTTACCTAGAACAAGAATTGAGTTGGGGTCGCGAAACTTTCAATTGTCAACAGCGCATACAGTTTCCCATCAACATGACAAGAGGTAGATCCAAATCGATTGTGGAGAAGGTCGCATCTGGAGTACCTAAATTCACCGAAGATGTGCAGCAGTTTAAAATTACTTTGGAGGATGATTTGAGGTCTGCCTCCCTAGCTAGACCTCTCCCATTAGATGCAAGCCAGAAAGAACAATCACATTTACATCCAATAACAAAAGAAGAGGCTGAGAAGCTATGGTCAGGATACATCGAAAATTTCAATTATGACTGTCTAATTGATTTAGAAGATATCAAGAAAGTCAACGAGGAGCAGATCACTTCAATTATTTCATTCAAAGACAATTGTCGAGTCAATAAAGCGCAATTAAATAACTTGATAGAAGAAACAGATACCCTTATCGATTCCGTCAATTTTTTAAAAGTCAAGTATGACCAGATTTCAAAAGAGACTCTTGATTTCGATAGAGAGTCAAATAAGTTGTTGAGTTTGCAAAATGGATATGTTGAGAAGTTCAGCCAAATTGAGCAGTACTTAAAAAATTTCGAAAATCTCGAAGGTATCACGAAGCATTTGTCGAAATCAGGATACAATTTGATTGTCAGAAGGTTTGATTTTTTTAAGTTTAACATCTTGCAGCAGCTTGACGAATCGTTAGATTTTTTTGAGCTGCATCCCACCATCAAGAATATTGAGTTATACTCCGGTAGATTCAGGCAATGCATGACAAGGTCATTAACTTTGATCAAAAACTACTTAATGAACGAATTAAAGGCTTTAAATGATGCGTCGAATAAGTTATTAGATTCTCAGAATGTTTCTATTGACTTAGTGTTGTTCAACGAATTCAACAAGTATATTCAAGAGACAGAAACTAATAAGTTCAGTGATTTGATTCAGGAAATATTTAAAAGAATTTTAAATCATTACGAGTATCAGGGACTTTATGCAGATATATTAGCGTATTATCTCAGAATAAGATTAGGGTTTTTGAAGATCTACTTGAATAAGAACTTTGACACTCTGAAAGATATGGAAATTCACAATAAGGATGTTCTCGTTCAGGTTTGTCAAGATAAAATTTCGTTTTTCAAGACCCTTATTGAGAAGGAGTTCAAGCTTTTCAAGCAATTCTTTATTCCAGATGTAAAGGGGATCCCTTCGAAAACTCATTTGTTTGTCGTCAACGAATTCTATTCATTCTTAACTAATTTGTTGGATCCATTATATGATAATTTGAGATTGTTAGTGTTGCGTGAAACAAACATAAGCAATTTGTGCAACTTGACGACACTCTTGCAAAAGTACTATGAGTTTGAAGACACTCAAGCAATAAATACTCTAAATGATACTGATTTGCTATACTTTGAAAATATTAATTATGGTGAGTTATTTCAAACTATTCTTGCCGATGTCCAATCTAGGTTGATTTTCAGAATCCAAGGCTACATTGATAACAAGATCTTAACTTATGTCCCAACTATTGAAGACTTAAAATTATCCAATAAGAAGTCCATCAGCCATAGTAGCAACGGCACATTAAATACACTGATACACCCGTTGGACGTCGACTACCTGGCAAATCTTTTCAAAGACGTTTACATGCCTCTTGGAAAAGCGTTGACTTTGTTGTCATCTATTTACGAGTTAATAAACTCTGTTGTTTTTGATGATTTAGCACACTATGTTGTGCACTCATGCATCATCTTACTCAAAGGTGAGTTCTATAAAAAATCTCTCATCAATTTGGGGCCAATTGATACAAAGTTAAACTATTTTAAAAACTTAATGATTTTAAGCGAACATTTGAATAACTTTGATATCCAGTTCGTTCGGAATGAAGTTAGCATTGACTTTACTGGAGGTTTCAATGATATATGGTCAATAATTAGAAGCGGAAATATCGAATCTTCAGGAGGCATATTTGAATTGGTAAAAAGATCGATACCCAAGATCGTAAACAATATGATCGATGCTAAGTATGAAGTTCAGTCAGAAATGGCGAATGCATTTACTGATTTCAGAACTGAATGTGTACTGGAAATTATTAGCCCAATTCAAATCGCCGATTTAAACAAACCGGAAATTGAAAAAGATCCTATCAAAAAGTTCAGCGATTTCAAGGAAAACTTAGACAGCAACATCCCAATTATGTACAAAAAAGTTAAGGCATGCATGAATGATGATTCAACCACCACGTCAATCCTGAAGAATATTATTGTTCAAATTACCGTCAGCTATCTGGAATTCTATTCCTATATCACGGAGGATTTAGTCTTACCGGAGGAATCACTTCATCAAATCTCAACGCCGAGCGTATTAGATACTTATGCATATGATTTGCTCAACGATCTCATTGACCGTGATGAACATACCATTGAATTCAATGAGAACATATTAAAGGATGTAGAAGCATCATAACAAGCTTGGACGAGTCAACGACAAGCCAATCATCAGACCTCTCATAGATCTGGAGCTATAATGATTCTGTATATACAAGACAACTAATAAATTATTGTTCTTCATCAAATGGATTGTAGATGTTCATAGAAAGTAAGTTATTGAGCTCTGACTTTACGTACTGCACCTGATCTTGTTTTATCAATAAATGTGTTTCATCCAACTCCTCTAGTACAATTCCGGGACTCTTCGAATCTATCTGCAAGATTAATGCCCTAATGGAAGGGTCACATTGAACTAAGACACCTTTGGAGGCGGTAAGCATTGTAGGGTGTATCTTTTTTTTGATGGCTGTTTTTGACGCGATATGACAATCATTTCGTTCTGTTTAATCGACGCAAGCAACAGAGATAGAGATGGAGGTTAATGAGGACAACAAGGGAAAAGAGCTTGTCCTGAGTATAGACTTGGGGAATTCCGAAGAGAAACATTTAAATGAAGTAAAGGCTATGCCTGAAAGCGATTCTGATGCCAGTGAAGACGAAGAAGTTGAGGACGACGGCGAGGACGGTCCTCCCTTGTTGAAATACGAAAGAATTGTGACGAAACTAGGATGGAGCTCCACTGATGAAAAGAAGCTGATATTTAATTTTGGCCGTGATCCAATTTCTGCATGCACATTCCATGAAAACCATTACATTTTCGGAACTCACACTGGTCACATCTTTATGACCACGAATGAACTTCAACTTATAAAAACATTCAAACCTCATAGAGCATCAGTATTGTCAGTATACTCGGATGGAAACTACTTCGCGAGCGGATCAATTGATGGTAGAGTAGCAATTGGGCCTATTTTAGCTAACGAAAGCATAAAACTATTCGAATTCGAAAGACCCATACATGGAGTAGTGTTAGAACCTGGATATGACAGAACAAAAGGATTTTATACCGGCGGGATGAGTGAAAATGTGACTTATACTAAGAAGAACTGGTTAGGAAGGGCTGACATTAACCTAGAAAGTAACAAGGGACCAATAGTGGGATTGTATTTAATTAACGATACCTTATTCTGGATGAATGACGAAGGAATCACATTTTTCGATGTGAATTCAAGAATGATAATAAGGAGGATAGCTATTCACGATGAGTCAGCCAAAGAAAACGAACTTTACTCTTACCGACCAAGTGTAAGTTACCCGGAAGTAGACAGAGTGTTAATCGGTTGGGGTAATTACATTTGGATGTTGAAGATCAATGTAACTAGACCGTCTAACAAGGGCATGGGCATACTTTCTTCTGCTACCTCGATAGCGTCTGTGGCAGAACGAAAGGAGATTATAATTGAACATTCTTACACTTTGGGAGCATTGATCAGCGGCATTTCAAGTTTCAAAAATGACCAGTGGATGGTTCTTTCATATGAGCCACCTACCATAGATGAGGATACAGGTTCAAAGGAATTCAATGAGCCATCAATTTACTTCATTAACTCTGCAAATGGTGAAACGACCGACGAATACGTTGTGCCTATGAATAATATAGAGAGGTTAGGTGCCAATGATTACTTTCTTGGGTCGGTTGTTCATAGTGGAGGTCCCCCTAACACCTACTATATAGTCAGTGCAAAAGATTGTATTATGGCTCAGGAGTACCAATTGATTGATCGCTGCAACTGGTTTTTGTCGAGAAAGAGGTTCTACGAAGCGTGGGAAATGTGTATTCATGTCGACTCGGTTGAGTGGATGCAACGTCTTGAATATGGTATCAAGCACCTCGAATATCTTATTAGTGCTGATAACTGGACTCAGGCAGCTCAGTTTCTATCCAGATTCTTGTCCAGCGAGTGTAACAAAGACCATGGAGACGAGGTTGATACGAGTCAAGTTGAAACCAAGGAAGCCGAAATTGCAAGCTTGTGGTCTAAATACTGCAAGCTTTTCATTGACCACCAGCATATCGAAGAAATTACAGACGTTTTTCCTTCGACAGTGAGCTTTGATTCAGCTATTTACACTCCAATTTTGACGTATTGGCTTAATAAAGATGCACCAGACGGGTCTAATCTATCCAAATTCTATGCATTGTTGCCTCTTAACGTGTATGATGACACCTCAATTCAGTCTGCTATTGAGAATAAATTGAAAACAAAGGAATTTGAAGACAACAAGCAACTTAGAGAGTGCTTGATTGAGCTATACAAAAAGTCAAATGCTGAGCAGGCAGTTCCTCATTTAATTCTCTTAAAGGACAAAGGGATTGTTGAGTTCTTAGCTATAAGTCATCTCCTTCAAGACCATGTTGGGCAACTTCCTCAATTGGTTAAATTTAGGTTCCACGCATCTGACTATGATGAAAATAACAATTTGTGTGTGAGCTTAGATGAAGTTGAGCAACGAGTTTCAGACATTATCTCAATATTCTTGAAGTCGGAAAACATTAAAATGGGTATATTGGAAGCCTTTCGGACTGATTTGGAGGTGGTCAACTATTTATACTTTAAAATGGAAAGAGCAATTCGCATAAAAGGTCACGACAAAGACGAAGAGACTAAAGATGGATATGAAGATTACAGAATCGAACTATATTGCAAATTCAACAGAAAGATGATCTTACCTTATCTTGCCAAAAAGGGAGACCAAATAGATATCCGTAAGAATATTGACTTGTTTGAAAGGCTAGGGTTCTGGGAAGAAGCAGTGTACTTGCATGAGGAAATGGGAGATATAAACAAATGCATCGAAATCATCATCGATAAGATGGACGATGAAGAGAAAATCATCAGCTTTCTACACAATAGAAGAAACAGTAACAAGTCCGCTGTGAATGACATGATCTTGTGGAATGATCTCATCTCCAAGTCCCTTCAAAAGCCAAAGTTTTTAAAGAAATTACTAGAAAACATGGACGAAGAGCAATACTATTTGGTCGACTTGTTTAATAAGTTGAAGGATGTTGACTGGACTGGGCTAGAACCCTCTATTGTCAAGATTTATGACAAGATGGAAATGAGCGTTCTATTGAACCAAATGATCTTGAAAATCATTAATCAAAAATCCAACGACTTAACTGAAGAGTACAGGCGCTTGAGGCTCTTAGGTAGATTGGAAGAAATTTAGCGGCAAAATTCTGCAACCCCTTCTAGTTCCGTCAAATCAACTTTCACGCACGTAATACACCATGTAACTCACTATGTAATAATTTCATATGAAGACAAGCATGTGAATCTTAACCATGTTTGTTGGGCATTTTCCTGCACAAAATGGCCAAATCCCGTGTCGTATTTCTTAACAATACGTGCGACTGCATGTAGATCGCCATTTTCCTCCGTACTCCGATGACAGTCGATGGTTATGAATATTCTTGCAGTCATGGGGTCCAAATCCGCACTGAAAATCGCAGCAACTACCCCTCTTTGGGTTTAGCCAATGCTTTGTGTGCTAGTCTCCGCATATTGATGTTCCTTGTGACATCTTGATTTGTATAGCGTACGCAAACGAATTTCACATGCGTTACCCCATTATTTGCTGAATGAGACAATATATAAAGCATAGAGAGGTGCTATGATTAGATTTGTAGAAGCAAACATCATAAAATGACTAGTGTTGAAGATTTGATTCCATTGTTGAGCAAGTGGTATGTCATTATCGCTGCTGCTTTTGCTGTCTACGGTATCGTTAGAATAATTAAAGTCCAAACTTTCATCAGAAAGCATGGGTGTGTTGAAGCTGCACGTTTAGGTGATTCTGGTTTCATCAGTATTGGTTATTTATTCATTATGCTCAAGGCAAAGGCGGAAGGTGAATTGGTTGATTTTATTAGGGAAAGATTCGGTAAACAGGGTATAACCACTGCTTTCCTCAGACTTGGTGGTATTCGTGTTGTTTGTACCGCAGAACCTGAAAACATGAAGGCTTTGTTAGCTACTCAGTTCTCAGACTTTGCTCTTGGTACCAGACACAGTCACTTCAAGCCTTTGTTGGGTGACGGGATCTTCACTTTGGACGGTGAAGGTTGGAAGCATTCGAGAGCAATGTTGAGACCTCAGTTTGCTAGAGACCAAATTGCTCACGTCAGAGCTTTGGAACCTCACTTGCAAACTTTTGTCAAGCATATTGACAAGAACAATGGAGGAACCTTTGATATCCAAGAGTTGTTCTTCAGATTTACTGTTGACACTGCCTCTGAATTCTTGTTTGGTGAATCCGTCCACTCCCTTTACGATGAAAGCATTGATTCTCCTGCCCACACCTTTGATGGTAAAAACGGCTTTGCTGAAAACTTTAACGTTGCCCAAAATTATCTTGCAACCAGATCTTACTCCCAGATCTTCTACTTCTTCGTGGACAACAAGGAATTCAGAAATTCCTGCGCTGCTGTTCACAGATTTGCTTCTTACTATGTCGACAAGGCTTTGAAGGCCACCCCAGAAGAACTCGAAAAGAACTCCAAGGATGGATACATTTTCTTGTACGAGTTGGTTAAGCAAACCAGAAACCGTACTGTGTTACAAGATCAATTATTGAATATTATGGTTGCTGGTAGAGATACCACTGCTGGTTTGTTGTCCTTTACTTTCTTCGAACTTGCTAGAAACCCAGAGATCTGGAAGAAGCTCAGAAGTGAAATCATTACTCAGTTTGGTACTGGTACTCCTGAGGATGTCGACAATATCAACTTTGAGAACTTGAAGAAATGTGAGTACTTGAAGTGGGTTTTGAGTGAAGTCTTGAGATTGTATCCATCTGTCCCAGTCAACTTCAGAGTTGCTACGAAGGACACCACCCTTCCTCGTGGTGGTGGCCCTGATGCTCAAGCTCCTGTTTTCGTTGGAAAGGGAACAACTGTTGCTTACTCAGTTTATGCTACCCACAGAGACCCTGAATTCTACGGTAAGGATGCCGAAGACTTTAGACCAGAGCGTTGGGCTGAAAACAACAAGTTAGGTTGGGCTTACTTACCTTTCAATGGTGGCCCTCGTATCTGCTTGGGTCAACAGTTTGCTCTAACTGAAGCATCTTATGTTATTGTTAGATTACTTCAAATGTACTCTAACATCAAGAGCATGGACGACAGGGCTTATCCACCTAAGAAGTGTGTACATTTGACTATGTCCCACTTTGATGGTGTTTTCATTCAACTTACCAACTAACTTCAGTGTCAGAGATAACTATTTTTATTCATTTCATATATAGGGCTTATAGTATTTAAAAGAATACAGTACATTCATTTACATTTTGTTAGAGTTACAGAACTTTAGTTACATTTGTGACCTGAATTTTGAGCAGCCAGTGTAACTACTAATAAGCAGCCAGTCTACCAATCACTGATCCATTCAAACTATTGATCGTAATGGAGCACCATCTCTTTTCCAAATAATCATATGAAATAGAAACGTGTTATTTCACCGTTGAAGACTGCAGTTCAGAAATCGTTCAACCTACATGCATATCAGCAAGTGACTCGACACATAATCACAAGCACATCATCTTCAAATATTCGTGAAGTATAGACACCCAACGGTCAACAATTCACATGCCCGAGAGATGTGCTGGCGTGGAAAGGGGTGGCAGTCACAGGGCTCTTCCCCATAAAGTGTGTGACTCCGGTGCATGTTCTCAATATCGGGCGTTTGATCGGTAGAATAACAACCTAAAGACCGAGATTATCAAGCCATTCCAGTTCCACAATTGTTGCGAAATGAACGTGAAATTTCTCATTGCGCCGTATCAAGTTACTCTTCTTGGTCACCAGTAGTCATTTTGAATATCCTGAATTTGGTCTAAATGTTAAGAGTGAAACTCAGAATGCGCTGAATAGGTGACATTGCTTACGACATTAGTTTCTCCTAGTACAATATATTGTCCAGATGTATGCATTCATTAACCGGCAAATGGATTGAGCCTAGCAAATATGTTACCTGTAGCTCTACTAAAGATATCATTGGCAATGTTATTGGCTTTACCAAATTTGTCGCATTTTGTGAATGCAAATGCATTCGTCAAAGATAAGGAAATGCTTATGATAATCAACAACAAGTACAAGAACTGAAACTTCAATAATGCAAGAATTGCAAGCAAGATCCACGCAACTGGTTGAGCATACAACAAGGTCCAAAATACCTTTGAATCAAGAGGGTTGACTTGTCTTTCGGCGCTGTATGTTTCAAAAACCCAGATGTTTTCAAACTCTCCTTCCAGTCCCTTAATTGGGTTAATTTCATTCCACCACCTCAATCCTACCAATAATCTCCCACTGACATTCTTTAAATTCCAAAAATCAATAGACACCAACAAAATCAAAATAATAAAGTGCAAGATAAACTTGTTCTTGCTGATAATGATACCCAATAAAAAGTTCCCAAAGATGTAAACAAAGATTGGAGCCATTCTGAAGAATATGTAGAACGCCAAGGCAAGTGGATGTGATGATTGTTCTAGTCTTTGGAGAAGTCCAGGGTTATTGGTGGCGTTAGCAGTCTCAGTGGAACCTGAAGTTGCAGATGGGACTTCTGCACCATAGCCGACTCCAGAATTATGCAAATTTGATGCTTGATTAGCACTTTGGCTCAATGGCTCATCTGGTTCGATAGCTGTGTAACTCATATTGCAGATACGTTGATATCTGTCTTTTGAGCTACTTGTTCAATTTGGTTTTTGCACATTCTTTTTTCTCAGATTGAATTTAACGTGGTACCAGTTTTTCGTGTGCCATTTTATTCACAATCTCCTCATCATGGTTAACGCAGGTTTCTACCGTCGTTTCGTGGGTGGTATCACAAGAACTCAACTAGAAACAGGAAAAGTAAGTACAATATGTCAAGCAAATCATCTTAAGTGCCCAATTATGGTGAGCATAAATCTTATTGCAGCATCTACTAACACAGACAGTTCGGATTCTACCTTTTAACTCCAATTCTTATCATGTACTATGTTGGTATAGATTCCGACCTGAAATTGAACATGCCGGGATTTTGGCCTGACCCAGCTACCACAAACCAAATTCCTAAAGAACCTCATGAAATTCAAGCAGAAATTGCAAGAATCAGACGTGCCAGAGCTGAAAAGAGAAGAAGATTAGAAGAAAAGGCTAAGGCCCTTGGATACGAAGAAGAGACAGAAGAACAGTAAATACATCTCAGATTTTCCGATATTGTACATAGTAACATAAATATAAATAAGGTCTAATGATCGTACTATTGTAGTCGTTCGAGATTATATTCTAGTTCACTGAGAGTAGATTTACTCAATTCTAAGTGAGGTGCAAGAGCTATCAACTTCAGCAATGCACTTCTTAGCTCCGCAGTGGGAGCCATTACCGACGACTCTAAAACCAATGGCTTTCCTGTCTCGCCAACTCTCATGTTATTAGCAAACATCTCGTCTGATTCCATGGAAGAAACCGATTGCCTCTTAGTTTCCTGGTCGTCACTGAGATCGTCTAACTTGTGCTTTGGTACCTGCCTAGAAGAGGGGTAGTCAGAAGCTAGGTAATCACCAATAATTTTAGCTGCCTCGACGTTAGTAGCTTCATTTTGTATTTTAGTCTGTTCGTCGTCCATAAATCCATTCAATGGCATGCTTGAGCTATCTGCTCCCTTCACTTCACTATAGTTCCCAGCATAGTGCCCGTTCAAAGTGTCTTCTGCATAGCTATCCAGAATGCAACTTCCAATTATTTCTTCAATTGAGACATAACTGAATGTGATTTTTGCCCTTTCATTTACTAATCCCATGAGTTCTTCTATCTCCCACGGAATAACAACATTTAGATACGATATTAGTTCAGAGAGCTGAAGATAACTCTTGTTAGATTGGTATCCTGATAACGATCGTAACATGTCATCTACTATCTTTTGCTCGTTGCCATCCCAAACAGTCTGCAAACTTATCAAGTTTGCTTTTTTCCAGGAGTCAAAGATCTTCTCCTTCCTAACGGAGTCCCAGGCGTTCTTGATCCACTCAATTACTCGCACAATTGGGGTGTGGTAATCATTTTCCGTAAGAATTTCCATACCTTGCGGGCCATCTTTAAAGCTCAAGTTTTCCAAATTAGATGGCATGGCCCGTTCCACAGGAATATTGGACTTTTGTTTCTGGAGGTTGATCTTATCATAGTATTGCTGTATCCGATAGAGCAACTTAAACTCCTCTATTATCCCAAAACTCGTCGCCAAATAATCAAATTTAATCCCACTATACAGCAAATTGTATGGGTTCTTATGTTTCATGCTGTTTTTCAAGTAGCACAATCTAATGTTGTTGAACTTCAAATTTATTATTCTGTGAGACGAAGAGTCATCTAAGATAATAAGAATCTTCCTGTTGGGAGTGACATTGGAGAGCTTGTGTTCTAATGATAGAAGATAATCCTGAAACATGCTTGAAGTGATCCATTTATTTGTGTTGGACTTGTACGATATTTGGTACACCTCGGTTAACTTATTCATCAATGATTGCCGTGAGTGTTGATTCGATGCACTTAAGCTAGCCCCAGTTCCGTTTGAAAAGGACTTTAAACTATTGCTTACGCTACCTGAGACATCAAAGGCATCGTACTTCCCCACTACGAGAGGAGTCAACTTTTCCGATCCATCCATATTACATCCCAACATGATAGTTAAAGAATTTTCCGTAGAAGAGCTAGATTGTTTCAACCCTTTATCGATAGTAGAAACATCAAAAATCTGATCTAATGGCAATGAATAAAATAACTGGAATTCATCCAACGTGAATATATCCCTAGGAGAGTAACCTTCATGTTGGATAAGTCTCGCTAAATAGTTCTTCAATTCCACTTTATCGTCTAACTTCCAAACCTTGTTCAAGTTATAATTACCTGGATTGCTGGCAATTTCCGCTTTGGTTCCGACTATATTCATATTGAGTTTTTTCAAAAAACTACTGCACCACTTCTGATTGAAAACCCCATTTCCAACTTTCTCTTTGGCAGGTAACCTATTCCAAATAGAATTTGCTGTCAGCTGAATAATGGGAATTGTAATCGGGATGTTTTCCCATAGGGCTTGCGTGATCCATTCAGTCAATATTCTTCTCAACAAAGGATTTAATTGCTTCCTTCTTCTGATCAACTCCAATTCGGAGTCCTTCGCAGCAATGAGAAGATTCTTCCCACTAAGGATACGTGAGATGGTTGTCTGTGAGGGTGGCTTTGACGAACCGTACTGATCTCTTGCCCATTCAGCCAAATCAGCCTGCGTCATTTCAGGGTTCGATTCGGCCTTTAGGCATATTTCAATCTTCTGACGAATAGTGTAACCCATACCAACAAGGTATTTCTTAGCTTAAGTATTCGATATATATTCCTTTAAAATCTTGATTTGCTAGTGGAAGTCACTTATGTATTAGTTCAATTGGATGCTGTAAGGCTGTTAGATTTCATAGTAATGATTATTGTATTGATTTGAACTCTGGGAAGTTTTTTTTTTATTATTTTGAGACTTCCCCAGAAGTTTGCATTCAATAATACGCTACACAATTTTTTTAAAAGAATCATATTAAGTCATATTAAATAGATAATAATTAGGCAGAAGATTCTCTGTCCAAGAACTCAAAAAGCTTTTTGTAAACGGGCTTAGCGTACTTGTCTTCTTCAATGAATAAGGAGTGGTAGCCACCTTCAATTGGGACAAATTCCTTCTTCTTTCCATCCTGCTTAAGAAGCTTAAAGAACTTTTCGGTACTTGGAAAGTTATTAAGTAAATCGTCGGTACCGTGAAACACGATCAAAGCAATATCCTTTTCAAACTTTGCTGTGTACTTAAGATCAAGGAGCTTTTCACCCCTAGCAAACATGTCTCTGAACAAAGACAAACTCCCGTAGAAACCTTCAGCAATGTCTCTGATGTACTTACGGTAACCTTCATGGTGGGTGATATGGTCAACAACAACTTTACTATCGATTCTGAGACTTGGTAAGAATTTGGCCACAAAAGTACCCACAGTCCAAACGATAGGGTTAGGCTTCAACTTAGCATGAATTTGAACTGCTGGACCAGTACAGAAAATACCTTTCAAGTTAGCCCTGTACTTACCCATAATACCGTAGTTCAACACAATTCCTCCTCCCATGGAGTGACCACCTAAGAAGAACTTCTCGTTAGGATCTTGTCTCAACTCCAAGTTGTAGTCAATAAAGTGGTCCAAGTCATTGAAAGTGTGGAACTCATCTGTGATACCAAAAGCCTTGCCAGGAGAGGTTTCACCAGCACCACGTTGGTCAAAGAAGAACGATTCATACCCAGCGTCAGCCAATTGATCAAAAAGCTGTTTGTAGATTCTGGAATCCTCACAGAACCCATGGACATAGATAATCTTACCCTTATATGGCACACCTTCAGGAACTTTCCAAGTTTCAGTGTAGAACTTGGCCCCATTGAACTCAATAGTCTTGGGTTCAGGGGTGTTTTTAGCTTTGTATGGAAGTTCAGTTGGCATCTTTTGGTATAAGTTCAATTTAATTTGTAGTATTACTAATATGAACGATGTTTATATTCGGTGTGCACACGACCAGACCATATCACATGGATAAGCCTGTCTCTCCCTACGTTTGTGCCGATCTCTATTGTACTTAACCTGGTAAGTAGATCCCTTTGGCATATTTATACTTCGCTTGCCACGTTTGCCTCAGGCTTTCTATAATAGCGTATACAATAAACGATAACGTCCAGACCATTCTTTTGCGGACATCAAATTGCAGTCATCAGTTTACAGTCAAAGCCCAATGTACCGATCGTTTGTGATATGGAACACACGAATACCAGACCTGTCGAGGCTCCGTTGAACTGATAATCTGAAGTACATTAAATTGATCTCTTTCAAGTACGGTAACTTTCTGACTATTGTGAACGGGCATGCAACAAACGGGCTAAACTTTAAGTTTATGTAATAGTTTAAGAAGTCATTGAGCAGTAGGCGGTTGGTGTTTTCAATAAATTGTATGGTGTAGTCGTTTACAATTCCACCTTCAAAAACAAAACTCTCAGGGTAGACCACCTCGTTGAGGAGCTTATGGTACATGATACCATAATCGTAGTTCAATAGCCCCATTTTGTTTTCAAGACATTTGGCCAAAAGATTGTAGTCTTGCATCTGAGATCTGTAATCAACATACTTGAAATATCGTAAATTATGCTGATCGTATAGTATCACATCATTTAGGTCTCTTCCTGAAAGCTCTGCACCCTCTATCAGAAGGTAGTGCAATTCTTTTGCTTTCAAAACCTCTAGTACAGACTGAAATAGAACACCGGTGATATTCTTTAGTATGAGAGATTGCAACACTGTGGACTGAGCAGCGACTGCTTCCAATACTGAAACCAGCTCTAATATTGGATTCACGTCTTTCCTTAACTCAAATCTTAAAGTTCTGACCATTCGGGAGTTAATTGAGTTTAGGATGGCCTCAACATCTAACGGTTTCAAGAGAATTGCGTCTAGCCCAAGCGCTTCAATATTCAATGTGACACTTTGAGAATTCAAAGCTTTAAAGAAATTGACCCAGGTCGGAGAGCTGTTGACATTATTTAACGAAAGGCCATTGAGAGAGCTCAACAACTCATCTTCCTTGCTCGTTTCCGGTATGATTGGCTCTATGACCAATGTCTTTAAGTTCAGGAGTGAGCGCCCATATCCAAAAGCAATTCCCAATTTCCAAAACAGTGCGTCGGTGGCAGTGGAATCGTAGCATAACTTCAAGCTCTGCAATCGAGGTATGAGTATTAGCTCCTCAACCTCAGCTGCTCCAACGGTTACGGACAACTTTCTCAAATTAAGAAATCCTCGCAACTTTAGCACCTGGAAATCTGTAACCACGGATTTTGGAAAGATAAAGCTGCTGAGATTAAGGTTACTCAGCAATAACCTAGTCAAGTACACGTCAATGACCCTCAGATTAGAGTAAATGTACCAATTGTCTAAGAACACGAGCGACTTGACCATCTGCGCTAAGTGGATCTTCATCTCTAACACGGAAAGCAAGTGCAAAAGGTTGGAAGCGTGTATTAATGTTCCCAAATATTCTTGATTAACATAGCTCGTGGTGCAACACTTCACATCGTTGATTATCACCCTTTCGTTGGTAACAATAACCTTTTTGTATAGCACGCTAACTGCCGGGAGATAGCACGCAGTACAAGTGACAGACAAATTGATCAAGTCCTTTGTTCGCAAATATTTGAAGACGGAACGCAAAATAGCACCAGGAAGTGCAACGAAACTGACCACAGGAGTACCTGCTGCTATATCATAGTATTCAATCCCTTCCATATAGTGATATCTATCCCCATATAAAATCTTAAAGATATCTGATAGAGAAGTGTACTGTGCATAAAAAAAATAGAGAACGCAGCGTTCGATCCCCTTCTACATTTCAACCGTTTCCCGCACGTGGTCATTAAATTTTCTTATGGGACCATATAGACCAAGCTTTGGATTAAGGCTATAATGTAATTTATGAGAGCTAACCAAGATTTCGACTTATTGGCTGTGCTTTCAATTCTTAAAAGCCGGGTCCTGCATTCAAAGTAAGGAACTTGTTTCAAAACGACGTGCACCACAAAAAAAATTAATGTCACATACAATTCCTAACACAAGCGCGAGTTGTACTTGGAGACTGAAATCCACACACATCATACCCGCCAGCAATCAAATACTACGAATCTTAAGCTGACCTTATTCTAATCGAAGCAATTGAAGCCGAACCAAGTGAATACTCCGAGAAAGGATAGAAAAATAGATCACAATCTGAGAAGTTGCACTATAAACTAAAATAGGCTAAACTATAATATGCTGGAACTAGAGTCGGAAACACAACAGACTATCAGCACCAAGGCCGATAGCACGAGTTCAATCACACTGTCGACGGATCCATTCCAAGGTCTCTCGTTCAAAGTGGGCGTAGCAGAGAACAAAAACACGCTTTACCGTAACAGGATGGAAGATGTCCACACTTACATTGCTAACTTTGCAGAGCGTGTGGACTGGGGTTATTTCGCCATATTCGACGGCCATGCCGGTAAGGACACGGCTAGATGGTGTGGAAATCACTTGCACAGGTTGTTGGAAGAGGAAATTGAACAGGAATCTGGCTCCCCTGCCAGTTCCAACAAGAGCGACAATGAAAACAACAATTCTAAAGAGAATCAATCGGCAGACGATGACAAGAAAAAAAACGCCAATACTGACGATGAACCCGCAAACAATGCTCCGTTAGTAGGTTTAACTGATCTACAAGAAAACTTGTACAACTCCTTTGTGAAAGCAGACCAATTAATAGAGAAAGAATGCACGGGGAAATCAGGTTCTACGGCTGTGGTAGCGGTTCTCAAGTGGGAGACAGATGGTGAGAAGAGAGATGCAGTTTTGAAAGAGGAAGCAAAGACAACCCATCAAAGCAACGGTAAGACCAAAGGAAAGTACGAATTTGTGCCCGCCTCATATCATAAAAGAATGTTATACACGTCCAACGTCGGTGACCTGAGGATAGTCCTATACAGAAATGGCTTACCCTATAGACTATCATATGATCACAAGGCAAGTGATGTAAATGAAATGATAAGAATTCGTGATTCAGGTGGCTTGATTATGAAGAATAGGGTCAATGGGGTCTTGGCTGTCACAAGATCCTTGGGTGATTCGTACATGAAGGACTTGGTGATAGGGAAACCTTTCACCACATCTACAGAAATCACAGAAGAAGACGAGTTTATGATCTTGGCATGCGATGGGGTGTGGGACGTCATCTCGGACTTGAGGGCCTGTGAATTTGTTGCAGGTATACTACGAAATTCAAATGAGCCTCAGGCCGCCGCTAAGAAATTATGCCAATTCGCGATAGAGAACTCCACCACTGATAACGTCACCGTGATGGTTGTAAAATTTGATAAAGAGGTCTTTAATACTGGTGTAAATTAGATATCGTCATAGTCTAGGTTCATATATTAATTATCTCGGTATGGTTCTCGCTTCATAAACATTAGATATAGATATTCCATTTATATGGAGTCTTCAACAAGTTCGGCACTATCAAATGTATCTTCATGGTCCTCTTCTTGTAGTTTAACTTTTGGTCTGTAGAACTTCAATGCTAAACTGCTCATAACAACACTTACTGATGATGCAGCCATTGCAGCGGATGCCCACACCGGTGACAACCTTGCATTGTGGTATGGATAAATTACACCGGCTGCAATCGGAATACCAATAATATTGTATACCAAACTCCATGCAAAATTGAACTTTACTCTTCTGAAAACTACTCTCGATAAGTCGAAGAGAGTCACTAGCGACAATAGCGGATGCGATTTATCAAGTAGAATAAAATCACTCAGAGTAACTGCTAAATCTGCTCCTGAAGAAAGTGCAATCCCAACATCTGCCGTAGATAATGCTGGTGCGTCGTTAATCCCATCTCCAATCATGGCAACTATGCTCTTTGGGATTTTTTGCAACTTCTTAACTTGCTCTTGCTTTTCGTCGGGTAAGACTTCACTGATAACATTTTTAATACCAACTTCTTCTGCAATTGCTTCAGCGGTAATTCTGTTGTCACCGGTAATCATCCAGCAATCAATATTTAGCTTTTGAAGGTATTTTACCACTCTCTTGGTTTCTGGTCTGATCTGGTCACGAGCTCCCATCATAAACAAGAGGTTGAACCCTTTATTTCCAAACAAATTCTCGCATTGTGCAGCAACCAAAATCACTGACTTTGACTCGGACTTCCATTTGTCGAGTAATTTCTGCTGGTCCGGTGTAATCACAACGTTAAGGTCTTTCAAAAGACTCTCGTTACCTAATATTGCTTCCGTAGGTCTAAACTCGTTCCATACATCTTCTTCTTCATCAAACACAATGGTCCCACGAAGGCCCTTCCCGGGAATGTTTTGCACTTGAGGAATCTTGTTTTGGGTCAAGTTAACTTGGAGCTTTTCAGTAGCAAACTCGGAGATAAAGTTTTTCACTGCTTTGGCCAATGGATGTTTAGAAGCTAGTTCAAGGTCCCTCGCTATTTGCAATGAGAGCAGAACATATACAGACCTTAACTTGGCATTCGTCACGTTAAAGAAGTAGTTCGTAACAACAACTTCACCAACGGTAAGAGTTCCTGTCTTGTCAAAACAAACAACATTGGTTTTAGCACCATCTTGAAAAGCAGTTCCGCCTCCTTTTGCAAGAATGCCATACTTTGCAGCCAAACCAGACCCCACAAACAAGGCTGTTGGTGCAGCCAAGCCAATTCCACATGGGCAGGCAATAACGAACACAGCAATGGAAAACTCCAAAGACCAAACAGTCCATCCGCCAATCTCAATGTCCAAATACCTGTCTGGTAACGCTCCGGAATGTCCTAAAGCTAACCAAATAACCCAAGTCAAGATTGCCAACAATGTGATTAATGGTACAAAGTAACTGGTAAGCTTATCGGCAGTTCTCTCAATCGGGGCCTTTCTCAATTGTCCATCTCTGACTGTGTTGACAATCTGGTCAATCAATGAATCCCCGTCTAAGCTGATAATTTTTGCAACAATTGACGCATTGCCTACGTTGACAGTCCCGGAGTAAATCTGGTGGCCTTCTATATGCTTGACAGGTTTTGATTCACCAGTTAATGCAGATTCGTCAAACTCTGATGTACCTTCAGCAACAACACAATCAACAGGAGGAGACTCACCAGAGACAACTCTGATGTAGTCACCAACTTCCAAAAACTTGACATCTATAGTCTGATCGTTGGAATAAGTACCATCCAGATTCTCAACCAAAGTTGCCTGGTTGCTTTTTAATTTACCAAGATCTGTGATTGCTTCAGACGTTCTCTTTTTCGAATAGCACTCAAGTAATCTACCAATAAGCAAGAAGAATGTCAAGAACACAACCGAGTCAAAGTAGGTTGAGTTCATGGAGTGAGACTTCATAGGCGTCTGCTGACTAGCCAATGCTAGTAAGACGATGCTGGCAACATATGCAATTGTGGTACCCAAGCTCATCAATAAATTCATTGACCCAAATTTAAACAATCTCTTTTTGAAGGAATTCTTGTGTAGCCAAAGCGAAGAGAGCTCTTTGAACGCTTTTCTATGAAAGATGTCAGCAGCAAAGAAATAAACGGGAGTGGCTAAGAATAGTAATGCCCAAGTTTCCCTTGATACATTACCGACCCAAATCGGAGTTTCAGCCCACTTCCTGAAGCCGTTGCTCTTAGGCAAAAGCGACATTGCAACAACACCAAAGATAAATGTGGGTATCGCAACAACCGTGGCTATTACCAATCTAAAGATTATACTCTTAAGTTCCCTAACAGTCATTCTTCTCAAATGTTCCTCCATTGGAATAGGTTCAATCAAGGAACAGGAAAAGGTACCATCGCCATCTTCAACGATCTTATAACCTTGAGGAGCGGAATCAGATGCCACCAAGTGGTTCAAATCAAATAAAAACTTTCTGATTGTAATATTTTCTCCAGGGATATACGTAAAGTTGATGAAAGGCTCCTTTAATGTGATTGCATCTTGGATAATTACAGCTTCACCGTAGCTTGACAAGTAACTGTTGATGATTTCAGGGCAGTGCTCACAGACCATGCCTTCAACCTTGATGTTAATAGACCTAGGAGTGATTTTGCTTGACGTGTAGTTGACTTTCTCGATCTTGACGACATCAAATTCATACCCTGCATCTTCAATAGTTTCTTTAAGCTTATCTAAATTATCACTGCTATTTTCTGACTCCTCCAAAATGAACTTCCCAGTTTTGGCAACTACATTAATACCTGATTCCAAGACAAATGCCAAATCACTTATCGCTGACTGGATCGAAGTAGCGCAGGCAGCACAAGTGATTCCTCCGATGGCTGCGCTGACCTTTGTGTTTATAGAACGTTGCACTGGCAAAACTTCGACCAACTTGCATTCAATCCCCTTGTCACTTATCGACTGAATTATACGGTTAACCACCTGTTTGTTAGGTAAAATTACAACTGCCGTTTGCAGCAGGAAGTTAATGGAAAAGTTCTTTTCTTGCTCAGAGTCACTAACGTTCAAAATCTCTTCAATAGCTGCAGAAATTATATCAGAGTCAAAAGAAGTTCCGCCCATGCTGAACACTGCACGATACTCTTTGTCCGAAGCATTCACCACGGTTTCAACAGAAGAGTCATAAGTCGAGCTCGCATGCGAATGTTTGTCGAGTGCCTTTACTTCCTCACCTTGGCACACCTTGCAATGCTTTAAATGATTCTTTTTGGATCTGAAATCTGAAAACTTGGCGAACAATCCCAGGAAACCCAGAGAAGACTTGGATGTGTTGGCAGTGGAACTTAAAAACAACTCATCATCCTTAAACAATTCCCATGAATGGATGCGTAATCCCTTAGCGTTTAACTTGTTGCTTATCTTCTTAATTGATCTCTCTAAGTTACCTATCTCATGCTGATCGTAGTGGTACAAGTTGAAGTCGCTGCCCTGGATAGTCATGAAAGCGGCTGATTCATTTTCAAGGTTGATAATGTCTTCTGCGCTCGGGATTTCTGTCACCAAAGCGACGTCAAAAACCTGCGACACAGTAGATAAAATGGTGGACTCGCACTCTTCACAATGGATGTTGGCAAAGTTGATATGTAAATGATCAATCATAGTGCAGCTGTATATGATTTACAAATCCCTTCCATCTATCATGGTATTTATAATAATTTTTGTCTTATTGTGTTGTCCTTATCCTGATAGCAAAAAGTGCTCAAATTGCCCTGTCATATCACAAAAATTTGGGAGAAGAAATTTATGCTTTTCTCGTGAGACAATATTGCTTGAAATTATGCATCTAGTGAGACACTTGCTGGAATTATACATCTAGTGAGATATTTTTGCTTGAAATTATACATGCTACATAATCTAAGGGGGGTAATCAAGGGTCCGCAGCTTGGCCACCATCGATAGGTCCCGGAAACTTTAGACGGTGTAGAAGGAACGGCATGAATAGCCCTAGACACAAACCAGTGAATTTTTCTGTGATTGTGTGGTAGAATAATGAGGTAATGACAAACATGAAGTACCAAATAAAGAGAAGCCCACAAGACAATATGGTAAGCAGCATCTTCAAGAAGTGTAAAGAGGTGTGTGCTGGATGCACGCCCTCTGCTCGAACAAGTTCGGGTATTAGTAATAAGCTCATGGACGTGATCAAATAGAAGTGACCACTGGCATCGAAGCCGTCCATCCAATTGGACCCCTCATGTAAGCATTGATGCTTGGAAAGTGTAGGCGCTGTACCCGTGTCGCAATGGCCCCCTGTCCCAATATTTACTCTCTCTAACAATGAAGAACCAAAGAACCAAACATTAAACAAGGTGTAAAACAACGAGTTTGATACATAGCTCTTTGCATAATACAAGACTATTCCCACAGGAATTCCAAGACCAGGTACATGGTATAATAGGCAATGATTTAAATATGCAATAGTGAACCAAAAGTACCCCAGTTTTTGTATGAAGATCAGATTCAACCCTTGTAGAACCCAGCTGTCGGCGACAATATGGCGGTATTTGGTCAATCCTAAGTACGAAATAGGAATACTAACAACAAAAGTCAAGCAGAGTACTCCAGTCGCAATTCTAAGGACATTGTTAACTTCTCGACCTTGGTTCATCGCATTGTCGGTGCTTCAAGTAGCGTTTCCTGGTGCAGGAGAAGTTGGATTTCTGTGACTGATGTTGATATATCACGTGATATGTTTTATTATTAATATAACAAGACGCAACCGGCATATATATGGGGACGGAATTTTCAGTAGCATGGTCCAAGATATCTACTAATGAGGTATTCTTTTATTAATAGAGCATTGATCGCTAGGAAAGCACGAGCCACGATAGGAAGATCGGCAATCAGAACATATTCTGCTGGAACAGCCGCATCTTCGAACCCAGCTATGGCTTTCCCTTGCTTGGATAAGCTTGAAAAGAGGAATGCTGATTTGCTTAGCTCCAATTGTGCTGTTGATGATATAAATTCGCTTGAGGGAGGCCCGGAACCTCTGTATTCCAAGGTCCAAACTGGCTTTCAAATATACAAATCAACGAAGCCTATATTTCTTGATAACGGTGGATTCTTACCAAGCTATGACATTGCTTACGAAACGTGGGGGAAACTCAATGAAAAGAAGGATAACATTGTCTTGGTCCACACTGGACTCTCAGCTTCGTCCCATGCGAAGTCCCAGCCTCTTAATGACAAGAGTGGCTGGTGGGAGAACTTCATTGGACCGGGCAAGTACTTGGATACAGACAAATTCTTTGTAATTTGCACTAATGTTCTCGGTGGGTGCTACGGACTGACTGGCCCTTCCTCACTCGATCCAGCAAACAACGACTATTACGCAACCCGTTTCCCCATCTTGACCATCAACGATATGGTTAGAGCTCAAAATCAATTAATTCAAGATACTTTTAAAGTTGATAAAATACATGCATCTATTGGGGCATCTATGGGTGGAATGCAGTCCCTTGCGTATGCTTGGGAATTCCCAGAAAAAGTCAACAAAGTAATATCCATTAGCGGCTGTGCTCGTTCACACCCGTACTCAATTGCCTTGAGGCACACCCAAAGACAAGTCTTGATAAGCGATCCGAATTGGAGCAGAGGCTTCTACTACGACAAGGTCCCTCCTCATGTAGGAATGAAATTGGCAAGAGAAATTGCAACCGTCACATACCGTTCTGGACCTGAATGGGAATACAGATTTGGCAGAAACAGAGCAGATGACTCGCAGCCGCCTGCCTTTTGTCCGGATTTTCTTGTGGAGACGTACTTGGACCATGCGGGTGAAAAGTTTTGTTTGGAGTATGACGCTAATTCGCTCTTGTACATTCTGAAAGCAATGGACTTGTTTGATTTGAGTCTCTCCAACAGGTCCAAAGCTGTAGCTCGAAGGACCGAGGCAGAACTTCGTTACAATATGAAAGAAGCGGAGGAAGCTTCAACCGTTTACCCCAAACAACCATACAAAGAAAAGGCAAGCTCCTCTATGGTGACTCCGGAGGAAGCATTGGCAGATTTGAAGCAAGGCATGGAAAAGATCTCGCATAAGGACGTACTTGTTGTTGGCGTAGAGTCGGATATACTCTTTCCAGTATGGCAACAAAGGGAAATAGCTGAGGTCTTGAAGTCAAATGCAGCAAGTCAAACAAATGGAGACGTTCAGTATGTGGAATTGGGAAACGACATTAGTAACTACGGGCATGATACTTTCCTTTTGAGCTTGGACCACATCGGTCCTCCAGTTAAAAAGTTTTTGGAAAAGGATATTTAGCATATATTAGAAAAAGGGATGTTTTACTACATATCTCATGTAAAAATTGCGCTGTGATGCAAATATGTATATATAGTACAACTTATTCAAGCAAGAACGCCGTGATTAGGATCCAATTCATATCCAAATTGTCTTGCAGTGCTATAGACAAACTCTCTGAGCTTTCCAATGACCACCTTGGCCAAACCATTGGGCTTTTGCTTCTGTCCACCTTCAGGGTTTATGTGGTGAGGTAACACGTTATCGTTGGCACTTAAGCAAACAAACAATGCAAACGGAACAAACCAAATACAAATCCCAAAGAACGAACACACTTCCACGTATGTTGGAACCCTTGGAGGCACGTAATCGTGCCTCAACCTAACTTGGAGTGGAGGAATATAAGGATTCTGGAAGTATCTGAACCACAATACATGGTTGGCAATTGCCAAACACACGCTGGCAATGAATGTCGGAGACTTGGCATCAACGTATGGGAACTTATGGAGATTCTGTAAATAGACCCAGTAAGAAAATATTAATAATAAAGTCAACTTAACGGACAACCCGTCAGCAGCGCAGAGAACAATCATCAACACCACCAACCCATAAATAACTCTTCTCAAAAATCTCTTCGTTGGTTGTGTGTGTTCCTCAATTAAGTCAGATATAAAATATAACCCCGATGCAATGGAGATGACAAGGAATACAAATCCAAGCAAGAGGCCAACATATGATAGCAATTGTAAGATCATGGTGACTTCTACGATCGTTTCGAAAGTTAAAAGAACAACTTTTGCGAGGCCGCCGCTACCAAAAAAAAATTAAAATAGCACTTTATAATTGTTCCTTACGATTTCGTAAATTCACCATAGCGTGTATAATATCTAACTAATCATATATATCAATAGGCGGGATTCTATCGGTGTTGTAGAACCAGTTACCACCTATTAATTCCCTCAGAAGCCACTCCGTTGGGAAAAACACTAAATGACCTTGTACTTCATTCAAGATCCTTTCTGCAGTGTCTCTCTCAAAAATCACATCACCGTTGTAGATACGACGACGGGTACCACCAAGGGTGTTGGCTCTCTTTCTCCTTCTACTGTGTGATGCGTGACTTGTGCCATTTGCTGCGTTGTGTTGTTGCTTTGGAGTTGCAGGGGAGCCATTCGCAACTGGAGGCTCATCAAAAAGATCTTCCACACTAATATCTGGTGCTGGTTGTGTTGGCTCTTCGAGGTATTCGTGCGCTCCCTCGTCGTCAACATAGTTGTCTGGCTTTTCTCCACCCATGGCAAATCTGGCGCTGCTGAGATGTCTTCTAAATTTGTTTCTTTGTGGCGCGGTCTCTGCTGGCGTAGACCCGTTGGCTAGAGGATTTGGCGGAGCGTGCCCTAACAACCCAACTTCTTCGTGGTCTTTGATGTAAATAGATGGCTGACTGAGTCTCTTGTGCGATGTCAGCTTGTTTTGTTTTCCGTCTTCAACCCCTTCAACATTGGTCTTCTCTTCCTCTTGTTCTTCTTCACTGTCTGAAGAGCCAGACACACTGCCAAGGCTGCCTAATTTCCTTCTATACTTAGCCTCTTGTTGCTGAGACAAGGTGAATGCTCTGCTTAACTTGGAGAACTCCTTGTATTCTTTCCAAGTTTCCACTTCATTATCAGGCTGTGTGTGGAAAACTAATCTAAAGATCTCTGTATTTCTTCTAGCGTGCTCAAACCAGAGGTCATCGTAGAATTCAGGATGTAATGGATCGCTAAACCCATAAGGATCAATATAAGTGCTAAAATTCTTGACCCCAGGGTTGATACCTTCTATAATGTCCTTAGTTTCTTCTTCATTAAGAGAAACAATTGGGAATCTTTCACGTTCTGTGGACGCTTCTTCCTTGGTAGAAGCCTCCGAGTTAGTATCAACCGGGTCCAATTTAGGATCTGGTTGATCTGGTACCTCCAATGATATATTTTCAGTTTCTGTGGCCCTGTTTTTAGTACTTGACGAAAGCTTCAAATTTGCATTTAAACCTGCACTGACGCGTTTCTTCGACTCGTCTTCCTGTGCTTTCTTCTCCTTTGCAGCAACTCTTTGAAGGTATGAGATCTTTTTCAATAATGCCCATCTTTCCTTATTTCTCTCAGTGATCATAGCTTCGGTGTTCTCGTCAAGCTTTTCAACAAAGTCAACGTCATCTGACTCCAAAAATTCAATAACACTGTGAAGATCTGGCAAAAATGATGAGTTTGGATTCTCGGTCATACTTTTATGTGCAAGGTCCTTCAAAAACTTGGAGTTGTTTAATCTTGCTCTCTTGGCAGTTTTGCTCTTGTAATGATCCTGACCATCACCAAACACATCTCTCTTGTGATCTTCATTATGTTGAACTCTTGTGTCGTACGAGTGCTTCTTTTTATCTCTTATTCCCTTATTAGCTTCATGAGCTCCAGTTCTGTTGTTAAAGGTGATTGGCAAATTCAATGGCTTGTGCAGCTTCATTCCTTGAGCATCTGTCTCATCATCGTAGTCAAATTCAGAGTGTGCTTCTTCTTCTTTTTCAATAAAGCTTTGGTATTTCTTCCATCTGTAAGTACCTTCTCTTTGATCCAATATGTCTCTGGAAGCAATCTCAACCTTTGCACTGATAACAGAATTTTCTCTATTGTTAAATTTATTCGTAGCTGCATTCAAACCTTCCGGCGCTCTGGCATATTCTTCAAAACGCTTGAACCTTCTCTCAACAATTTCTACAATGTCAACATCCACTCCTAGGTGTTCTCTCATTAATCTCATTCTCAAAGTATGAGCAAACTTTCCTGCAAGATATGGTTCTCCATCCATAGTTGTCTCAACAGTGGCCTTATCTCTAATAACTGCAGCAACCTCGGAATCTCTAATTCCTCTCATGGATCTCTCGTTGATATTAGCACTTCCGATAATGGCAATTCTATCGTCTGCAATTAAAGTCTTTGCGTGGATGTACAACTGCTCTGTAATCAAATTACGATCAGATCCAATTCTACCCCATTTTCTCAAAGAGAAGAAATGAATATAATCATCAGGGTCAATGCCATACTTTCTCAACTTAGCAAATATTGATGATGTTCCTCTTGAAATGGACATATATTGGCATTGCATGATAACTCTCACTGATGATCCCTCAGGCTCGTCAACTTGAGATTCAAATCCTGGCATTAATGGAATCACAATAATGGCCTTCCAGTTGGTGCCCTCATTATAAGCACGAATGATTCTATCAACCAAGGCATCACCAATTCTGTTCTTGATTTCAGTTCCATCAATAAAGCATGAAGTCACGAAGAATTGGTTCTCAATATAAACAAAGTGGTCAGAAGTTTCAATTAATTTCAAATATGCGTTTTGGATACTCTGTTCGTGCTCCTTCAAGCCAAGAGACCAACTACCAGAAGATCTAACCAACTGTACTTCACATGTCCCATCCAATCCCATATGCTCAACTTCTTCGTCCGTCAAGTCAGGAGGAGGCGTCAATAATGGAGTAAATCTACTTGGCCTCTTCTGTCTAAGTAAATAGTTCCATCTTTGCACAAAGTGTCTCGCAAGATCTCTAGCAACCTTACCAGAAGTTACCATGTGGACATCGTGCCAAGGCATACGAGGTACGGCTTTCCTGTCGTACATCGACTCGTATGGCTTATCTAAATTAAAGAAATCCTTAACTCTCGGGTTTGAGTAATCTTTTCCTGGGAAAGTTTGGAATTTAATGAAGTTTTCGGAGTTGATTCTTGTGTCTGCATCTAAGCTATCAAAGTGAAGGTCAGAATCGTCGGTCAACACATGGTCTGGTGTATCATATCTACCATAACATAAATCTATTCCTCCGAGGAACGCAACTGTATTGTCAATAATGCAAAGCTTTTCATGATGAGCCCAGAAGTAGGTGTTTTGAAGCAACTGATTTGGAGATCTTATAACATGAATGTTATCGTCGTGGAGTGATAAAATAGAATGCTTGGTATATAGAGAGTCTGTTGCAACTGTTGTACCAACGTTACGATAAATAATGACAAAAATTTTGACTCCCTGTTGTGCTTTTCTTTGTAAGATACGGTCAATTCTGAACTGCTGATTACCGTTGGCAGGTCTTCTCAAATAGAGTTCAGGCGATAACCACCAATCATGGATGAAAATCACATCCTTGGCCATTTCTAATGCAGAAGAGACCGCCCAAAAGTGATCTCTTCCATCAACAAACCATTGGGCAAAACAATTTTGCCGTACTGGTGCAAATGAACCAAATCTATTTGGTTCAGAATAAACAGTTGCCTTCATTTCCATCAACGATTTGATCCATAACTTCTGTTCTTTGAGAGACTTAGGAATAATCACCAACTTACGTTCTGAATTTTCCAAGGTTATATTCCAATGTTGGAACACACTCTTATGCGGTGCTTCTGCTGAGTCGTCTTCAGCTAACTTCTTTTGGATAATTGACGAGTCATCGAAATCAGATTCATCATCCTCCTTCGTGAGCTCTTCGTCATGCTTGACATGAATTTTAAATTTCGGGTCCACTAAAAAGACATCCAACGGCAATGTGGAGTTGATATTGGATACATACATCACATAAGAGTTTCGTACAAGGAGCCATTTCTCAGAGCGTCTGTCAATCATTCCTTTCAAATCGTTAGCCTTAAAATGACCAACTCTCCAACCTTGTGATTTGGCTGTTCCTCCTATGTGAACCACTCCCTGCTTACCTTTGTATCCAGTTTCATAACTTAAGAGAGAAGATATTGGTGAGATCTCAAAAAATTGGAAAAGCTTATTTGATTGTGGTTTCAAACCCACCAATGAGATTAAATCCTTCAAATACTTGGAGACATCTCTTATGTACTGCTGGTTTAGTTGATTTCTTGTCCCCGAGTGTTCATCCAAATCGTCAGAGGAAATTGAAGACAAATTTGTTAAGTACGTTCTGACAGCATTTCTGAGAGAGTGTCCCGTATGTGCTGAATGCATTGAAGCATCGTCCTCGACATGCAGTCTTTGAGGAGCAATTTCAGCGTGTTCTTGGTTGGTTTCGTTTGCTGAATTCCTGCTAGCTCTGTAGCCCTTGTTTTTCTCAGATGCATTTCTCAATGGCGGTAAAGGGTACTTAGGAAGTTCTGTTTTGTTATTACGAACCACTTCAGTTCTCCATTTTTCCACCTTAAATCTAGAGTGCAAATACAAAAGGTCTTTAGCGTTCTTCTCCACAGACCACTTCAATCTTTGAGGGCCAACACCATACTCCAAGTCAATTCTGAATCTCCTGATTCTCGTGTAAGGACTGGCTGATACGTCGGTGATTTTCAAACCAAGTAAGGATAGCAACAAAGGTGCTCTGGAAATACCCGTTTCATCCTCAAGTAAGCACGATGCAACCAAATTGATAGCTGATGAACCCATAGATAATCTTCCTATCAATGTCTTTGCCCTTTCTCCGGTGGCAATAGTAGCATCATCAATGGCTGCAGAACTGGCTTTCCTTGTGTGCTTGTCCTTCCTGTTTCTGTTACGAAACCTCTTAAACCTTTTCATTATCGTTGGCTGCTTGTTAGCATCGTTTGGACTAAATGGCATGACTTCACCATTCTCTGCAACGTTGTTATCAGATCTACGATGACTGAATCTTGATGGGAAAAAAGATCTTCCGTTTGCTTGTGGATTGGGAGCGGATGTACTTGCCTCTGTTCTATCTCCTTCAATTTCGGTTACCTCTTCATCCTCGTCATATTCATCATTGTCGTTTGCATCTTCATATACGTTACGAGAAACAGGTGAAGCAGGAGCGGCATCCTTTGCCTCCTCCTCCTCGTTTGCGTACCTTGATTCTTTGCTATCACCTCCTCTGTTGAAGAAAGACCATGCATTCCCAATAATTTTGGGGCTATCACCCGATCCAATAGAGCTTCCAGATCTCGGTTTTTTTGACGCCTTGGAGGATTTTGCCAGTTGGTTGTTACTCTTCTTAGAGTTCTGGGAAACTGTCTTGTAGATTTCAGATGCATCCTCTACTTCTCTTAACAGTCCAGCCCGCCCTGGTGAACCATTGGCTTGTGCATTCTTCTCGACCTCCTTGCCATTTTCTTCACACTTGCCGGTTTGCTCGGTTTTGACAGGATTGCTATCTGACACAACTTTCGCCAGAGAATTAAGGCCGTCTGCAAGCAGTGCACTCGGTGATGGCGAGATTTCTTGCGTCATAAATGTTATGTGATACTCTGAGTAGCACCAGCTTTACTGTTAATCTTCCAATTGAGTAGGATAAAGATCCGGGAATTCTTGAGTAGACGCAACACTTAATTTTGTACACGAAGGTAAACTTTTGTTTTCATTAGAAAAAAAAAAATAGAGCGTTCGAGCGTATACCTTTGAGGGTGCAGTAAACAACAATGCCCATCGAAGCGGACACGAGGGAAATTATGGTATTTGAGAATCAATTGCAAGTAGTTCAAAAGATTAATTAGTTTTGGATTGTGAAAACATTTGAGTGTCAAATTCGTGTCTGTAATAGCAGAATTGGATTTGAGTACCTGGAGGTTAACATGAATGGCTGCAACGGGAGATACCAGAAAACTTCGAACACGCCCAATCCCAACAATCATGCTCATAGCAGTGTGACCCAGACTTTACGGTGCGTGGTTTAATTTCAACCCAAGACAAACCTTAATGGGTCATCCAGGGCAGTAGGAAGAGATAGCACGGGTACGTGCTAATTCCGACACCATGTGCGACTGCTGCACTTAGTTTACCTGTTTGGGTAAGTACATAAAAAGAAAGGTATCCCAGGCAGATTAACATACATAAGAGTCAATTGAAGTGCCCAGGATAGAAGACCTTGCCCTGCAACGGTCAGAGAGGTTTTTGTGGAATCTGTGGGGCAGGGTGTACGATGTGGACCTCGTACCAATAGGCTTAACTTCACAAGGACTTGAATGTTGACGTAATGTATTACTAAGCAAGAAGAATTGATTTGAACGAGTAACCGAATGGTTCAATTATGCGCTAAAAAATTCTAAGCTGAGTTGGTGAATCCCCTGTCTCCCTATCTTTGCAGAACAACGTCTGATATGGTAATTAACTAACGCTTGCCTTGTAGACTGAATTACATTGAGAGTTATCTGTTTCCCCGTAATCTCCTTTTAAGTCAGCACACATTCCGAGATTGTGGCTGATCTCGGAATTCAACTCTGACTCTTTTTTTTCCTCTCATTCTTCTTTAACTCCACCAGCTCTTATCATGGACGAAAAGTTGGTTTCGGAGAAACAGAACTCGACTGATGTCGATGAGAGATCCTCGACTGAGTCTAAGAGAGGTATCTTTTCATACTTAGAAGATATTTCAAAGAAAATCGATGCTTTAGGGGTCGAAACTAGAGGTATTGAACGAGTTGAGCCGTACGAGAGAACTACTGATAAGGCTAGACTTGTTTTGACTGTTTGTGGGTTATGGTTGTCAGGATGTGGAGGACTTAGTTCCATGTCCTCGTTTTACTTAGCTCCTCTCCTGTTTGGACTTGGCTTGAGGAACACCTTGATATCAGGTTTGATTGGTCAGGCCTTGGGATGTGGTATCGCAGCCTACTGTTCTCTCATGGGTCCTCGGTCTGGGTGTAGACAAATGGTTGGTGCCAGATTCTTATTTGGATGGTGGTTTGTCAAGTTGGTTTGTCTTGTCGGGATCATTGGTGTTATGGGTTGGTCTGTTGTCAACTCAGTTGTGGGGGGGGAAATTATTGCAAGTATGAGTAATGGCTCCATCACTTTATCCGTTGGGATTGTTATCGTTGCAATTTTATCATTCGTGGTTGCAATATTTGGAATCAAGCAGTTGCTTAGAGTCGAGGCCTACTTGAGTATCCCAGTCAACTTTGCATTTTTGATGTTATACGTTGTCGCTGCTAAGCAGTACAAGCATCTCACCTGGGACGACTCTCCCACTATCGATGCGGCAACAGCAAAAGGTAACTGGATCACCTTTTTGACTTTGGCATATTCTGTCACCGCTACTTGGGGTTCTATTGCCTCCGATTACTATATTCTTTTCCCTGAAGATATGCCAGATTATCAGGTTTTCAGTTTAACCTTCTTTGGTATTCTCATTCCAACCACGTTTGTTGCTACAGCTGGTATCTTAGTGGGGAACGTTGCCATGTCTTATGCTCCATGGAACGCCGCCTATGCTGAATACGGAATGGGCGGCTTGCTTTGGGAGGCTTTCAAACCATGGCACGGCGGCGGGAAGTTCTTGTTAATTTTGATTTATTTGTCTCTTATTTCAAATAACATTCTTAACACCTATTCTGCTGCTTTTGCGCTCCAATTGTGTGGAAGTGTCTTTTACAAGATCCCAAGATGGGTATGGGCCATTGTCTGCACAGCTTTCTACTTGGTCTGTGCCCTTGTTGGTAGAAAGCACTTCTCAACTATCTTGGGAAACTTCTTACCAATGGTTGGTTACTGGATCTCAATGTACTTCATTATCCTTTTGGAAGAAAATCAAATCTTTAGAACGAACAGATTTCTTCACTTATTCAAGAAGGAGTTTGAAGAAGACAGTGATTCGGATCTTACCGTAGATTTGAATTCTGTACATGGAAGTCTGCACTACAATTTTAAGATCTGGAATGATTATTATAAATTAACCCACGGCTTTGCCGCTGGTGCGGCTTTCATAGTAGGAGCCGCTGGTGCAGCTGTTGGGATGTCCCAGACTTATTGGATCGGACCGCTTGCCAAGAAGGTTGGTGGCGAATTTGGTGGAGACATCGCAATGTGGCTCTGTATGGGTTTCAGTGGTGTGGTGTATCCGTTCTTGAGGTACTGGGAATTGAAGAAGTTTGGTAGATAGTTATGTTAGTATAGATCTTGTTAGAAATTATTTTTATGGATGTGTTGTGTGTGGAAGGTACTAATAGAGACCCCCTCAATGGCTTCCCGAAGTGGCAGTACCAAGGAATTTTTTGCCGTTGTTTTGTAATGTCCTCCTCTACACCGCCTAGACAGTGAATGACTCATAACCTCATGCAAGCGATCGTTATTGCATAACGCCACTGATTACTAAACGTCCTCGTATTTCAATACTCTGTGCGATAGTATATATTTATTCGAAACAGCCTCAGAATAGAATGTTTGCAGCCGCATAAATAAGTCAGTAAAACGAAAATGGAAGACAATCCAGATACCGACAAAGAAAATGGTACTCCAGAGCCTCCAATCTGGTCAATTCTACCGTCATACTACATGTATTCTAATACGATAAACAAAAGCATGCGTGGAGATGAGGAGGACCCTCCCGTTTACGAAGACTCGAAACTTATCTCAAGCGAGGTAACTTCGAGTGGATCTTCAAATTCGTTGCCTTTACGCCGTCCATACACTTTTAGTGAAGTCTTTGATGTACTCACAACAGGCTCAAACTCACAACCTTACAGTGCAACGCGTTCCACTTCAATTGCTTCAGATCCTCTGGCTCTTGAAAACCCTAGCGTTAGAGAGAATGTGCTAGATAACATCCACAAGCTTAAGAACTTGACTGGTACTGAGAACAAATCCTCCAGAGCATTAGAAATGTCAATACATTTCACAAAAGATGCAGGCCAGATGAATGTAGCATCCACTTCTATTGACGTCACGCAGTACGAATTCACACAGGGTGAGTATATCAACGGATATGTACTCATTGAGAATAAAAGCCCCAGTCCAATTAACTTCGACATGTTTTACACCGTATTTGAAGGTGAAATCATACTCCGTGGAGGAGATCTGACACGAATCCCACTCAATAAGTCAAAGACCATTCTACAAATGTTCGATTTCACAGCAAGTTGGAATCAAGCAAGCATTGGGCGATTAGTAGGGGAAGACACAAAAAACCCCTTGACAAGCAAGTGTGAGGATGGCTATGTATACGACTATGATCCTTTAGACCATACTTATGGCTGCTTCTCAGGAACTAGAATGATTGTTCCAGGACGGAAGTACAAGAGATTTTTCAACTTCAAACTCCCTCACAAATTACTAGACAGCCTGTGTCTGGACAGCTTATCTACGCATGTGGTACTTCCCCCTTCCTTTGGTGGTGGGACGTTTTCGAAGGAGCTCTTCAAAGACTTTGCTCCTCTCAACACATGCATTAGGTATGGGGTAAGAAGCAGATTTATTGGTAGGCATTCCAAATACGACTGCAAAATTTCATACCCGGAAGATGAATATGTCATTTTGAAAGATGTTGGAAAAACAATCCGAATAGTGCCCTATTCAAATGACTCTCCTAATAGTCTCTACTCTTGCGAACAAGTGTACGATCTGTACGTTCGCACCGTTAAAGATATGATCAAGGAGGGTGAAGATCTAATGTATGAACAAAAGAGTAAAACTCAGGGCGGTGACGTGATCGACAAATACAAGTTAAAACTGCAGGAAATATTAAAGAACTTTCAACCGTACGACAGTCTGAACTTCAGCAAGGAAGATTTGATCTATGATTTTGTACTACCGTTGTTTAAGAGAAACACATTTCTGGGTCTTCAAATAATAAACACCATACAAATCCGCTCCCCAAGAGACGTCTATACACTTGATTATGTCCCACCTAAGGAGTTATGTGGGCCCACATGGAACCCCGACAAATTGAAATCTTGGACAATTGGTATCCCCTTGGAACTTTCCATCCAATGTGGCCACGGAAACAAACCACTTCAAATAAAGTCGATTTCGGCCGAGTTAGTTGTCTTGACCATGATTTCTCCAGACTACGCAATTCCAATTGAATTCCACCATGACTTAATATTTAATAAGTTCATTAACTCAAGTAAGAGCAATAGAGAGTTGCAATTCGACGATGATAATATATACAGCAACATTATACTTCCTCTGAAAAAGCTAGCAGATGAATTTTTCTATTTGCGCTCCATGGTTGCAAAAATGCACAAGGATTGGTACATATCCAGAAAAATTGCTGAAAATATCAAAGCTTTGGCTGGTCTCAGTACTAGAACAATTAACTTGGAGATTGAGAACATGAAGATTAATGGAGATTCCAATCCCGGCGCTATCTCGTGGGATCCTAGTACCTGTGGTACTCACATGCGGAAAACTCTACAACTTACATTGGACTTGAAAACAACAAATCTCAAGGCTGGCCCCAAAAACTTATGTGGTATTCCCACATACGATAAGTTTAATCTATTACCTAATTTCCAAAGTTGTCATATGGCCCGTATGTATCATGTTAAAGTTATAATCGCAATGTCCAATGGACAAAATGTGTTTGTTAAACTTCCTATCACCATTGCCAACTGGCATCCGTCTGTCCACAAGAGATTCTGAAAACACTGCTGTACTGCAATTTGAAAATCAACTTGCACAGCTGCATTCCATCATATTATATTGTGGTCCCAATTTTCCTTGTGAGAGCCAACGCTTCTCAAGGTCTTTTAAGTCATCTCCCCACTTGGACAGATCAAATGGATTCAAACTCATTCTTTGAAGTTTTAACAATGGTGATAAGTCGTCACCGTTAGAACTGGTGATTTCTCTAATCACTTCGTCTAGGATCCAATTTCTGGGTAAGAACAAAGGATTATGGTGTGCACTATTTGTCTTACCTGTATTGTTGTCAAGCTTCAGTGATTCCAACAAAAAGGTTCTGTAAATGCCCAACCAGCTTCTGATTTCCTCCAATACATCGTCTTTTGAGTGCGCAGTATGAGTATCGTCAAAGAAGCTGTTCATATCCAAAATCTGCTTTGAGATTGCAACGGCGTCAAACTTAGGATGTGCAATATTACTTTCTTGTAAAGTTACGAAGAATAAATTGAAATCCACTCCTGCTTTTTTCAAAAAGTCCAACATTGGAGTTATTAACTCCTCGTTGATCCTGTTAATATTTTGTAGATCAATCAACTTTTGAGAAAGTCCCAATCTGTTTAAGAACGTTTCCACGTATTTTTTCGTGAACGCAAATTGGTAGATGTCTCCCCCCTTTGCAATGATATTCGTTGCTCTTGATATGATTTTATCCTCCAACTCACTGTCAATCTTCAATGACTCATATTCTGCGATCAACTCAGGTCCGCACCCAATTAACTCTGCCAAATTCTCACCCAACCTGGTCAAACTCCACCAAAGCGCGGTGGGAGTATGCTGGTAGTTGTACCTTCCGTCATGGTCGTCGGAATTTGGAGTGAAGTTTGGATCGTAAACATCCATAATAGCAAAGGGACCAAAGTCCATGGAGAGACCAATGATGGAGGTATTGTCAGTGTTTAAAACACCATTCAAGAACCCATATGATTGCCACATAGCAGCAGTCGAGGAGTTTCTGATGATCGTCTCGTAATAGAATTTATCATACTCAGTCAATTCTAATCCTTCGAACAAGTCCGGCTTGAGCGAGGAGAAGTTGGTGAAGAAGGGAAATCTGACTCCGTTCACAGTGAACAACTCCTCAATCACGTAGTCGGTTAACTTTTTAATTCCAATTCTGTCACCTCTCCACCTGTACAAGTCGAAAGTCCCTAATCTGACCCACAGCTCTGCAAATCTGGCTACAATGGCACATTTCTCCCAAACATGTCGCTGAGCAAGTGTCTTGGGTAAGTACGTCAAAGAAAGGGCTCTTGTAGATGGAATTCCAATGGCGTTCAAATGTTCGGAAATAATATACTCTCTGATAGAGGCCCCCAAAGTTGCTTTCCCGTCGGCAAATCTCGAGTACGGGGTCAAACCGGAACCTTTCAATTGGATTTCATAGGCGCTTCTGTTGCTGTGGGTCAGTGCGGTAGCCCTAGGAGTCTCAAACAAGTTCAACACTCTCCCATCTCCCAATTGCCCTGCAAACACCCCAAATTGCCACCCAGCGTAAGCTTGCGAGTATGGGAACGGAAATCCCTTGCTCTCAAGAGAATCCTTATTAATAAGATGATATTGACCACTAACTAATTGGCGGTAGGTTGCATCATTCACTTGATCTGGATCTAAACCTAAATCTTCAAGTGCTTGGTCGCTCGAGACGAGATACTTGTATTCTTTTCTTTCCTCCGGGAAACTCCACGAGAAAGATCCTTTGGAAAGAACCCGCGGAGTGTGGATGATATTCTTTTCGTTGGCAAGAGCAACCTCAACTGTCTCAATCTTGCTATCCGGATAAAGCGCCCTTGCGAAACTAGAGCTCTTCGGTAGCTCCAAAAGACGACTTAGATTACGTTTCTGCCCTTGCAGCATTGGTCTTCCTAGTTGCAAGTTCCTGACTATAAACATCCTTTTCTGAAATTTCTTTGATTAGCAAGCGCGGGTGCACCTGATTTTCTGACTACTTGCCACACTTGCGCGCACAAGCTCTAAGGGTATTCCCAAAATGCACACCCTCGGGAACTCCCAGTAGATATGTGCAGCGCATTAGCCGCCAGCTTATTTTGGCTGACACAAGATAGGGGCGGGGTTGTGCTCACCTAAAGCTTTTTTAAGCTTAATAATATGCCATGGATAGCCATGGTGCCTCAGTGTGCAAAATGCTTCTGGAGCCAATCTTGGCAAAAATAAATTAACTCAAGATTTTAACTTCTTATCACACCTGCAACATACCGGAGGACCTAGTCGTGTTATGATGCTAAATCCTTGTTTTTGTATACCACCAAGGCGCCGAAAACAATAGAAGTGTGTGCGGCACTGCTAAGAAAAGCATCTAAATTGGAACGTTGGTGTTCCCGTAACGGAAGAATTTTTTGTGCGCGATGCCACTATCAGGGCGATAAAGATCGAAAGAGCTTAAATTATTTATAAACAAGAATCAGCACTTTTTCAAAGGCACCAGCATGACTGTCTTAAGGACGATACGGAGGGAGAAATTTCGTATATTAGCAGGGGGGATTTTTATATTTATATTTGTTCATTTGTTTTCTAGCGAATTGCATCTCAATGATTCGCCAGCAAAGTTGAATGACGACAAGAGCAATGACGATCTTCTGAACGCACAATACAAACATTCAAATCCAGTTCCACAGATTGCAAAGCCAGCTACAGAAGATGGGCATTTGAAGTCAATTCGGGATTATTCGATCTTCTTCAGGGACTTGGACAAGTACGAGATCAAGTCCCCTTCCATTAAAGCACAATACAAAACGGAAAAAGCAAGGGAGGTTTTCGCGGACAGCCCCGATCAGCTATTCAACAAGGAGTATTTGGAAAATGTGTTGGACATTCCAGATGAAACATATCAAGAGTTGAAGGCCTCTCACAAGGCATACGTGGATATTCAGATTAATAAGATGATTGAAAATTATGGTTTGTCGACTTTCGGAAACGTGTTAAAATCAGATCCTGAATGGAGCTCCTACGAAGGCTCGAAGGGCTACGTTTTGGTAGGCGGTGGTCAATACAGTTGGCTCTCATATTTGGTCATCAAGCAAATGAGGGCTGCGGGAGCAAAGTTGCCAATTGAGCTTTTCATTCCTAGTTCTGCCGAATACGAGGCGGACTTCTGTGAGAAGTTGATGCCTCAGTACAACGTCAGGTGTAATGTCTTTGACGACAGATTGGGTACGGAATTGAAGCTGAGATTCAGAATTGGTGGTTATCAGTTCAAGATGTTGGCTTTGATCACTTCCAAGTTTGAAAATGTCTTGTACATTGACTCCGATAACTTCCCTACCAAAAACATTGACTATTTGTTTGACTCACCATTATACAAGGAACGCAACTTCATCTTGTGGCCGGATGCATGGGCAAGAACGACCAATCCTAAGTACTATGATATCGCAGGCATTCAAGTCAAAGAAAATAAGGTCAGGTACTCGGACTACGATAAGGCCCAAGCAAGAGCTGAGGGTCTTGATGATGTCAAGCCACTTCTGGAATACAACTTTCAGAACTCTAATTATCACGATTTTGAAGGTACTTTGCCAAATCCTTCTTCAGAAACTGGTATGATAATGGTAAACAAAACCTCGCACTTGAAAACTTTATTGCTCTGCTTATATTACAACGTCTTTGGTCCTAACCACTACTATCCATTGTTGACGCAGGGATCTGCTGGAGAAGGTGATAAAGAAACTTTTATTGCAGCTGCAGAAGTAATGGGAGAACCTTGGTTCCAGACCATGAAACCCTTCCAGTGGGTTGGCTATCATCACAAATACGACAACAAATTCGCCTCCAAGTCCTTGGGCCATTATGATCCTGAACAGTCCATGAACTCGGAGGGTAAGGTTGATTTAATATTTATGCATTTGTCTTATCCAAAATTCTACCCTAATTGGTTGGCCGATAACCACGAATTGGTGTATGCTGAGCACCCAGACGAGCACATCAGAATGTACGAAGGCATGTACGATAATGTTGGTTATGACTTTGATTTGAGAGTGATGCAATTCTTTGTTCAAGGCATCTGTCCAAACTACTATAATGAAGATGGTAAAGCCATCGATGGTGAGCTTGGCATCTCAAAGAATGAGTACATGGGGCAATACTTGTTTTATATCTTCAGCGACGAAGAACTCCAAATTAAGCGTTGTGAGGAAGTATTCATTCCACACTTGAAGTGGTTGAAAGAGACTACAAAGTATAATAATGATTAAGTAATAATAGACGTCTTTTTTGTAAATCTCGATTTTCAAGATTATGCTACCACGGAAAGCGGGTTCTCTTCCGCGCGCATTGTATCCGTTCGCGGCCCGTGAACCGTTGGATCATCAAATTTTTGCGGCATTGTTGTACTTCTTCCGGTATCGACTTCCTAACAAAACTGCTTGTGTCCTTTCACATCAGTGCTTCAGTTGCCCTGAGATCATTCATCTTGTAACTCCCGCTATCTAATGACTCACTTACGCTTGATTTGCATTAGCGATGTGTTTATCGGCGGGGCATCCTTTACGCCCATTCATTTTTCTGTATATGAGAGACTATCTATTCTGCTTTTTGTGTCACCCACTTCCATCCGTAACTGTAGTGCGCGCCATCTTCTTCTATCTTCACTTGATTTTTTAACTGCGTCCTGACCTTGCAACAATCCAAGTCAGTGTCGGCTGCTTGGTAATGGTCTAGATTCCAACTCAAGACTCACGTAAATGTGCAATGGGGGTCATTTAGTATATGATTTCCGACCTTTTCATTACAAATAGCATAATCATTTGTTCCGGGCGAGGTGCAGAACGCTAGGGACCCTTTAATAAAAATTTACTAAGTTCGAAACAGTAAGCGCCATCTACCCAAAATTTTCAGTCGATGACGGGGTACAGGATTATAAATAAAGCCGCTTGCCGCAGATGTAGTAAAGCTTAGACTAAGCAAGTATGTCCGAAATAACAGCAACTAGTTCAATTGATAGGGCAGAGCGGAAACTGTTAGCGCAGCTGGGTGAAATAAATAGACCAGTTCCGAACCACGAAGAGATTGGAAAACTCAGAGGTTTTCTTTTGGTTGCTGTGTTTGCCAGTTCCCAACTTGTAACTCAGGGTTCATTGGCGCAATCAATGAACATCTCGAATCTAATCGGTAAACAGTTCAATGTGGAAAATGAGCCAGGTGAAGTGTCTTGGTTTTCCGCGTCTTTTTCGTTGGTTGTTGGTACTTTCATTTTGATCTCTGGTAGATTCGGTGATACTTATGGGTACAAGAAGGTTTACTTAATGGGACTTGTTTGGATGGCCATCTTGACAGCTGTTTGTGGATTTTGTGCATTTGGAACATCATCTATTGTCTACGATGTGATGAGAGCATTACAGGGCCTTGGTCCTGCTATCATATTGCCAAACACTCAGGCAATGATAGCTAATTTCTATCCTCCAGGATCAAAGATGTCACACGCAGTGTTTGCCATTTACGGTTCAGTGGCGGCTTCTGGTTTTATTATTTCTGCAATTATTAACGGTGCCTTGAGTTTTGTCTGGTGGCCGTGGGGCTACTGGATTGGTGCGCTTCTCTTGTTGGCACTCTCGGTACTTGCATTCTTTGTTATTCCCAAAAACATCGGGGTCAAATCAAACCAATCTTTAGACATCTTAGGAGCAACCATTGGTATGAGTGGCCTCATTTTGTTTAATTTTGCATGGAACCAGGGCCCCAATGTTGGGTGGGACAAGCCGTATGTCTATGTTTTGCTCATTGTGGGAACAGCGTTGATGGTTTCCTTCTACTTTGTTGAAAAGAGAGTCGAGAATCCTTTGGTCCCAGCCGAGTGCTTTCAAGGTGAAAACGGGTTTGTTCTTGGTTGCGTTGCAACCGGCTGGTCCTGTTTCGGGATTTGGATCTACTATACCATGCGGTGGGCACTTGAAGTTGATAAGTTAAATCCATTAATGGCTGCGGTGGAGTTTCTTCCAGCCGCAATTGTTGGTTTCACTGCAGCTATGTTGACTCCAATCATGTTACACAGATATCCGCTGGGTGTGGCGATGCTCGTAGCATTACTTGCATTTTTCACTGGTACTGTCATTATGGGGACAAGGCCAGAGGGTCAAATCTACTGGGCCCAAAAATTTGTGTCCTTACTCATACAGCCATTTGGAATGGATTTGTCCTTTCCTTCGGCTTGTATCTTGATTTCGCAAGCCTTGCCTCCAAATCAGCAAGGTACGGCTGGATCTCTCGTTTCAACATTCGTCAACTATTCCATCTCGATAGGTTTGGGTTTTGCAGGTACTGTTGAATATTATACTACAAAGAATAGAACTCCAGGCATGGATACTACCATCCTTGGATACAGAAATGGGTTCCGCATGGGAATGGGATTGGCTGGTTTGGGTATCATCCTCGCTGCAACCTTTTTATTTCTCCAACTCACAAACAGAAAGGAAAAGGCCAGCACTGATGTCAAGAGTGCTGAGGCTATAGAGTACGAACTGACACTTGCTTAAAGCTTAATATGGGTCATTAATATAGTGACATACTTTCTTGCATATACTTAGATATCATAATTTAATAGTACTAGAAATTTTTGGTTGCTGTAGCTTTACACTACGCTAGACTCAAAAAATGACGGTGGCTCCTAAAACTGGTTAATTCCTGGGTGAATAACTTCGCAAGATGCATCTCTGAGTTTCATCTTTCGCTGTAAGTACTGTTTCGTATCACTCGCGCAAACGCTCGATCTTGACATAAATTGTGGCACATGTTGCGAATCAAATCTAAAATCCAACTACCACTCCAATGTCAGCAGTATTGAAGAACCCATTGAGCAAATCCTTGAAGATTGCTTTAATTCAATTGAAGGCGGGCGCTGATAAGCAAGCCAACCTCACCAAAGTTACTAAGTTTATTGATGATGCTATTAGCAACTCCAAGATCGGAACATTGGACTTAGTAATGCTCCCAGAATGTTTCAACTCACCATATGCCGTCGACCAGTTCCGTAATTATGCTGAATTGATTCCTAGTGGTGAAACTACTACTTTGCTTTCTAGTTTGGCTAAGAAGTATGGAGTTTATATCGTTGGTGGCTCGATTCCCGAGCTAGACCCTGAACACGGCAACAAAGTTTACAACACTTCCCTCACCTTCTCCCCTAAGGGTGAGATCATTGCCAAGCACCGTAAGGTCCACTTATTTGACATTGATATTCCAAATGGTATCACTTTCAAAGAGTCCATCACGCTCAGTGGTGGTGATAAAGCCACTGTTTTCCAATTAGGGGACTTTGGAAAGGTTGGGTTGGGAATCTGTTACGATATCAGGTTCCCTGAATTGGCATCTATTGCTTCTCGTGACCCACACAACGCATTTGCTATGTTCTACCCTGGTGCATTCAACACAACTACAGGTCCATTGCATTGGCATTTGCTTGCAAGAGCTAGAGCCGTTGACAATGAACTCTTCACAGTTTTGTGCAGTCCTGCCCGTGACGTCGGTGGATCTGGTTATCAAGCCTACGGACACTCTCTTGTCGCTGATCCTTACGGAAATATCATTGCTGAAGCAGGAGAAGGCGAAGAAATCTTGTACGCAGAGTTAGATAAGGACATTTTGCCCAAAACAAGAGAAGCAATTCCCGTTCACTACCAGAGAAGATTCGATGTGTATGATGACTTCGTCAATAACGGTAATGTAAAGGTCGGTGACTTATAATCTTGATTGACTCATTATGAAGGAATGCTGGTCTTGATTGACTCAAGATAGTATTGAATTACTTAGATATAATACATAATGTTGGTGCTCTATTATTTGTTTTATTCATAAGCATGTAGACCAAGAAATCTACTCACTGTCTTCTTTTCTTTCTATGAATTCTTGCAAGACATCCATAAACTCTCTAGGCTTTTCACTGATGACCCAGTGGCCCGATTCAATGTCTCTGACCTCGAAGTCTGGAAAGAACTTGCCAATACTTGGAATGACGTCGTCCGCCACATATGGAGATTCCGTTCCTCTAATAAATAATGAAGGTCCAGTCCAGCGCGTCAAATTGGGATCATATGGCCACCCAGCAATCTGTCCAGATACAATTGAATCTCCAATGATATCCAAAGGAACCTTCGAGGTGACTGGTTCATCCAGTCTCCCTCTGTTCAAATTGGTAAGCAAGAACTGCCGAACAACTTTGGAAGGTTCCACCTTTTCAAGCTGCGCATCAACATCTTTGATATTAGTATACTTGTATTTTTCCAACGATAAACGTAATTGGTTGACGTATTTAACAAAGCTTGAAGTAGAGCTTGGGGTCAAATCAACCGGCGAGTTATCAACAGATACAATCATATCTGGTAATTCAGGACGACGCAAAGCAACTGCCATTGCTGCTTTGGCTCCCATAGAGTGACCTACCAAGATCGGCTTTCGTTTAAATCCGGTTTCTTCAATCCACCGTTCCACATCCGCAGCCAATGCCGGATAGTCCAAACGTTTGTGATGTGGAGAAGCTCCAAAATTTCTTAAATCCAAACCATAAATGCGACGGTCCATGTTACGTGCCAATTGTTTGGAGACAGTTCGGGTGTTATTCTTACTTCCAAACAACCCGTGAAGAAACACAATTGGTGCTCTATCTTCTCCAGCCTTAGTCACCGGAGCAAAGTCTTCATATTCCAACTTCACAGTCTCTATGTCATGAGACATAGAGTCGGCCAAATAGTTAGGATCAGTTGACATAAACCTAGCGGCCCAAATCCTTCTAGGTATAACACTTTTTGCAACCAAGGAATACATTTTGGTGGTTGAGACTTTTAAAGATGCTGCCGTTTTGTATCAAAAATTTGATTGCGATCGGTGCGCTACCAGTACTTCACCCAAACTCCATAAGACGCAGCTTTCGGTTTACCACGTATCGTTCAGCACATTGATAAACTACTATACTATTCTCACCGTTGTATGTTATCTAAACATCCTATTCATTCTAATAAATATCTTCTAAAATATGACCTCATTTTTTTTGGTTCAAAATACGTTATCTCAAAAGTTGGTCTTTGACTTCGAAATGGCCACCCAAGTGATCTGTGTTTCCAAACATTTGAATTACGCTTTCTGATATGTCCAACTTGTTTACGTCAACAACTGTAACCGATGTGTTAAAAGGAGTCTTTAAATCTTCCTTCCTCAAATCTTTGTTGAGTTTGTACTTTTCCACGTTGTACAAGTAGTTAATGAACATCAGAAGAACGCCTCCATGAGTACACAACAAGACATTCTTGTGCTTACTATTGTGCTTTAAGATGTAGTTCCACTCCTTGAATACCCGTTCTTTAAATAATACTGGACCTTCTCCTAGGTTTCTGAAATCGTCACCGTACTTGGCCAAAGCATCTTTCAAGTACATTCCTTCAACCACACCCATTTCACGCTCTCTTAAGTTTGGGGTGTATCTAATAGGCTTCTCCTGCTCTTTCTGAAATGCAGTAATCTCTTTGACAGTGTTTTGACAACGGATCAAGTCTGAAGAGAAAAGAATGTCCAAGTCTATATCAGCAAATGCACCACCAACTTTTCTAGCTTGATCTCTTCCCTTATCATTGATATCAATATCTAAATGACCTTGCAAAATCTTCTGTACGTTATGGTCTGTCTGTCCATGTCTTACAAAAAACACTCGAAGGATTTTGTCGTCATTATTCTGACAAACGGTTCTTGTCATTCTATCAGTAATTATTTTTTTTTTGCTACACCTTTTGAATTACCTTGCCAGATTTAAATAAATATAATAAATATATGAGTTTCATCAACAGAACGCTCAAGTCTGCAAATTTCTCTTATCCATGTTGAAGTTAACTAAGTCCCAATGTTTACCGTGTTTATGACTCGCTAGTGATTTCTTCGGCTTTTTGCTTGAACTCCTCAAGCACAGCACGTTTGATCTTGTACCCATGCTCGTCAGCTAAAGGAAACTGCTTGGAATTTAAATCCAGGTCATACTGCTTCAATGCAGTAACGGCTTTATCAAAAAAGGTATCATAATTCTTAACAAACTTGGCCTGGTGCGTGACTTCTGGATCACTCATTCCCAACATATCTGCAATCACCAACACCTGGCCCGAACATGATGGTCCAGCGCCAATTCCAATGGTAGGAATAGAGAGCTTGCTGGTGATGTATTCTGCCAACTTGTTTGGAATGCATTCAAGAACAATTCCAAATGCACCTGCTTCTTGGAGGTTCACACACTCTTGGTAGACTCTCAATGCACTCTCAGTGCTGTTTCCTTGTAACTTAAATCCTCCAAGGGCGTTGTGCTTCTGAGGGGTCAAACCAACGTGGCCTAAGATTGGAATTCCTATCGAGATGAGCTTCTTAATCGTAGGAATATTTTCGATGTTGCCACCCTCGATCTTGATTCCTTGTATGTTTCCATATTTGATTAATTTTGTAGCCGTAGATACCGCCTGCTCCACCGATTCTTCAAACGTTCCAAAAGGCATATCGGCAATGAGCAATGACAGCTCATTTCCTCTGACAACCGACTTAACATGGTACATGAATTCTTCAAACGTTATTTCATTAGTGTCCTTGTACCCCAAGGCAGTCATGGCAAGTGAGTCACCAATTAAACCAATGTCAATTTCGGATTTGTCCACCATTCTACCAGTAATGTAGTCATGGCATGTCACCACACTAATAGGTTTGCCAGATTCGTAGGAGTTGGAAATATCTGCAAGGGTCTTCCGCTTCGGAATACTGCTGTAGGAGGATCTTACCCTCAAACTCGTGGAAAAGCTTCTGCCTGCAATTCTAAACATGACTTTGAACAGATTTTATTTCGAATATCTACCTCAATTCCTTATTATAAATGATAATGGCATTCACTGTCAGCTGCTTGCCTAAGTTATACGATGAAAGAGTCACCAAGCTCGTACAATCTGAAAATTTTTAACGGCTGCCCCACAAAATCTATGGAGCGCGGACCTATGTGTTCGACCGACCCGAGGCACTAGAGAAATACATGGTTTCCTTATAAAGAAAAGGACCAGGAAGGCACCTGAAAATAGTTGAAGGATTGCTGAGGTAAAAGCTCAATGCCTATAGGCAAAATCCATTAATTTACGTGTAGTAGGTAAGCAAAAGCAGAGGGAGTGCTTGCGAAGCTCACAATTGATCATCCGAGACTGAAGGATAGCAATTTTACAAAAAAATACACAAACGGAGCCACTTTTTTTTATTTAAAGCAACTGTTCATTACTTCTTTCTTTGAATCAATCTATTCGACGATATGGCAATTGAAGACTCATCCTTAATATTCAACGGTACCACCTTGCGTGTTAAAGATCCTAAGGTATCATTGAAATACTACAAAGATAATTTTGGGATCGAACTTTTCCAGGACTCCAAATTTCCGGAGTACGAGCTCTACCAACTTGCCACTGGAACTGATTCCAAAGTTTCAAAGCGTCAAGGTGTCCTTAAGTTGAGACATGTTGCTTCCGATGCATCCAACAAAGATTTCAAGGTTAATAACGGAAACGGTGAATTCCGTGGCTTCGGTCACATTTGCGTGTCGGTTGATAATATTGAAGCCGCCGAAAAGGAGCTTTTAGACAATGGTGTTGACTTCAAAAAGAAGTTGTCCGATGGTAGACAAAAGGACATTGCATTTGCCTTGGACCCAGATGGATATTGGGTTGAGTTGATTGAGCACGGAATCGGTAAGAAGAGTGAAAGCACCGACAAGGCTTCTTATAAGCTCAACCATTCGATGATTAGAGTGAAAGACCCTAAGGCTTCATTGGCTTTCTACAAGGATGTCTTTGGCCTCAAGGTAATTGATAGAAAGGATTTCGAAGATGCCAAATTCACCCTTTACTTTTTGGCATACGATCACGACCCAAACTACAACCCTGAGTCTGAAGATAGGGTGAAGAGGGCCAGTAGAGAAGGTATTCTTGAGTTGACCCACAACTGGGGTACCGAAACAGACCCTGACTTTAAGGGGTACCACGATGGTAACTCTACCGAAAACGGCGCCATTGCAGGTTTCAGTCACTTCACTATCTCGTCTGCGACTCCTAGAGAGTTGTGTGAGGCTGTTGATTCAAAATTAGGAGCTAAAGCCAACTGGTTGACCAAGTTTGCTCAAAATAAGGACCATCCTCAAAGTGCTTTTATTTACGACCCAGACCACTATCTCATTGAAATTGGTACTAAGTAGATAGTATTCCCTACTGTACCTAGCGCCAAGGCACGTTCGTCGAAAGGCGGGGAGTGATGCTGCAGTGTAAGAGAACCAAGAAAATTTCACCCACTTTTTGAAGCCTATCGAACTCTGAGTTTGATTGTATATGAATAAACGTGAATTGATGCGATTGCTCCCCCGCCCGTATGGATTAGCCAGTGTTCGAAAGGGAGATGTAATTGCTGGATTACGAGCGCATTTTGACATTATCGGCAAAAAAGGAACCAAAATGCAATAAAAAATAAAAAGTAACTAAGAGGAAGATGAGAGGAGGAATTAACCGTACTACGTTGTTGGTCAGATCGGCAAGCAAATCGCTCCAGTTTTACTCGGAGAAGTTTGGATTCACTCATCTCAAGACAATTGATAAGGGAAGTCATAGCTTGTACTCGCTAGGATATGCAGGATCTTCTGGGCCGGGATCACACCTTTATTTGAAACATGTCCCAGGAAGAGATCCCAGCATCCCAATTAACAACGGAAATAGTGCTGAGCACAGGGGATTCGGCCACATTTGTGTCTCGGTTGATAATATAGCAGCGGCAGAGAGACAGCTTCTTTCCAACCACGTTGAGTTCAAGAAGAAATTGTCGGACGGCAGACAGAAGGATATTGCGTTTGCCTTGGACCCGGACGGATATTGGATAGAATTGATCGAACATGGAATTGGCAAAAAGAGTGAAATAACCGATCAATCGTCTTACAAACTTAATCATTCCATGATAAGGGTGAAAGATCCTAAAGTCTCCTTGGAATTCTACAGAAATATTTTGGGGTTAAAGTTGTTATCAACAAGGAACTTTGAAGATGCAAGGTTTACACTTTTCTTCTTGGGTTTTGAAAATGACCCCCAATTTAAGGAGGATCGTTACGATAGCGTACGCCAGGCCGGGAGAGAAGGAATTATTGAGTTGACACATAACTGGGGCACCGAATCAGATCCCGCCTTTGACGGCTACCACAATGGTGTTTCAACTAAATGGGGCCACTCAAGGGTTTAGTAACTTTACGTTGACCGTAAACAATATAGAGGAAGCGATTAGGGCCATTGATAAAAATTCCAATGGATCTGTTGTTTGGTTGGGAAAACAAAAGGATTATGCACGTTTGGCAGATCCTGATGGATATGCAATCGAACTTGTCGCATAGCACGCACAGCTCTCCCTCTCCCATTCATTTAAATAAAATGTGGGTGCTCTCCCTTCATTATTATATGTGCTTAGAACATGCAAATACTTTAGGTATAGAATATTGATGACTGCTATGTAGCTGCTGCTGGAGGCTATGGTCCAGGGTCAAGTCCATCCGCAGCTGAACCATCGATTCAATCCTGTATACAGCATCATGTACATTTCCCCATCTGGCGGATCGCTTCGAATCTGCATTGTTAACGTGCTCTTCCTGGGTTCCCAGTGTAACCCTACGGTAATCTCCAGAATGGGAGGTGGGTAATTTCACTCTACCAAGTTTGGAATAAGGTCGTGAGACCAGCACGTGGAAAAATGTATCTTTACACAAATCTCACAAAGAACTAACTCACCTCTAAATGCACGGCATCCCAGCATAACGGTGCGCACGTGGCGACAAAAGTAGCACCTGATGAGGGAACTTCCTAAAAAAAACAGATAACCGCCTGTACAAAAAGCCCTGTCAAGCCCACACGCTCCAGTATTTTTTCAGGCAGCGGGCTAAAACTTGGGTCGTGCGAGGTACCGACAAACGTGGGAGCCTGCCGTTTAATCAATTGTTGCGAAAAATCTTTGCAGCCACGTGGGTGCGAATATTTTAAGCTCGTTAGGTTTGTAAGGTTAGACCACAATCTTCACAAACTTACTCCAGTTACATGCCGGCACTGGGGCTACAAAAACAAAAGCTACATGCCAAATCAATAGACTGGGTGCTCAAGCGATGTGCTTAGCGTGTTTACCACAACTTTATGCAGTCACGGTCACAACTTTTCTTGTCATCATAATATTTTAGTTCTCTTCCCAAGACTAAAAATATACCCAGTTCCATCGATGATCTTGTAGAGAAAAAACCATTTACGACAAAATCAGAGGTTGATTATTCCCCCACATGATATCTCTCTGTGGTATTTTAAGCTCTTGGGAAACCGGGAACCCCGTTAGTCGTTTGTTATTTCCTTTCCCACCCATCTTCTCTGTGATATCCTCTAAACGGAATTGAATCACAAGATTTGCCCTAAAATAATCCACAAACAGTATATCCATGTTGCAAGTAGAGCCCCGTGTTCACTAAACCATTCTTTCTTTTATAACCTACGTCCACAAATCTTCACAACAGAGAGATTTCCAATTTCTTTTTCTGCATCTGATATGCCGCTTGTCTATATTAATTTGCAAAAAAAAAAAATAGTGCGTAGGGGGGCCCACGAGACCTCTAATGTAAAGTGCCTTTTATCACAATACGGGAAATTAAAACAAGCGATCGCCAAAGTATAAATATGAATAGGAATCCGCCGAATTAAAATACTCCTTCCACTTATTCTTCACATAATAAGCATTAAAGACAACAATCTTTCAAATGTCTGATATTAAAGAAGTTGCCTACAAGGAAAACACCTCTGGTGGTAAGACTGCCTTCAAGGACTATGTCGATAAGTTTGCCCACATTGAAGATCCACTTGAAAGAAGAAGATTGGCATTGGAAGAAATTGACAATGCTGGTTTCGGATGGACTCAGGTCAAGATGATTATGATTGCAGGTGTTGGTTTCATGACCGATTCTTACGATATTTTCGCCATTAACTTGGGTATCACCATGTTGTCCTACGTCTACTGGGACAAGGGTAATATGCCTACTTCCACCAACACTTTGATCAAGGTCTCCACTTCCGTTGGTACCGTTATTGGTCAAGTTGGTTTCGGTACTGCCGCTGATATGCTCGGTCGTAAAGCTATCTACGGTTTGGAATTAATTGTTATTATTGTTGCTACTGTCTTGCAATGTTCTATCGGAAGCTCCCCAGCTATTAACTTTACTGCTATCTTTGTCACCCTCAGAATTATTATGGGTATTGGTATCGGTGGTGATTACCCATTGTCCTCCATTATCTCTTCTGAATTCTCCACCACCAAGTGGAGAGGTGCTATCATGGCTGCCGTTTTCTCTAACCAAGGTTTGGGTCAATTGTTTGCCGGTATCATCTCCATGATTGTGGTTGCAGGCTACAAGGATGACTTGAAGGACATTGACTACTCCAAGAAGAAGCCATGTGTCGGTAAGTGTTTGAAGGCTGTCGACCAAATGTGGAGAATTATCATCGGTTTCGGTTGTGTTCCAGGTTGTATTGCTTTGTACTACAGATTGACCATCGCTGAATCTCCAAGATACGCTTTGGATGTCACTGACCACGATGAACTCCAAAAGGTTGCTGACGCTGAAGCTGCCATCGACGTTGCTGCTCGTGACATCACCCCACCAAAGGCTTCTTTCAAGGACTTCTGGTCCCACTTCGGTCAATGGAAGTACGGTAAGATCTTGCTTGGTACTGCTGGTTCTTGGTTCATGTTGGATGTTGCCTTCTACGGTTTGGGTTTAAACACTGCTTCTATCTTGTCCACCATCGGTTACGCTTCTTCTTCTAACCTTTACAAGAAGTTCTACAACACTGCTGCTGGTAACTTGATTTTGATTTGTGCCGGTTCCTTGCCAGGTTACTGGTTCTCCATTGCTACCGTTGATATCGCTGGTAGAAAGACCGTTCAATTCATGGGTTTCATCGTCTTGACCATCTTGTTCTGTGCCATCGGTTTCGGTTACCACAAGCTTAACAAGCACGGTTTGTTAGCTTTGTACGTCTTGTGTCAATTCTTCGAAAACTTTGGTCCTAACGCTACTACCTTTATCGTTCCAGGTGAAGTCTTCCCAACTAGATACAGATCCACTGCCCACGGTTTGTCTGCTGCTGCTGGTAAGGTTGGTGCCATTGTTGCCCAAACCTGTATCGGTACCTTGGAAAACCACCACTGTGCTAAGGACAAGCCAAACTGTTTCTTGCCTCACGTCATGGAAATCTTCGCTTTGTTCATGTTGCTCGGTATTTTCACCACCCTTTTGATTCCAGAAACCAAGAGAATGACCTTGGAAGAAATCTGTGAAAAGTACCACGATGAAGTTGACACTACCAAGTTGTCCAAGGACAGATACACTTCTCAAGTCGAATCCTACGATGACTCTGAAGAAGTCAAGGCTTAATCAACTTAAAATCCGTCATAATTTAATATTGAGGCATCTTCGCTGCTGCTGCTTGTTTTAGTTCTTTTGATAATTGAAAGAAGCCTATTTTTCATATACGCTTCTTTGCATACGTACTTTTTATATATCGTTTTTATCTTTAATTGAGATATTATAACTGATTTTTGTTTATAGAGTTTTAATAACTGATGGAGTCTTCATTGAAAATACCTGTATGTTTAGTTTTGTTTTGGTGTGCCGTGTAGCCAGCCGCAATGCAGGCTTCGCTTGTGCGTTTTCAACTCACCCGAGCATCGCCATCGTATCCACGCCGCCTGAGTTGATCTTTTACATGGCACAGATCCGTCGTGTCACAATCCTGAACCTGCGAAAACGTGGCATTTCAGGTACTGTATGGAAGCACTGAAAAATAGTTGCACACGTTAACGAACCACGAGGACTACAAACGCCCCGCCGCACACCATGAGCTTTCGTCTATACTACAGCACATCCAAGTTCAGGAGGTTTATTCCTGATTGGATACTTGTTATTGTGTTAATTGTGTTGTTCTTCAACGTGTTCGAGAAGTCCCAGCCCTTTTACAGACAGTTTTCTCTAAAAGACAAGCGGATATCCCATCCCTTTGCTGTTAAGGAGAGGGTTACAGATAATGAGTTGTACTTGTACACATGCATACTACCAACTCTCATAATCTCCATCTTGGCTGCTGTCACCACTGCTAAGGACTTGAACAAGTTGCATTTAATTCAGGTTTCCAATTTGGGGCTCTGGATCACCGTCTCAATTACGTGTGTTTTAACAGACATATTGAAAGTCTGGATAGGAAACCCCAGACCAGACTTTTTGCAGCGCTGTGGTGCTAAGACAGGAACGCCTAAGGACATCTTGGTTGACGTGAGTGTATGCACAGCTCCATTGGGTCAAATGTACTTGGCTGATGGAATGAAGTCCACTCCATCGGGTCACTCCTCTTTAGCCTTTGCAGGTTTGGGATACCTTACTCTCTGGTTACTAGGCCAGTACAGAAAGCGTGCTAACAAGAACGTTGTATTTTCCTTAGCTTCTGGCTTGCCGCTTCTTTTGGCGGCTTACATTGCATTACTGAGAACTCAAGACTATAGACACCACTTTTTAGATGTTTTCTTAGGATCCTCAATTGGTTTGTTCTTTGGATGGTTTGGATACCACAGGTACTTCCCCGAGATCAATCTGGAGAATTCCCATATACCTTACGATGATGAATAAACAAGTTGCTACTCGTTTCAATGTAATTTAATGAATTTTGTTAAGCTTACGATCTTATGTGGTGGTAAACGAGATGTTACTGAACGAAGTTTAGGTGAAAACGATATGTACTGAACGACGTTAATGTGGACACGAGATACTGCAAATACTATTAAGTATGTAACATTGAATATACAAGAGTTACTGTTAAATAATAGTTCCTTTAAGAACAAGAGTTACTTTAAAGAGTGACAGTTTTGTGTAAGTGTTTCCAGAGTTGGCAAAAACACATCTTCTCAAAATACGAGAGTTGCTGCAACATAAACTGGGAAGAAAACAAGAGAAGAAACTCTACATCGTAATAAACAGCTAAGTCGTTTAATTATCTATACTTTTTAAAATAATACCGTCCGTTGAGGACCCCAAATTAATGCAATAAAAACCTCTATCCGTTAAAGTTGTGGAAAATAAAAATTATGGAGAACCAAATGTAGTTGTATTTTTTTTTGATTTTAGTCATATGTTTTAATGTTAGTCGTAAAGAAAACAACGAGTTGAGCGTTGGTTTCTGGATAACCCTTGAGTTGATCAAAAGTTATAGGTCATTACATTAATCGATAGTATTAAGCACAAGGCAAAAAAAATAGAAAATCAAAGTTCAATTAGAACTTCAACTTCTTTGGTTGTTCCCAAGGGTTTTCTTGGTTGGTGAAGTGACCGTAAGAAGCAGTCTTGAAGTAGATTGGTCTGGCCAAGTCTAATTCCTTGACAATGACACCTGGTCTCAAGTCAAAGTTCTTCTTAATGATGGCAACCAATTCGTCAGAGGAGTGCTTGGAGGTACCGTAGGTGTCAACGTGGATGGACAATGGTTCAGCAACACCGATGGCGTAGGAGAATTGAACCAAGGCTCTTCTGGCCAAACCAGCGTGGACAAGGGACTTGGCGACCCATCTGGCAGCGTAGGCAGCAGATCTGTCAACCTTGGAGAAATCCTTACCGGAGAAGGCACCACCACCGTGAGCACCCCAACCACCGTAGGTGTCGACAATGATCTTTCTACCAGTCAAACCGGCATCACCTTGTGGACCACCAATGACGAATCTACCAGATGGTTGGATGTGGTAAATGGTCTTGTCGTCCAACAAGTGGGCTGGGATAACCTTGTTGACAATGTGGGACACGATTTCACTTCTCAAGTCTTCGGTGGAGATCTCGTCAGCATGTTGGGTGGAGATGACAACAGTGTCGACTCTCTTTGGAATGACAGCACCACCATCCTTTTCGTACTCAACAGTGACTTGGGTCTTGGTGTCTGGTCTCAACCATGGCAAAGCACCGGATCTTCTGGCAGAAGCCAATTCGGCGTTCAACTTGTGGGACAACAAAACAGTCAATGGCAACTTTTCGTCGGTTTCGTCAGTAGCGTAACCAAACATGATACCTTGATCACCAGCACCCAATTCTTCCAAGGCCTTCTCGTAGTGCAAACCTTGGGCAATGTCTGGAGATTGTTGTTCGATGGCAACCAAAACGTTACAGGTCTTGTAGTCAAAACCCTTTTCAGAGTCATCGTAACCAATGTGCTTGATGGTGTCTCTGATAATCTTTTGGTAGTCCAAAGTGGCCTTGGTGGTGATTTCACCGAAAACCATAATCATACCGGTCTTGGCAGCAGTCTCACAAGCAACCTTGGACAATGGGTCGACAGCCAAACAAGCATCCAAGATGGCGTCAGAGACTTGGTCACAAATCTTATCTGGGTGTCCTTCACCAACAGATTCAGAAGTAAAAAGGAAAGTTTCACGAGACATAGCGTTGAATTGAGTTACTTAAGAACAAATAAAAAGTAAACTTAATGTTTAGTAAATTTTCAAAAGAATTTTTCTACTTATATATTCTCCGGAAAATTTTTATTTATATAGTCAAAAAAATGCCACACTGTCTGTATAACCCGTTTACTGGTAATAAACTTTGTCCCACGAGTCATCGCAGTCTTTCTGAGGAACTGCAGCCCATATGCAGATTCCCAGTCCCAATCAGGTAATCGCTTGATGATATCAAAACACGTGACATAAACTGCACTTCCCGTCGTATACCGAAGAGAAAAACACTCTCAACAATGTATATGCTTCGTATGCATGTGATTTCCCCCTCCGGGCCTCGCATTACTACCACAGTTGTTCTCAGATCCAAATTCTCTACAGCCATACTGAAAACGTACTTTAACCACGTTGGCCTGCTCGCGTCCTTATCTATCGTACTTGCAATGTCACGTGTACGCAAGGGTGAAAATCTATATGGTGGGATAATGTAGTTGGGGTCAAAGATACAACAATAAACTAGCGACTTTGGCTCAGGAGGTGCATGTGTCCGGAGCACGTCCCGTGGTCTCGGTTGGCCGAGTCGTGTGGCGTTAGCCTCTGGTAAACAAGGTTAGCTGGCATGCAGTCCGACGCTCGTATTCGACTACTAGGGGTGCTGTCAAGTGGCCGAGCACCATTGAGCGCGCGGCTCCTTTGGTAGCGCAAATTGCATTTGCTAGTGCTTAGCGCGCTTAGCAGCTGTCTACACATTTCCTTTGGTAGCGCGGTTTGCCGGCCCTGTATACACTCCTGTACGCGTATTTTATGACGCGTAGTTTGGAGATGCATACACTTGAAAACATTGAGCATTCACCTTCCTTTCCACTGCAAACATCAAGCATGGACTTGTTAGATGATATTGAGGACGAGTCCTCCAACTTTAAAGCTTTCTTGCGCTCGGACGTCTTTAGAGATGATTCGTCAGAGCCAGAACTAGAATCCGTCCTTGGGCCCGATAATGTTGCATTCACTAACCAATCCGTTGCATACAAAATGGAAGACACCTCAACCAACGCCCTTTTGGATAAAATTAAGAAGAGATTGTTGAACCAAGGCCTGCCCTCCGAAGAGGAGCAAGTCAGTACTCAAGCTCAACCATCCGACGTTTCTGATGAAGAAGATGACGATTTCTCTGGACCTTCTATCTTTAACTTCGGAAGCGGGCAAGCTTTGCCTCAATTGCCCATCGATGAATCCGAATTTCAAGTTGCCGATACCCAAGCAATTTCAAACTCGGAGACTCAGGCTGCATATGCTACCACTCAGGTTCTAGACACCGAAGCCATTGCTATGGAAACGCAATCGCTCGATCAATCTACTCCACCAGCAGATTCTCCAGTTCTCCAATCAAGCCCTCCCAGAGAATCTGAGATCACAACTACAGAACAAAGCTCTCAAGACCGTCAAACAAAGATAGCAAAGATAGCAGAAAGAAAACAACAGGAGCGCTTGAAACTTCAGCAAGAGCAAGCTGAAGAGCTCAATGCTGACATATCGCACGTCACGTTGACCGATGAAGAAAATGACTTAAACGAACACGACGTCGTGGTTTCCACCGACAAGACTAGAAGAGATGTTACCTCTGCAAAAGAATTGCAAAAGGTAGAGGAATTCATCAACATTCAAAAGAGAAATGTCGATATCAGACCTACCTTTGAGAAGGAAGTCAATTTTACAAAAGATAGACTATTAAAAGCATTTGAGGAAGATTTCTCCGAAACAGAATCTAACGAGATTCTTAAATCCACTCCTGCAACTTCCCCATTGAAATTAGCAAATTCAAACTCCGAATATGTCAAAGATGTCAAAGATAAGCAAGGCTCACACTTAATGGCTTATGCCCAGAAATTAAAGAAGCAGCTAAACTCGTCTCCTTCTTCTGAAGCGCCGATGATTGACTTAGACTCCGATTCCGAGTTGGACGTTGTTCATCGTACATCTTCTCCTGTTCGGAGTGCATCCATTGCTAATGAAACCCTTCCCGAGCTCTCGAAAGCACAGAAGCTCGAAATCAAGCAGAAATTCTCCAAGAAGAACATGAAGAACAACCTCAAATCTGCATCTTCTCGCACAACCAAAACTGGTGACTTCCTCTTTAATTTAAAGAAGGCTCATATTCAGCAATTGAAGGAATTGAACTTATCGGATCCAAAGAATGAATTGATGGAAGAAATTGCAAAGGATGAGGAAATCATGGGCTCTTTATTGGAAAGAGAAATGGAAAGAGTCAGGAATATCAGAAAGAAGGAAAAGTTGAGGGAAAGGGCTAAAGCAGCCTTGATAGCCAAGGCCCTCGGAAAAGATGAAGTTGACGAGGATACCATGCAAGTTGAAGAAGTTCCCGAATCTGAAGTCGATGAGTCTGAGTATTCCGGTAGTGGTGAAGAAGACAATGACGAAGCACAAGGAGAAGAAGTTGAAGAAGAAGGAGAAGAAGATGAAGAGGAGGAAGGAATTGAAAAAGAGAACGCAGAGAAGGAAGAAACCGAAAGGGAACACGCTGAGGAACGTAAGCATGATGATAGTTTTATGTTTGGTGGTCATGAAGATGAAACCTTTGAAAATGGTGATGAAATGGTTACTACCGTCAACACGCAAAACTCCCAATCGATGTTTAAAGTGGTCCACACACATGTGCAAGCGGACGATTCCTATGAATTGTTCCAAAACTTGAAGCCAAGGTCAAGTTCAGTCGTATCAACTGCTAGCCATGACGATGCCACGCAAGTAAACAGAGTATTACCTGATTTTCTCGACAATCACGGCAATAGCTCGCAATATATCACGCAAGGTGCGACACAGGCTGATTTCAGCACGCAGGCGGATATCACTCAGGTTGTTTCTTCCACCCAGGTAGCTACTCAGATTGTGGCAGGACAAACACAAGTCATTTCTAACACACAACCACTCACGTCATTGCGTACACAAATCATTGAAGAGGAGCATGAAGGCGACGAAGATGATGAAGATGTCATTCTCATAAACAAGAGATATAGGAAACATCAATTAGTCAGTGGTCCGGACGATCTTGCTGATGATGAAGCCGATGATGCGAGTGATGAGAGAGACGACGAGGATGAGGTGGAAGAGGAAGAAGAGGAAGATCCAGAGGTTGTCAAGCAAAGGATCAAAGAGTATGACGATAAAATCAGAGCAGAAGAATTGAAAAGACGTAAGAAGAGAAAGGAATATGAGACAAAGGGACTTGGAAAAATGGTCCAGGGAGAAGCCGAGGAATCGGAAGATGAGTGGCAGGGATTAGGTGGTGAAGATGGAGAGCTTTCCGATCAGGCCAACTCAGAAGATGAGAAGATGATCGACAATGACTTTAGAATTGATTTGAAGGATGACGAGATTAGGAAGAAGTTCATGGAGCAATACCAAATCAAGGACCAGAAGGAATTGGAAAAGTTGCTTGACGATGTTAAGAACCATAGATTGACCAAGAGAGCCGCAGGTAATGGGTTTGATGTTGAGTTGAGTGACGAAGAAGATGAGTTATTGGCAGCATACAGAAAACAACGTTTCATGGAACAACAGCAAAGACTAAGAGACAGTAGAAAGGCCCAAGAAAACTTACGAAATGAAAAGGCCAAGGCGTTTTTCTCGTCAATGAACGAAGTCGAGAGTGTTATACGTCTCAACGATTCAGAGGTTGAACCTGAAGACCTGGAAAGCGATGCCCAAGACTCCCCAGACAAGACCAAGCAGGCTGAACAACCCCAAAAGAAGAAGATAAAGATTGACGAATCCTTCATCCAGAAGCAATTGTCGTTTTTGGTGACAACGGGCAACGAAGATTACGAAAGAGCTCAAGAGCTCTCCCGTCGCCAGCATGACTTCCAATCAGACGACGAGATGGATATTAAGGAATTGAAGTCCAAGTGCATTGAAAGGTTGACCAGTGTCAGATCACAGACTCCTCCTTCGGATTCGGCAGCTTCACGTAAGAGATCCTTGGATAACGACACTGATGTTGATGAAGAAGACGCAGACCTGCTTGATGACTCCAGGTACGACGAGGACGAGGACGACATGCTACCATCGTTCAAGAAGCCTTCATTCATCAAGTCCTTCAGATCTTTCCACGAACAGCAAAATGATCTTGTCAAGGACGGTAAGCAGTTCTCGGGTGTGACAATCAGCAAACAATATAGAGTTGCCTCGGGTTCCAAGGCATCCATTACCTACTTGTCTAAAAACAAATCATTGCATAAGCAAGGGAAGACCTTGAAAGAACAGGAAATTGAGAAGAGTATTAGCATTTCCAAGAAGCAGAGCTCAATGGTATTCCTTGCCAAGGACTCGTTTGAGAGTTAACCGAATTGTTTTCCGAGTAACTGAATGCATTTTGTTCATAGTAATGATTTACGTAATATTAAATTGTATATATAATGCTAAAATAATCTATTAATTAATACTGTGAGAAAGGGCGTCAATCAAGGAATTGTGACTTACACGAGTGCTGAGAGGTCTTTTGAAGACGGAAGATTCACCGTGGTTGACAATTCTGGTTTTGTTTGGCCCCAAGATAAGTTGCGAGTGATACCCGTCACTGCGTGCAGCTTTAGTTGGAATGCGCTTGGCTTGAGTATCATTTCTAGTCGATATAGGTGTAAATTTATCAGAACCCACTGATTGGGCAGTGACTGCTTCTGTGGAAGCCGATGCAAGATGAGTAAATGTTGATTCTGTCGGTGCTTTGGATACCAAGTTCAAGATACTATTAGTCCAGGAGTTGCCTGTGTGGCCAGTGCTAGGTTCGCTTCTGGCAGACGGAATTGGCAAGGAACGAGGCGATGCTTGTGATGAGATTTGCTGGAGTTTGGAAGCTGCGGTGGTTCTCACCTTAACTGGCGACAGCATTCCAAAGTTGAAAAGAGAAAATGCAGATTTCGGTTGGTCGATGGTCAATGTTTCTTCTGTAAGTTTAGATGTATTGTTCTTAAGAATAACTTCATTCAATAACCTGGTGGAACTGGACTTGGTAGGAGTCTTATCTATCGTACCAAAGCTAACCTTTTCAATTGTCGGGAGAACCACAGATGTTGAGGAGGTAAGCTTAGCTGCCGGGTTGTGGAATTTATAGCTTCTAGATTGAATGACAGTTGAGTTGTTGAAGATACTGTCGTGCGAAGTGGATTTCTTCAACAAATTAGGAAAATCTTCTTGCAAGTTAAGCCTGGATGCTCTTAAGAAGTGTTCATAACTGTCGATATGGTCGTCAGCTTCATCTTCCCCAACATGCTCCGGTGCTTGTGTTGCCCCTTGCGTGCTTTGCTGGTCTCTTCCTTGTTTCTCAGGCGAATAGTAAGATATATCTGAAACCATAGACATGTTATCAAACTCAGTGTGGTCTTCCAAATCAATGATAGAAGATGAATGTTTTGTGTCTTGATAAGTCTCCACAGGCAACGAGGAACGGTCAAATTTCTTCATGTTGGAATGGCTGATAAAGTGATCCAACAGTCGTAATCGGAGCTGTTCCATACCGTCTGCTAGTTCGATCATCTCTTTGAAGGGCTTCCTCTTGAACGTATCCTCGTAGTTCAACGATGGGGTCTCGGGTAAGGAGTTTGATCTATGTCTCATCTCCGTCGGGGACGTCGCCACTGTCGTGATTTCATCTTTAATATGGTAATCCTCGGCATACTGGTTGCTGGAGTCCATGATATTCGATGATAAGGAGGTGTTGTGAGAGCTGAAGTGTGGTTGTGCTACGCTCTTGGGGGTTCTCAAAGTGGATATCGAGTCCAAATCTGCCTCGTTGTATGCCACCGGGTTGATATTGTATATGCCTGACAATCTATATCTGGACTTCTTCTTGTAAATCTTTCTATTGTTGGTACATCTAATGGGCTTCAACTTTAAGTTGGAGATGGATATTTTGTTCGCAAGGTTAAAGTTAGGAGGGGGCTGAAGGTGGCCCGAGGACGATATCCTCTTCCGTGAGTCTATGAATGGGTTGGCGGTGGGATCCTCGGGTATTTCTTGGTCTTCTTCCTTGTAATTCGAGTATTTGTCGTTTCTTGCAAGCTTCTTTAGGATAAATCTAAATTCGTTGGTCAACTTCTCAAAGGACATTTCGTTGGTGATGGCATCATTCATCTGTAGATTCGATTCCAAGTAGAAGGACTTCTCGTACAAATTGTTAAAATCACTCAAGCTTTTGATGTTCTCTTCCATCAACTCTCGGATGTCATCGATGGTGTCATCGATCTCCGAGGCCTCGTCGTTTAAGGAGACTATGTTATCAATTAACTTCTGGGAATCATCGACAGCATGAATTAGCCTATTAGATCTTGAATCTAACTCTTCGACATACGAAAGAATCAGATCAAGACGTGAGCTCATGGGGGGAGTTTAGGAATGCTGCTTATTATTTTGTCTACCCGATCATCAACTTTTGATTCTAGGAGGGGAGGGATGACCGTTTAAAAGTGTTGTAAATTCAATCTTAAAAAAATTCTCTTCCCTTATTAACTTTTCTTGATCCAAGCTTAAATGAGATCCGCTATAATGAGACTATCTAGATAGGGTTACAATTAGAAGCAGTAATTTCTTATTACAGATGTTTACAAATTTCCTTTGTATCACAGTTTTCGTTTAATGAGGCCAGCCCAATTATGCATCTTGGCCTCACTGCTCTATTTTGCTTTTGCGCTCAATCTGTTTTGGGAAGGAAAATATCCTTTGTGGGCCAGAGAAGAGGTGTGCAAGACACAATTGCGAAAGGGTGTAAGATTGTTACTTATGAGGATAGTTCAACTGCTCGCTACGCGAGGGTGCTAGGCACACGTATATCGGCTAGTTAGCCTTGTTCTGGTCGTACAACCGTCTAAGGGGAATCAAAATGTGGTATTGGATTCAAAAGGCGAAACGAAATGCCCTTCGAAAGGCGAGCTGGGAACCCGACACAAAGCTTGGTGCTGCAAATTAATTTTTTGATTGGGTACAGAACTTCATCTCCAGAGACAGCCACATACTTGCAGCTGCGATGGTATCTCCAGCCGGGAATGTGGGTGGTTGTAGAAGCCACAAACGGGGTGCGACACGAGATGAAATAACGCTACCCTAGCGTGTCTGTCCCATCGGATTTACTCTCTATGCGATTATCAGTTTCTATTCACTCTAGGTGTATTCCGCCCAGCTCGGAATTCATTTCTACCCGATTGTCGGTATTTCGAGGTGAAATCCTTCAGACTCTTCAGAATTACTCGACTTTTGATGGGAGCTATTCCCTAGCAAGTGGTACGGTGGAGATCTGCAACCCCCTCGACATACATCCCGTTGCAACTGCCACTGCACGTCAAATCTACACATAATTCAAATCATCGTCTGCCTATCTGTGACGCTCATTTGCCAGATTATCCGTGCAACTTTTAAAACGAATTCTTCACCCTACAACTTAATAATGCTAACACTTCTATTTTTCTATCCATTATTCATCAGAGTCGCTCTTTCTCTTCTTGCTCTTCTTGCTCTTCTTTTCTTCGCCGTCTTCACCAGATCTCTTCTTTTTCTTCTTGGATTCACCGTCAACCAGTCTTAACTTGTTCTCGTAGTCCTTCTCCTCAGGAGCTTCAAAGTCCTTTTCTCTCTCTTGCTTTCTTTGTTCGCTTACTTCTTCTTGCTTCTCACGCTTCTCTTGCAACTTTCTCTTTTCTCTTTCCTTCTTGCCCAAGAAGTATTCACCAGATTCTATTTGCAAATCAATCTTACGAGGTTGTTGAGCTGGTGGGAATGGTGTGTAGACCTTCTTCTCCTTGATGGTGGCCTTGGTGTTCTTACGTGCAACATTTCTCTTCTTGAAAGATGGCAAGAATCTGGACCAGTCTTCATTTGCCAAGTCTGGGTTCTTGGCGAGCTCTTGCTTAATCATTAATTCTTTAATATAATAAATTGGATGTACATTCTTCATGCAGTCTTCAACCACTCTTCTCACTTCCTTCAATCCCTTGTAGCTTCCCATGGCGCTAACGGTATTCCCTTGCACCAAGATGTAACACTTGGTTAATAATTCTAATGCCTTCAAGGTGTTCCCGTTAGGACCAACCAATCTTTGTCTTCTCTTAATAAACCTTTCTTTATTGGTCACAAAGTTTCCAATCTTGATAACGTCACAGGCAGTGTCGTCTTGCAAAATCTTGACTGCTTGAGGAAATGGAACGGAACGGGCCAATAACTTGATCAAATCTCTAGCTTTGATGATGATCGCTGGGTCAAAGGTCTTGGCTGTGGTCTTGACAGTCATAGCACCCTCAACCAAGTTCAATTCACACTTTATGAAATATTTATCTAGCTCCCTTGTAACGTCTGCCCATATAGTTCGTAAATATTGTTCTCTGTACTTTGGAAACAAAGTCATGAATGACGATTCTTCGGCAAAACTTTGTCCTGAGGCATTGTCCTCAGGCTTAAACTCTTCAATAGCCCATTTGTCAATGTCGGGAGTATCCCATGGCTTGTCCTTGTTGTGTGATGAGACCATTTTGTATGAACTTCTACTACGATAGATGAATTTTTTGCGGGTCCGATGAGATCATGAGTAGTAGTCATGTGACACCCGAGCACTTGTGTTTCACGTGATTTTTTTTCGCATCAAAGTCTTCGCTTAATCAGCTTCATCTCTTGTCTGCTACTTTTACATTCGCCATGACTTCCAATAAAGTATCAAAGCCATCTTCCAAGGGTTCGCAAAGATCGCTCAACAAGTCAGCTAAGTCTCAGAAATCTAATAGCAAGATTGGGAAGGTTAGAAAGTCGAGCTCCAAGTCGACTAAAGCCAAGCTTGAAAAAATGAATGCTAACTCATCTACATTTGAAGAGGTAAGACAGCTCCTTGTGCAAAAAGAGCAAACCAAAGTATCCAAGAAAGCTTTGGACGTAGAAAGCTTGAAGGCCGACTTGAAAATAGATGACGAAAGGAAAGCTAACGAAAAGCTAGTGAATGTGGATATATCCAAGCAGTTGGAATTGCTTACAGGGATGCAGTTGTGAAACACAGGTATAAGAGTGTGTCTCATATGAATTGTGCGCAGGAACTTCACAGATTTCGTCTATTTGGGTTTTTTTTAAAGAAGGGTTAGCCAATTGGTAAATAGAGTTAGGGATGAGTTAATAGATATTTTGTTTTAAACGGAAATGTAGGTGCTACTAATTTTTTGATAGATGAAGTCTGATACAACCTATTTTCCGTCTCTTAAAATAGGCTTGTAAATCTTATTCCAGCAGTCAAATTCCGAATCAGTAAATCCAATTAGTTCATTAGCATTCCTAATCCAGAACCCCACCGTCAAGAACACATGCCGTTTCAATTACAAAACCATAGATTCTGGATCTTACATAACTGCATTCTCGTTTATCAATGGATTTATCCTCTTTGGGAATCTTGAAGGAGTCGTTTTTTCGAAACATACGCGTCAAAAACTGTCTTTTTGTTATGGTACGCGTGAAATGCACTGTTTACAAAGTTCTTCCGCCAATAATCAATTTTTTTTTGCTTTATTGTAAAGTAGTGAATCTTATTAAGTCTTTGAAGTTTTAGTTTTTTGATATTTAACTATTCCATTACAGAACGAAGACCATTGGTAACTACTAAGGGATTGGTTAACTAAGACTAATATTAAGATTACTGAACTCCCTGATAATATACACACACTCGCTGAAACCATAATTTTACAATGTCAAGGAGAGCGTCTATTGCTTCTTCGATAAGTTCGTCGAATCATCATAGCCATCCTCAAAGTATAGGGCCATGGAGGTTAGGAAAGACCTTGGGAAGAGGCGCTACAGGTAGGGTATTGTTAGCTACCCATAATAGAACTGGTCAAAAGGCTGCTGTCAAAGTTGTCTCCAAGTCTGAGCTACAAGACGACGATGGCCCTCATAAAAAATCTTCGGAGGAAGCAGGCTTACCTTACGGTATCGAACGTGAAATCATTATCATGAAGTTATTAACTCATCCAAATGTTCTTAGATTATATGATGTCTGGGAGACTTCAAAAGCCCTTTACCTTGTTCTTGAGTACGTCGAAGGTGGTGAACTTTTCGATTTACTTGTTGAAAGAGGTCCTCTTCAAGAAAATGAAGCTATTAAGTATTTCAGGCAAATTATCTTGGGTACTGCTTACTGTCACGCCCTCGGTATCTGCCATCGTGATTTAAAGCCTGAAAACTTGCTTTTAGATGCCCAGCTTAATGTGAAATTGGCTGACTTTGGGATGGCTGCTTTGGAAAGCGGTGACAAGCTTTTGGAGACCTCTTGTGGTTCACCTCACTACGCTGCTCCAGAAATTGTCAGTGGACTTAAGTACCATGGTGCTGCCTCAGATGTTTGGTCTTGTGGTGTCATCCTCTTTGCCTTGTTGACTGGAAGATTGCCATTCGATGATGAAAACATAAGAAACTTGCTTTTGAAGGTTCAGGCAGGTAACTTCGAAATGCCTACTGACATCAGTCGTGAAGCTAAGGATTTATTGGAGTTGATGTTAACCGTCGACCCAATAAAAAGAATACCTACCGAAAAGATCTTGCATCATCCATTGCTCTTAAAGCATCCTATTCCAAACGAAGACTTGATTAGTGTTAAATCCTTACCACATCCAGAAACTGCTTACAAGTCTTTGGGTTCCATTAAGAATATTGACAAACAGATCTTAGCTAATTTGTCCATCTTGTGGCATGATAGACCTCAAGAAGACATCATTCGTTCCCTCTTAAAGAGCGGACCAAATCCTGAAAAAACCTTCTATGCATTGTTAATGAGATACAGACATGATCAAGAGTCCTCTTCTAGTCTTAATTCTCCAAGAAAGTCAACGTCATTCAACTCTAAGAGAGGCATGGTTCGTAGTGCTTCCGCAAGCACAAAAGGAACTCCTAAGAGAAAGAGAAACAGTCAGATAACAGTATCCAGACCTAGCTCATTCCAGTACAAGAATGGCTATTCTACCAGTTCACAAAGAATGTCATATCTTGGAAATAAATCGGGTGCTTCCAGTGTGCAAAACTCTCCAAAGAAGTCCCCAAAGAAGTACTCATACATGCAATCTCCAGGAAGATCGCCTATAAAATCTCCTATAAAATCTCCAAGAAAGTCCCCAAAGAAGTACTACCAATATCCAGATGAAAATAATCCACCTCCTGCTATTCCCAGAAACATTTACAACGAGATTGTCAATGCACAAAAGAATGCTTCTCCTGTTAAGGATAGAAACTTGCTCCCTCGTGAAAACCAAGATTTCACTTATCTCCAAGAGGCCAACATAGCTCCTCAAGCAATGAAGTTGCAACAGCCTCATCCTAAACTTGAACCTCTCCAATCGAGTTTGAAGCACAAGGAAAGTTTTGAAACGGAACGAGACGTGCCTCCACCTCCCCCTCCACATCAAGTTCAACAGTTGCAAGCCTCCCCGGAAATGGGTAAAGCAAACCCAATTGTGGATGAAATCAGCTCGCAAGATTTGTTGGCTTCTGCAAACATTAAGAACTCCTCTCAAGACTTATTGGTTGACCAGGATGCAAAGTCTTCGTCTACTTCTCCTAGAAAGAGGCAAACTGTTTTGAAAAAGAGTAACTCTAAGAATAGATTATCCAGAAGAAAGTCTTTGAGAGCCTCTATGACTTCAGGTCTCAAGAGAAATTCTATTACCATGAAATTATTGTCCACTTACGCTAAGTTGGCTGGTGAAACTGATTGGGAGTACATGGACAAGTCTACCAAGAGAACCTCAGCTACCTTTGCCCTGTTGTGTGACAAGATTTTCAACCAGGAAGAATACGATGAGGACGAAATCAACTTTGTTGACCAAGAAGACAAGCAGGTCAAGGAATACGAAAGATTGATGGAAATCGAAAGAAAGAAGCACGAGGCAGAATTGATAGCGAGAAAGGAATTGGAAAAGAGAAGAAAAAGACAAAAGAGAAAGTCCTTGCTCAGTTCCAAGAAGTTGAGTATCTTGATCAGAGACGACACTGGTAATAACAGTGAGCTTGACTTGACTGCAGAAACTAAGCACATTGAACAGCCCAAGAGAAAATCTAAGTATGGTTGGAGATCTAAGTCAGATGGAGCAGCTAAGATTGTTGAAGAGGATGAAAGCCAACCTCAAAGGTCTGTTACTGAACCTAAGGCCAGAAAGAATCCAATTGTGACAAGAAGACCTGTTTCACGCTTGGATCCATTGTGGACTGCTTACGAAAATGATCAATTGACTAGGGCTAAGGATGCTTTGGAAGCCGAAATACGGGAGCAACGCAGACGTAGCAAGAAGGTCAATAGGGAATCTATGGTGCATAGAGAGGCAGATAGAAGAGACTCCAGAAGATCTTACCTGAACGACTACAGAGATTATCTGAATCGCCGTGAATCCCACTCATCTCGTGCTGAACCATCACACAGAGAATCTCGTTACTCCCACTCTGATCGCAATAGATATGAATCCCAATACAAGAGAGTCTCACAATACAGAGACTCTCGTTACTTGGAAGATGTCGAATCTAGCCGTGAGTCATACCATGGTAGAAGAGATAACAGAGAATCTCATTTCGATGACAGATACTCGAGGGACTCATACTACGAGAAGAACTCAAGATACAGAATTCCTGAACCTGATCTTGATAACTCTGGTTTAAGTGAAGAGTACATGTCCGAAATCAGAAAGTCCAGATTGTTGAACTCGCAGTTAGATGTTAAGGGTAACTTGGGTGGTAAGCGTGAAGACTCTACACCAAAGACTTTGATCAGTAATGTCAAGATTCCTGCTGTGACCAGAAAGTCCAAGCAATTCAGCAACTCCAACAAGAGATTGTCTGTCTTGTCCTTGTACTCCACCAAGGAGTCTTACCGTGACTTGAACTCCATCATGAACGTGCGTGACGCTGCAGCTCGTAAGCATGACTCTGCCATTCCAGCATCTGATTCTGAAGGACTTGGGTTGAGAACCAGTTACGAAGACAGATTTGAAAATGGTATTGCCCATGAAGTCCAAGATGAGGAGCCATTAGACCAAGGCTCAGTCTTGGACATGGAAGACCACCTTGCACACAAGAAGCGCTACTCTCGTAGTTCTGAATACAAGAGAAGTAGCAGAAGCGCTCCACGCAAATCTTCAGGTTACTACCATGATATAATCGATGAAGATGACCTGAACATGAAGGGTGAGGAAGCTCAAATCAGAAACCAAGCATACAAGAGAGCAAGTCACGACTTTAGCAAATCTATCGGAACCACAATGGAAGAGGATAGTGATGTCAGCGGTACGAACATCTTTGATAACATCAAATTACCAGATGGGAAGTCCAGCAAGTCATCCATTGACATTCTCAGCCAAGACGGAATGCAGCAGAAGCAAAAGGTTGCTTCGGTCGAACCAACTCCATCTGGGTCTGAGCTGCGGAGCTCCAATGGACGCGCTCAAGTCAAGTCCATGTTACCTAGTGCGGAATCCATGTTGATTCCAAGTGCTGAGACTGTACCAGAAGTTAGAACTCAACCATATCCAAAGGTCCGCAAGAACTTCACCGAGCTCCAAGAGAAGAAAATAGCTCCTAGCGACCTTAAGAAGCCATTGCTTGATACTACGAACAAGCCTGAGTTACCAGTTCAACAAAAGAGAAACAGATCTATCTTCAGAAAACTCTCTTGGGGAAGTAAGAAGGCATTGGACGAACCCAAGGCTACCACCAACGGCAACACTCAATTGCCCACCCCATCTGAATCTCGTGCAGTTTCTCAAGAAAAGCCTAAGAGCTCATTCTTTAGATGGTTCTCTTCTTCCTCTTCGACATCAGCACAAGTCGAACCAACACTGGATTCCGAAATCAAGCGCTACAAGACAATCTTGCCTAAGCAAGAAATGACCACTGCCTTGTTCTCGTTGTTAAACTCATGGACAAACTTTGGGTTGAAGAACTTAAAGGTAGACCACGTATCTTACAATATTACTGGTGGAATTTCTTCTGAGAATGCTTTCAACTTGAAGAGCTGTAAGTTCAGAATCAAGATCAACTCCAGGGAAATGGACCAAAAGTCGGAGATTGTCTGTGCTAGGGTCAAGGGCTCTAAAGTCACATCCGAAACCTTGTTTAAGGAAATTGAAAAAGTTTTACGTAAGGAGAGTGTTATGGATAATTAATTTTAGGTACTTTGAAATATTTTTATAGTTTGATTTTTGTAATAATAGGTATATTTGATTAGACTGACGATTGTAGGGTTGGTGGGTATACCGTTTCAACTTTTGATATAGTCAGGGTCCACACTAGCAGTTGCAAGGCTATGCTGCATTCGGAAGTTTTCCTTAGTTTTGCTGAAATTCTGGCAAAAGTAACAATGTTGGAGATGTGGTAGATAACCGCAAACAGTAATTCCAGCTACGACATCGAGGCTACAGCATAGATTACTTTGCTTATCCATTAAAAGTCTATACAACAATCATAAATTTCAAGCTCTTAAAAAATGCCCCAGACGTCTTCGCAGCCATGACAAAACTTGGAGCATGCAATCGAAGCTGACAATGGATAATCCGAAAGACCTATTTTCTCGTCGACAAATTCATCTGCAAAAGAATCCTTACCTCTAGCCATAGCACCAACAAAGACACATATGCTTTCGTCGTCATCTAAGGTAGCAACGTAATCTTGAACTCTCTTGACCTCTGCATCAAAGGATAAGGTGACTTTACGGCACTTGGTTGGCAAGTGGTCAGTGATAGGATTCTTAATAACCTTCAACAACTTTTCTTCCGAGTTCACAGAACGAATACTTAACTTGTGCAATAATTGAACCATCAACCCAGAGAATCTCTTGAATGTTCTTGGGATTCTAACACTTGGATTCACTTCTATCAAAACACCTCTTGCAGTGTGGATATACACTTGTAATTTACCAGCCTTGTTAATTGGAGAGTCTAATAATGTCAAGAGACATTGGTGGGTAATATCTGGTCTGGCTTCCGCAATATCTCTTCCCATCTTTCTCAATAAACCTTGATGATCATCACAGTTCAATAATGCATATTTGTCACCGCCAGGGCCTCCAGAGTTCATCTTATGGGTTTCCAAACATGCTTGGGACAAAACTACAATCAATCTCTTGGTAGTCTTATCACGCGATGTAAGTGGTTTTGGTTGTACGGGAACCAAGGACGCTGGTGGTGCTGAAGTTGTCCCATTTTCGGTCGCTTGAGCTTGCGAAGTCTTGCTTGTCTCTGTCATTTTTTATTCGTTATATTCTTTTTGGAACAATATTACTTGCTTTCTTGTAAAATAACGTCCCTTCTGGTAATATGTGCTGTGATCCTGTTATGGTACTACAAGTATATCATATATCAATATATTGCAACTGTGGGATAATATGATAAAAGTGATGAGGGAAAAAAATTATAAATCGTTGAAAATTAGTGCACGTGATCCAACAAGTGATCCCTTTCTCGTCTTTTGGGACCTCTTCTCCAACTATTATACACGCTTACACGCAAAGACACAAACTCAAGTGATATATATTGGGCATCCGAGAGTCTTTCACGAGGAATGGTGATATGTCAGCAACTGATAATGAATTTGACGATGATGACGACGACTTATTGTTGGCCGTGATTAGAGGTGAGGCCAGTATCTCTGGGAATCACGTCGTGCCTACCCAAGCCCCGACTCCAATTGCACATTCTGGTCAACCTCGGCATGTTTCACCTACATTTGGTAATTCCAAAGATACTTCAAGCGCCAGCGGTGACCTTCAGGAACGGTTGTACCAAGCGGATGGCGAAGTAGCCATATTGCGTGCTCAGTTGAACAAGCTTCAACATGAGCGTCTATCGGAGATACAAGAATTGAAGAAAACACATGAACAATACAAATCCAACTCTGAAGAGCTGATGAACGGGTTAAAGTACTTGGTCCTGAAGTTGGAGGATGAAAAGAAGTTTCTCAATAATGAGTTGAAGACCTCGTCAGTGTTTAACAAGAGGAGGAAAGTATCCAGTGACGCGGTACAAGGAACCGTCATAGAGCCCGTTGAGACCATAGCAAGTACGCGAAAGCTGCAAAGCCTGCCAACAGCAACTACACATGTTCAAAAAGTCATTACCTTGCAAAACGATTCGTCGTTACTCATAGACAATCTCTGGAACTATTGCATAATTGGAAGCACAAGAACTTCCTTGTCATTTTTAAGTAAGATCTGTGTTGAGTTTGACATTGAATTGGACTCCTTTAAGATACCCAAGCGGACTTCATTATCTTCGTCAGTGGTGGAGTTCCTCATGCTCAACAAGAACCTCAGGTTGGACGAGTTGATACGCGTCATTGGCCACACATTCTTCGATTTGGTGCATGTTTTGCTCCACGAAAAGGCCCTCTTGGCCGTGCCCTTTATTTTATCCTTGATACACTGTTCTGTTTGTTTTAGGCCAATGGCATTGGACCAGGAGTTGATTGTTTACTTGCTTAAGCAGTTGCGGTCAATTACTTTGGACCTATCTTTTGTAATAGATAACAGTTCAGAAGGAGGAATATTTGGAGAGGATGAACTCTACTTCCAAAACAAAGGCGAAGAGGAAAACTTCTTAAACTACCAGCATGATAAAACGAATCAAGAGTTGATCTTAGAAAAATACGTCTTCATATGTTGTTACGACACGATTGAAAAGCTTATCGCGGTAGCCTCGATGCATGGTCCACAATTTGTTCAGAACGTGTGGGAGGATGAAGTGCTTTCCCATACCATGTTCCGTAAGTGCTTGCCCGAAAATAGTGAGAGAATCAGAAGTTCCACTCAGATCAACCTAGTCAACAACTGCATAGAAATGTTGAACTCGTCACTCACAGATAATACATTTGGGTTGAACCTGACAGAAGGAAATCACCAACTTTTGAATTCCATACTCAAGTTCTTTTTCATTGAAGTTCCAATCAAGGACAACTTCATGTTCTTTGGACTTTCAAGAGCAATAGGGAACAACAACGACTTTGAGAAAGTCAACTCTTTGGTGCCTACGGACAAAACATTGATGGACGAATACTTAATCTCGAATCCTCAGCCCATACCGTTTGAGCTACAACAGAAACCCGATGCTGGTGCCAAGGAGAAGATCCGCGCTAACCACGACCTTCATGTCCTCCACTTAAGAGTCATGATCGGCAACTTAATAGAGGCATACGCTGTCAATAACCAAAGTATAAGCTTCTTAAAACAAAAGGAGTCGTTCAAGTTGTTGGTGAGGATCATTGGGTTTGAACAGAATGCAATCATGAGAGCTCCAAGGTCAAGCAATGTTCATTATCGTCTCCAAATCATTGCCATAGTAATCCGAATTCTCTTCTACATTACTCAAGACACACCTGGACACGAATTAAACAATCTCATGTTTCCCGAAACGATGAACGAGCTACTAGTGGTGATTCTGAGAATAGCGTTTGGGTCTGAATCTCTAGCTTCGGAAGCAAACCAAATGTTAATCACAATGAGAGAGGCTGGCCTCAAAAAGACTCATGTGTTTAACTCCCAAGTGGAAAAGAGAGCAAGAGAACTAAGTCACTTGAACTCAGGCTGCGATGCAAAGCAAATTGCAAACGCGGAAAGCGAGTTCCCCAATGGTTTGGAGTTCCCTTACGAGCAGAGTACAATTGAGTTGTCAAGAGAGATATTGAACTTGTTTGTGAACCATGAAGAAGCAGACAATCTCTACTTCAACATGAATTATCGTGAGAAGGAAGTTTAGCAATGGCACGTACAATTACTTCTAGCACTTTGCAATTCCCAGTGAACTGCTTATCTAGCCGTGAGATTGTACAGTAATATCAGAATGCTTATAGTCGGTATCTTAGTGTTGCTTTTGGGCTAACTTAATAAAATTCACATAGAAAATTGTGCTTCGTGTGCGTATTGTAGAATTGCTCACTGCTCTGAACTTCAAACACTTTAAAACTACTTACTCACATCCAAATGCAAGAACTAAGTCAGATACAATATGATACATTTTTATTCGTTTTTATTTACTAAAAACTATGTGCGTCAAATTCAACATAAAAAACCCTTCAGTTGTTACTGTACCTTTAAATAAACACAGTATTTATTAATCTAAGCGGATTCAGTCTTGACAGAAGTTTGGAAACCGTTCTTGAATCTTCTAGAAACGTGCTTCAAGTAGGCCATTCTACCGGTACCGGTAGTTCTTCTTCTCTTAGCCTTCAAAGCCCAGTTGTGAGATCTCAACTTAGCAGCTGGGTAGCCACAAGAAGAACAGGTCTTCTTTTGGACGTGGAATGAACGACGACCACATCTGTTACACAAGGTGTGAGACTTGTTGTGACGCTTACCTAAAGATGGAGTACCCTCTAGAAATGTTGTTAGTATTCTGTGTCTTTGAAAATTTTCATCTTGAATTGAACATGAGGGACTTAATATGTCAAACATCCATCAATTTAGTGCAATGTTGCTATATCCAATCTTCCCATGTTATTGACTTCAATTCAAGTATGATAATGCTCTTCTGATATCTCAGGAGCTTGTTCTAAGGATCTCTCACGTACTACCCATGACTGATTATTACTGATCTTTGTAAAGGAAAAAATCAAAAATACTTATGACAATGATGGATTTTTTCCCAGCACCAGCGAGGGGCAGCGCATGCCTGAAAATTTTGCAACGAGGTGTGCATATAGTGCTACGAAAAAGACTATCAAATTCTTGAATCACGTGAATAGTGTTGGAATAGGGTACAAGCCCTACTAGTTTTTTTAAAAGCAAAGTGCGCTACCAATTACTCTTCCCTCCATTCCTTTTTCCTGGAGCATCGGCTCTTCATGCAAGAGACGCGCTCTTACGCGTTCAAATCAAAACAACGCCTATAAAAAATGTAAATACACAGAGGGTGTCGCGTAAACACGAGACCTGTCCCCGGTACACGTCTAATATCTGGGTCATACCTATCACACAGACTCGTGACGCCAGGAATTTGCTGAAAGGATTTTCTGTCTACTTGTTTCCAATTCTCTACTTTTTATTTATTCAATAAGCTTTTTATTGGCAATGAGCAGCAATTACCAATTCCCTCCTTCATCTCCGTTGCTTGCAGGTGAAGACCATGTTGATCCTTTCGCTGGGAAATCCACTGGGTACCTGAAGAAGGATGCTTTGCAGCAGAGAGGAAGAAATGATTACCCTACTCCTAATCCTTCTTCTTCTTTGTTTAGGTCCTCTTCTCCAGTCAGACATGATGAATCTTTAGATACCTTTGCAACCAAGCCAACTCATTTGGACGATCACCCACACCATTTTCACGATAAGGTTTCAATCAATGTGGATTTCAACACCTTGAATCCCGACGCAGATGTTTTGAGAGTTCCCTTGATCTCTACCCAATCTCAATTGAACATCGGAAGATCCTCCAAGGCATGCGAATTCTCGTTTGGTTCCAACGATAGAAACATCTCCAGATGCCATGTTTCTGTCAGTTACACATCTCAACAGATTGTTTTGACCTGTATTGGCCGCAATGGGTTGGCTATCAGAATCCCAAGGGCTTGTCACGTCATTGAGACCAACTCGGCAAACAACTTTGTCATATTGGAGAACAAATCTGGAAGTCCAATGGACTTGAACATGCTCAATCTTAAGATGTCTAGAAAGTCCATCAAGTTGGAGGCTGACCATACCGAGTTTTCTTTGAGAAAGGATGAAGTGATCACTTTACCAAGATTTGAAAACATCATGTTGGAAATTAACAACCATGTCATCTTGATTAACCCTTTAGATCATGAGGAAGAACTTACTGATGACGAAATGCCTGTCTTGAACCCAGTCCATCACAACCTCCAACACACAGTCGTCGAGCCATCAGCTCCTTCTTCTGTGTTTACCCCAGTTAAGGATCAAAGTAGTTCTGTTCCTTCTACACCAATGAAAGATGTCACTCAAAAGAAAAGTTCAGTCTTCCAATATGATGTGACTCCCTCTAAGCCTTCGATAGTTATTGAAAAATCATCTATCAACTCCCCAATTGCTAGAATGCAAGCTGCACCAGCCCAATTTAGCATTTTTGAGGATAAACCAAATGTCAACGCAGTCAGAGTTCAATCCCCTATTAAAAGACAGTTGACTCCCTTGAACGACAAGACTAACACCACTGAAAACCACGTTCCTGCAAAGAGAAAGGCATTCTCTGAGGAACCCCCATCAAAGCACAAACTTGAAAAGAAGAAGCAAAAGATCGAAGAGGTAAAGGTTGAACCAGACACTGAGAATGACTCTTTGAGCTTGGAAAACTTGGAAAACTTGGAAGAAATAAACAACATACTCATTAACCATTTGGCATTCTCAAGGCTTTCCTCTACTCCAGCTTCATTCTTGAAGACAATCAGTGTTTTGACCTCCGACTTGCCATTGAAGCTCATTAGGGATATATTAAACAGCATCGCCTGTATTGGTGTAATTTTCAGACAGGGTAAGGATGCCGCAGGTAAGCCATTGGAGGAAGAATACTATTACATGCCCGAAAATGATGATGACCAAAATAGAACCAAATTGGTTGCCTCCATTAAGGGTCTGAGTGGGTTGAGATCATGTAGAAAAACCCACAAGCAGTACTATTGGAAGAGACCTGGTCCAATCAAGAAATAAACTGGTTCATTTTCAATTCTCTGTCATGCATTCACTTCCTCCTAATTTGAACCTGTCGTTAGTTTCCTTTTGTATATTAGCTTAATTCATATTCATGTTTAAAGCTGTAGTTTACCTCAGAATGGCTATAACAGCTCGAACTCAGCTCAAATGAAATACCTCTGGTCCCTTCCACTTGGTTACAATTTTCGGAGTGGTTAAGGTTACTTCCGATCCAGTCTTTGTAGGGATCCGTATAAGGGTACCCATAGGTTGCTCGCTGCTCTTTAGTTAGTGGCATGGGATTGCTGATCACAGGCGTGTTAATGAAGATCTTGTCTACGGATGTGCCATCACTGTAGGATTCCAGATCTGATGAGTGATCTTTTGTCAAATATATTTGTACGCCTAGAATAACCAAACCCACCACTAACTGCATGGCCCAGAGGCCAAAAATTCCGATGCTGCAATAAAATTCAACTTTCAAGGTATACTTGTAACTATTTAGAATATTCTGTACCCCATCCATAAACCGTTTAGTAAATGGGGAAGTAGAAGTTGACGCTACTAAGCTGGAAATATCCAGTTTGAAGTCTTCGTCCATCGGAGGTATCGTCACTTGTAAGTTATTGGTGATCCAATCCAACCCCTCTTCTATTTTTTCAATCTTTCTTCCAATAGTACAGAACACAACGGTGCTGATTGGGGTTGCAAATGGAGTACCCCCGAACATGTCGTTAACTGTTCGATTAAGTTTGCTCATAAACTGAACTAAAGTTGCGTTCAAGGAACCAGAAACGTCTTTGATATTTCCAAATAGCTCATTATTGAGAGCGGTTTGCTGCTCTTGGAGGTATGTATCAGTCTGAATAAAGTAAGAGTTTAATGAGTTGGAAAGCGTGCCATTGGTAATATCAATCTTCAAGTGCCTTAACTCTTTATCTACCCCCATCAAAATTAAAAATTGCAGTAAACTGGCTAGCAATCCAGCTATTCCAACAAAGAAAGGAAGCACTGAGTATTTAGATGTCAAGAAGGAGAAGTACCACAATACCCTATAGTTGAGCTTTGTGTATCGGCGTAAATAATGGACTAAATGGTTCTCCAATTCATTTATCAAGTTAAAGACAACTGAGTGCGAGATGTTTCTACAACCAGCGAGTCGATTGACAAACAATTCCTCGTGTCTCCAAGCCAAGTATTCTTTTAAAGTAAATGGAATTAGAGAGAGGGTTGCTGCTGTAGATAAAATTATGAAAATGATGATTGAAGTCTTGTTGGTCATATTGGCTAATTTCAGGAGAGATTTCTCGTACGCCACAGACTCCTCGCACATGCTATTCACCAGTGAAATAACGGGTAGCAGTATATTAAAAACGGAATTGTTTTTGTTCAAGGCAGTATTGAATAGTGACTTTTGGATGTCATTTGCGGCCACTGCAAATGGTTGCGAAATTAGATATTGCGTCTCATTGTTGAGACTCGTAAAATCAGGAAGGTCGTTCTTTCTAAAGCTGTCTATAGAATTCAACACACTTACAGGAATAGAAAGATTTTGTAATGCCTTCACTGAAAGTTGAATTTTGTTTGTAGACTCTCCTGCGTCCTCTGAAGAGCTTTCTCCAACAAAGAAGCTTTTTATACCATTTGCAGCCAGTACGAGAGTGTTCAAGACAGTCGATATACCATCCAATCCATCCTGGATATCGTGAGAAATGCCAACAACGGTGGAGTTCAAGAGCTTGACTGCGTCTTCGGACGCATCCACAGCTAGGTTTGTTGCACCAGCGATGGCTGCGTTGAGCAAGCATGTGTAAGTTCCTAAGAAGAAATCTACGTAGAACACCAAAAAGCTCTTCACTATCGTAATTACCATTTTTATCATAAACAAGTAGCTGACTTTGACATTGTTCAAACTGTCTTCAATGAACTTGTTAACTAATGATGAGAGGACCGTGGGTAGTTCATTGTCGTTCATGTCACACTCTATGAATCCTGCTACCGAATCTAAATTCGACAAAAGCGACCTTTTGAACAAATATGTCTTAACTAGTACCAATGATAACACTAATGTATACTTATTGAGATATACCTGTGATATTCTCTCTTGAAATGCTAGGTAATTTCGTGGTGGCATTTGCTGAATGTAGAATCACGCGCAAGCTTTCCTATTTATTGGTTGCAAAATCTGAAACGTCTACACATCTGTAAGGAAAACGTTTGAGAAAAGTTCGAAGGTCTTATGATTACTATGTACACAAACAACATATCTACTATGTAAAGTAGATTATTTATGGGATATTGTGTCAACCTCAAAATTTGCTTTCCTCCTCCTTGTCATTCATCTTTTTAGTTTTTATTGTCCTTGATAATTCTCCACTTCCAGGATTGAGCAAAAACTGCCAAAATTCCTTCTGCCCTCTTTCTCCGTCAAAGCCACATACAATTAGAGGAGCAAGTAACACAACTAAAAAAAAAGGAGAACATGTTACATATATGGTTGCTATAGAGAAATGTCGGTTTGCCACCAGGTGGCAACAGGTTCTGTGTGCGTGTAGTTACCGATCTGAGAATGAAAGTCTACCAAAAAAATTGAGAGACACCAAAAATTATAAACAAGACGAATCAACATGTCCGACAACGAACAACCAAAGGAAGAAAAGCAAGATACTCACATTAATTTGAAGGTTTCGGACGGTTCTGCAGAAATCTTCTTTAAGATCAAAAGATCTACTCCTATGAGAAGATTGATGGAAGCATTCTGTAAAAGACAAGGTAAGGACATTAACAGTTTAAGATTCTTAATGGATGGGACTAGAATTTCTCCAGACTCCACACCAGATGAATTGGACTTGGAAGATGGTGATACTATTGAGGCACACCGTGAACAAACTGGGGGGGCTTACTAAGAAAATTCTCAAATCAACCAATATCATTCAATATTGTTTTGTTTAAAAGTCTTAGGGCTAAATAATGTACTATATTGCTCAATTCATATATTATACAAGTCAAGATAAACAAATTGTAGAATCAGGCCTGTTTTTGCAACCAAAGTATCGGGTTAGCTTTTTCCCCCCCTTTTACCTTGTGATATGGATAAAAGGATGGATCTATGGTATGACAAGCAGAGAAGGACATATACTTGCGCAAACTCCCCGCCAGGACACATCATATCATTCTAGAAGTGAATCGTTCGACATTAGATCTTGCTTAATGAGTGACGGTGGTGCCGTTTTCTAGTGGGATGCTCTTGTATCGCTATCGCAGTTGGTCACCCACAAAACGATCCCCACAAATTCCTGCAATGGAATACCCGTTGGGAAGAGGAGAAACGATTTTCCAGCAATGGCTATCCAATCCTGTGAAATCTGTTCACTTCTCGGGCCAAGGTAGGGGCTCGTCGCAGCAACGTTACTAACAGTACTACCCTGCATGGACCTCGGTCGCAAGGTCATCCAATTATGGGTCAACTTTTTGGAGAACATAACGCATTTCATTCTTGTGTACACCGGCCCCGGGAGCCGCTAACCTAGAACTGCCAACCAGAAACTGCAAACAATGCAATTGTCTGATAGCGATAAGCAAAACTATATAAATGTAGATTTTACTCTCTTCTGACATATAACCTTATAAAAATGTGTAAAACTGAAATCTGTGGTATTTGCAGTAAGTACTTCAAAAGAGTCCTGATATCATATCCCTAGTACTAACTTTTTTTTTGTACAGACCATAAGTCTTGGACTGGCTGTGGGCAACATGTTGCCGACGTCATGAATACCTCCCCTAAGGAGGGCTGGTGCACCTGTGAACCCAATGATCCGGATGAACATAGACCGCTCGGTCACTTTCCTCCAAAAGCGGGAACGGGGTTTGCCAAGAGAAGGGCTAGCGTAGGCTCTGCAAAATCTTAACTGCACTTAGTGGGATCTATATAAAATTGGTGCTATAAAAGCAACTGTATGTGTTTGAGGGACTGTGAAAATACCGCATACAGTTAACTGCAGCATACTTGTATATTTTCATATATCGATTTGATAAATGTGAAATGATTATCTTTGTAAGCTACGTGTCGATAGCCGTCGTAAGCTGTTTTTATCCCCTACACTTGGTATATGTTATTTAGCTTTCTGAGCGGTCGTGGACAAAACATAAACCTGTCATACTTTTTTTTTGTTAGTAGCTCCTGCTATTGGAGCAAGTATTTGGTAATTCTCTACACGTTTCCATATTAAATACTAAAAAAAAAAAACTAGAACCACTACATTTATAATCTTTTGGTAATACAATTCATAGTTTCATAGCAATTGCCTGTCTTAGATTCTTTTTTTTAAACTATTTACCCGAATCGTTTGCCTGTTCATTCAAACTCTCTTTTTGCAAGAGACAAAGTGTGTGTGTGAGAAAAAAAAATAGAGCCAAAACATATTGGACGGAGAGAGTGTGTGTGCATAAGAGAAACACAATATGAGTTTCAATTATCCCCAGTTCTTACAGTCAGATGGGTCAGAACTGTCAGCGACATCTAATAAGCAGGCAATTCCCCCAAGTAACTTGAATGAACAAAACCCCGAAGCGTCTCCCCGTGAGCCCAAAAACAACAACGAACCAAGTGGCAATGTGAAATCAACTTCGAGCCAAGCAAATCTGTCTGCTAATACATCCCCGTTATTAGAAGCAGATTTATCATCGAAAGACCGAAATAGCTTTCTTGGTCCTCAACAACAAACTCAGCCTCAAAATCAACAGTTGGTTGATCCGTTACCCTTGCAATTACCTATTTCAGTTGAAGATGATAAATTGAATAATATGCTATTAGAAAGATTATCAACCTTGGATGAAAACTCTACCATGGACAAATCATCTTTGCTCAGTCCTTCCAACTCCTCAAATGTGGGGACTTTTTACAAGGACTCGTTCAATTTGCCAATCGAGTTGCAAGGCGGAATTGGAACTATTTCTTCAAGAAGACCAAGCTATGCTGCAGAATCATTCACAAGACAGAATTTCCCAAGCTTGCTTAATTCCCAACAATTAAATTCAGCTTTCTCCAAGCAATTGCCTGGGTTCAGTGCCAATCCTTCTGGCGCTGCTCCTCAATCAAATTTCTTTGGTAACAGCCCAAATCCAAACGTTCCTGGAGCAAATACCCAATCTAATGCTCCTGGTGGGTCCTCCTCAAACCCTAATCAAGCCGGACCAGGAAATGGTAAGTCGAACGGAAATGTACCAGGAGGTAACAACAACGGAAATAATCAAAGATCTTTGTCGAACGCTTCCAAAACATTGTCCTCATTTGCAGTATTGAATAATTTGAACCAAAATTATAACATCGACCAATTTAACGATTCCTTCAATTCAATTAATCTCAATTCAAACTTTACTGATTTTCAGGCTAGAAGACCAAGTCAGTTGGCGGACTTCCAGTCTCAGCAGGGTCCTTTCAATCCAAATTTCGGCGCCCCCGCACAAAACCAAGTGCCTTTGGGAAGTTTCCAGCACCAGCAGATACCTCCTCAATACGGCAACCAACAAAACTACGTGGTCCCTAACTCCTTCTCCATGAATTTTTTGCCTCCACAAGTTCAACAGCAACCTCAACATAACCAAAAGCTGCTGCAGGCTGGTGTTCCTTTGAATAATCAACAGAGTCCAAATATTCTGCAAGGTCAAAATCAAAATCAGCAACAACAAAATCAACAACAACAACACCAGCAACAACAACAACAGCAGCAACCACAAAGTCAACAACAATCTCTGCAGCTGCAAAAAAGTCAACCACAATCTCAAGGTCAATCTTCGAGTGCATCTTCAAGTGCTTATGCACAATCAATCAACTTGGAAAATGGCTTGATCTTGAAAGATCAATACATTGTCGCTTCTCCCGAATTGAAGGGCCTTTACATGAAAACAGTAAAGTACTTTCAAGATCAAGAGGTGACTAATGAGATTTTGACTTGCTTGCACGGATTGCTTCATAATCAGATTATCATTAAGTTGATTACTTTCATCAAGAACTTGAATAATTTGACATTTAATCACAAGATATTGTGTCTTGTTATCAATAAGAATGGTAAATTTGATTTATTGTCGTACCCAAACAACTCGAACATCTGCTTGCAGCGCAATGATTTAGTTGTTGTTGATGGAGATCGTGGTAAGGATTTGGTGATGATTGTTGAACCCTTGGTGAATTTGAACTTTGCTATTTTATTCAACTTCTTGAAGAAGTTAGAACACTTGAAGAGTTTGACTATCCAAGACAACTTGGGTCACAGCAACCACCATCAGAAGGCAAGTGGTACACATCCAACTTCACTCAATGCCTCATCAATTATTAATTCCCACCTGAATGAAGACAATGAATTTATTGTCACCTTACCAACCAAGCAAGTTTTGAGATTTGCTACTCCTAAGGAAATCCACAAAATTAGTGGAAAGTTTTTGGAAGAGAAGAAAGCATTCATTACATGCTACAACAAAATTAAGGAATTGAATTTGGAGAAGGATTTGACCTTGATCAATGTTGAATATCAATCTGATTTCAAGAAATTGATCTTTTACTATTTTGCAAACTTTAAGAGAATTGATTTTAGAGGGTTGATCAAAGAATTATTCAAGATTTATAAAACGAGAATCTGGTTGTGTGCGGTCTTGCCTTACGACAATCCTGATTTATATCTTTCACCTGAGAAGAAGAAAGACAATAGTCAGACTAGCTCAAGTCAAACAGGTCTGATTCCAAGTGAATATGAATTGACAAATGACCAAATCTTAAACTTCTCAATTAACGAATTTGAGAACTTGTCCGTCCCTAACTACTTCCACCTGATTAACTTGTTAAACTTAATCCACCACTTATCTACTGAGATAAACGGGTACTTCTATGGGTTTAATACTGGTAGTACTGGTACTGCTAATAAGGCAAGTGGTAGTAGACAAACGTCTCCTGGCAGTGATTCTGGAAATGGGAATAACAGTCAATTTGGAAATGCAACTGGATCCACAGGCGGACACCCCGGTTCACGAGCAAAAGTAAGGATTGCTCGGTCTTCTGGAAATGCCGGTTCATTGTCTTCAAATACTGGTAGTGGCGGAGCAACAACTGGAAGAAATGTTTCGCAGCCTGTCCTTGGTGAGCGCACAAAGATTCTACCAAACTTTGATCCATTTGGAGGGAATTAGATAAAATTATAGAATGGGGCGCACTACCCACATTGTACCTACAACAAAGAGGGAGGAAAGAATGACTTCATTTCGTGCAAAAGAGATCTTAGTCCGTGGGAAGTTGTTAATGATAGACACAGAAAATGGGAAAAAAAATTGTGGCCTTGGATTATTTATTAATGTTGTTACTGATAGACAATATCCAAGCGGCTGAAGACTAGACATCTCCAACCACCCATACGAGGAAACTTATAAAGACTTTTTAAAAAAGAATGCTAATACTTTCATTGCTGTTACATTTGGAGGCTGCAAAAGATTGAAGGCTCTATTCCGTACTTATGAAATATCGTGGATGTACTTTTTGTTTATGATGTTATGAATCCTTGAGAACGGCAAAGTGCCGCTGAATGTTTTACGTAAGTAGATTTTTATACACTATATACAAGCTGATTAATATGATACTTTGTTAGATGATTCTATAGGTTTTGATGGAGCACGTGATTTTAGTATAAATACAAACAGAAACATTTACAGCGCTACATCTATAATGAGTAGAAGACCAATATCGGCGGAGGACTTATTGAGAAACAATACTATAGGATCCAAATTAGCAACAGCACCAAAGTATTTGACCAAGAATGAGAGAGAAAAGATAGAAGGAAGCCGTAATTCCCACCAGGTAAAATCCAATAGACCAAAGATAATCAATCACCGAGATCTAGATGATGAGGAAGATGCACCTGTTGTACGACCTTTAACTAAGCAAAGAAAGAAAAACAAACACTCCAAGAAATTTAATTTTAACTGGGAAGTAGACCCGAGTGAGGGTCAAGATGAAGGACCAATGCTTGATGACGACGATTCCTACTTGACAGTTACCAAATTCGACTTGAAGCATGAAAAAAATTGGTCAGAAAAGAAGCTACTGGAGATGACGGCCCGAGACTGGCGTCTATTTAGAGAAGAGTTTAATATCAATACCAAGGGGGCTGACATTGAGAACCCCCTTCGCAATTGGAAAGAATCGATCATGCCTGCATCATTACGAGATATAATAATCAAAACGCTCAAATATTCCACACCAACACCTATTCAACGACTGTCGATTCCAATAGCCTTGAAACATCGTGATGTTTTGGGGGTTGCCGAGACGGGTTCTGGTAAGACATTAGCATACTTGATACCATTACTTTCATACTTAATCAATGTTGATCGCAACTATATGGAGTTCGAGCACCAACAAAATGCCAATTTCAATAAATTACTAGGACTAGTGTTGGCACCTACAAGAGAATTGGCCCTCCAGATCTCGGCTGAAGCTCAGAAGTTTGCCAAGATATTGGGATACAACGTTGTTACTATTATTGGTGGACACCAGTACGAAGAGACAATTCACTCAATAAGAAATGGTGTGCACATTGTGGTTGCCACCCCTGGTAGATTGGTAGACTCCATAGAAAGGGGAATGATATCTTTGGAAAAGTGTTACTACTTTATCCTCGATGAAGTGGATAGGATGATTGATATGGGATTCGAGAAACCGCTACAAACGATCGTAAATAATTTGCCTACTACTGAACAACTTTTGAATTCAATTGATCTGAGGACATTTAATATCTCCAAGCGAATGACGTTAATGTTTACTGCTACAATGACTCCGACGATTGAAAAAATGACCATGACATATTTGACCAACACAGCAACAGTTAAGATAGGTACTTCTGGGCAAGCTCTAGACAATATAGACCAGCAATTCGAATACTTGGGAGATGCAGTGTCGTTCAGCGAAGAATTGGACAGCACCAGAGTCGCAAAAATGATGGATGTGATCAACCTACATGTGAAGAGACTTGGCAGCGCTTATTCTATTATTGTATTTGCCAACTATAAACGGATCTGTGATTTGCTCTCAGTCGAGCTTTCTTCACAGGGATTCGAGGAGAATGTGGTTATCCATGGTTCCAGGTCGCAGGAGTTCCGTGAAAGGGCTATTGCCCAGTTTCGGTCCCGCGAGTCAAAAATATTAATAGCAACCGATGTGGCTGCAAGAGGTTTGGATGTGCCTAACGTGTCACTTGTTATTAACTTCCAAATGGTCGGAAAGTTCGACGAATACGTGCACAGGGTAGGAAGAACTGGTAGAGCTGGTAATAAGGGGGCAAGCTATACGTTTGTAGACGATTCGAATGCAGACTTGTTTGGTGACTTGAAAAAGTTTTTGATTAAAGGAAGGAAAAAGGTCCCAGACTGGTTAACACAAAAGACTCAGCTTCTGGCTTTGAGGGACTAATTGTCAGCTCTTGCTAACATGATTAAATGTTGGCGATGGGTACTCCACAGCATCATTCATCCTCTTCACTGGAATACCCACCCACTAAAGTTGACAAGGATTGGACTGTTGGAGGTGCTACCTTTTTTATGGATGCAAGTTTTCGTAGAGTAGTTTTACCAAATGTTAGGGTGGTTGGAGGTTCAGACAGATCCTCGATCGCCAAGACTGTCTTTTCCACAGTATGTAAATCGTCGTCGGGTTCCTCGACCACTGGCTCTGTTTTGTGCTTCTTGGGTGCAGTAGTGGGCTCTCTTAGTAATGACTTAATTGTCTCCATAGCAGCCTCATCCAACTTTCTTTTGGCATTCTGCTGGGCCTCTGGGTTAGGGTCATCGTTTGCCCATCTGATATTTAGGATCTCATTGCTATCTAACAGCTGGTTTTGCATGGCCTCCTTAGCAAATTGCGCCTGCGTTTCTAGTTTGAACGAAATAAACGCACAGTTCTTGCTTTGGAGTACTTTTACCTGCTCTATATCGCCAAATTCTGCAAAATACCTGGAGATAATTGCCTCTGGCTTGTTTCCACCCGGCTGCAACCCACCAATGTATAATGTTTTGTTGTGCTTGTTGAAAGAGCCCACTCCATCCATGTCATCGCGGTACAGCGCAGTCTTATCTCTACCAAAACAATCCACCGTAGGAGGAACTATATCCAGTTGCAATGGTAGTCTGTGATAATACTTGCACTTCTTTCCAAGGTGGCAGCAACCACGGGCAAAGAATAAACATATTGGGTTGTTTGAGTGGGCAGCAGTGTACCCCGAATCTTTTTTGATATTGACTTTGTATTTCAGCTTTGAGTAGTTCTTAGAGCCATCGCCTCCAGACCACTTGAGGTGCCATATGTTGAAAGCGTCACCTGTTTGCGGAGGGCGATCATCGTCAGATACCAAAGTTGGGTCTATCTGTAGCCTAGCGGGCCTGGTTTGATCCATGATTTGGGTTGGAATTTGAAAGTGACTAAACAAACACCAAAAATGCGCGACCCCAATTTTTACTTCAATGGGTGCTTCCCTATCTACAGTTATAATATACCTTTAAAAACTCATCCATATTACCTATACATAAAATTTTAACAACTAAACACTTAGAACAAGTTGATGACAAATGAGGCACCGACAACACCCATGACCAAAGCAGCCTTCTTCCAAGAACCAGTTGGTTCGAGGGAAGCAGCGGCACCCTTGGAGGAGGAAGCGGAGGAGGAAGCCTTGGAAGCAGAGGCAGAACCAGATGCGGAAGCCTTGGAAGAAGAAGCAGAAGCCTTGGACGCAGAAGCAGAAGCAGAGGAAGCACCCTTAGAAGCAGAGGCAGCAGCAGAGCTCACGGCACCAGAGACAGTAGACTTGATAGAGCTTGCGTCAGACTTAACGTCAGAGGCAAGAGAAGCAGCACCAGAAGTGGCAGTGGAGAAAGCACCAGCACCACCAGAAGTAACATCGGAGAATGCACTCACAGCTCCGGATGCAACAGTCTTGACAATACCGTTACCATCAGAGGTAGCGGTTTGGAAAACACCACCAGCACCAGAGGTGACTCTGTCACCAACGGAAACAGCACCAGAAGTGGCGGCGGATAAGATACCACCGAGTTCAGAAGTGGCACCACCGAAAAGACTTTGAATATCAGACATTGTGTATGTGAATTGTTATGTTTATAAAATGTGATTGAATAGTAGAATTGATCTGCTTATTCAAATTTGAAGGAGGACTTGTACTGTATTTATATTCGTGCGTGTCCTGGCTGTTATGAAGTTTTGACTTTTCACGAAAATACAAATAAAGAAGCGTGGTTGCATGCGACCTGCATATGTTCTCCTGAATATATGGCCAACAGAAGCATCATACTTTTGAAATTCCGCCCCTATTGACAACAAACCAGCAAAATGCCACTTTATACGTACGGGGCTTGAGGGTTCCATACCGCATGCTGACATCGATCCACTTGATTTTCAGAATGAAATCAAAGTCGGGGTAGCAAGTGAAATTTATGTTTCTTCTTGAATCAAACACAAACTCCTCAATTGAAACTCAAATGCTGTTGAATGGGAAATCTAACTCCTCTTCCGAGTATAGCCCCCTCGCTTCTATATTGAGAACTTCGTAAACTGGTTTTTCAATACTTCAGGTTTTTTTGGGGGGGTGGATCCTAACATGTAGTACTCCAGTACTTACGAACTTCTTTTTTCTCCGCAGTCAATTGCTGACCATTATTATTTAAAGTTTACTTCGCGTTCTATGCAGGACCATAGTGTATGTTTACATACCTCTCCGAGGCACCAGCACCCAGCTAGTATTTGGGACCCTGGCGTAGTATATGTGGACCTACTGTCAGGCTAGGCTTAGTTGACGTGAGATTGGCACGGTAATAAGCGGAGAGGGACATAAATGGAGTAATGCGTGAGCAACTGATTAGCTCCAGTTGCTCATCGACTCAAAGCCTCATGAACCAGAGTTGCTATGGGTTTGGGGCCTGTCTTGTGAATCTCTCCACGTTTGTTGCGATTGTTCACCAGCATCAAAACTTTATCTGTGCAGTCGTGTACCCCCAAATCTGATGTTAAAACAAACACAGCCCTCCAACATATCTAACGAAAATCATAAAAATAGATTTAACCTCCCATCGAAGCTGGCTGTGTTGCACATTGACATATCTTTCTGTCAACCGTCTAGAATGAGTTCATAACTACCAACGTATCCAGCCCTGTTTATTGTTGTCGTTTGACAATCGAGTCAATCACGTGGTTTTGTGCTGGCTGATTCCTCTGACGTATACAAACCATTGATTTCATAGACATTCCCCTGCGTAGGCTTTGATTGGACTTGTTGAAGCTGCTGCTGCATTTCCAATACGTTGCAAATTTGCAATTTAAGCCAAAAGCAGGTACTCCTGGTAGGCTTTGAATTGATCCACTTTAGCCTCCAAAACTGGAAGGAGGTTGCGCTTCCTGTCCCAATCGCACTTCTTATCCTAATCTGGAATCTCCAACCGTGCGCTTATCAAAGAAAATTGGATCATATAAATGACTCGCAATTCTTCAACTTTACTATTTGCCATAGTTTTACTGCACCTTTATCTGATATGTGCTCCAAGAACTCATCCTGTTGTTCTACAACTACCTCCGCTGCTGCCTCCGCTTCCACTGCTTCCACCACAAAGACTTGTTGCGGAGCTAACTGCAGATGTGGTTCAGCTTGTTCTTGCTCAACTCACCAAATTAAATTATGATACGGGATATAGGAATGAAATTATAATGTGAACTACTTCAATGTATGCAAAGTGTACTTCATACTGAGTTTTCCAGCTGCCATAGTAGCAGCATCTCTTCAGATTGGAGTAAGCGCAGACTGTAAGTGCCTCGATCTAACAGAGCACCTCTTGTGCGAGACATCGAAAATTCCAGTCACGGGGGTTACTGTTATGAGAAACAGCACCCGAATCTCTACTATGCGTAGACCATCACACTGTAAAACTCTACTATATCTTATCTCTACATTACAGTTATCATAAACATAAATATTCACATACATACTAGAGTTGCAAACCTAGTTTCTTGGAGACTTTTCCAATATCTCCTTCTTGATGGCACCACCCAAGTCTGGGTGGATCTTAGTGAACAATTCAATGACTCTGTCTTGAATATCTGGTCTAGCATTAGAAGCATGGGAAGCAACATTGTGAGCCAAGTTCTTTTGTTGGTTAGGGTATCTAGCCAAAACGTGCCACAAAGCTCTTGGTTGTTCGTAGTCGAGGTCAGTAACCTTCCAGTGGAATGGACAAGCAGAACCGTTCCAGACTTCTTGGTCTTCATGTTGAGAGTATTGCTTGAATTCGATTGGCTTGTCGGAAGCAATGTAGGCTGGGTGGTTACCGTGGTTACCGTCAACTCTCATAGCACCGTCTCTGATCAATGGGTTGAAAACACCAGAGATTGGACAGTTGACTGGGATAGAAGTGTAGTTGGTACCCAATCTGTGTCTGTGAGTGTCAGCGTAAGAGAACAATCTGGATTGCAAGACTGGATCAGCAGATGGTTCCATGTATGGAACAGTGTGGGCTGGGGAGAAGGCAGCTTGTTCAACTTCAGCAAAGTAGTTCTTTGGGTTTTCGTTAAGAACAAACTTACCGAATCTTCTCAATGGGTACTCTTTGTGTGGCCAAACCTTGGTCAAGTCAAAGACAGAGAACTTAGCCTTCTTGGCTTGTTCTTGGGTCATGGTTTGAACGTAACAAGTCCAAGTTGGGAAGTCACCAGCGGCAATGCTCTTGAACAAATCTTCTTGAGCATAGTCTGGGTTTTCACCAGCGAGACGGCCAGCAGTCTCGTTGTCCAAGGTCTTGGAACCTTGTTCGGTCAAGAAGTGGACTTGGACGTAGACCCAGTCACCCTTCTTGTTAGACCACTTGTAAGTGTGACCAGAGTAACCGTTCATGTGTCTGTAGGAAGCTGGGGTACCTCTGTCGGAGAACAAGTGCATGATTTGGTGAGCACATTCTGGGTTGGCAGTCAAGTAGTCCCAGAACATGTTTGGATCCTTCAAGTGGGTTTCTGGGTTTCTCTTTTGAGTGTGGATCAAGTGTGGGAACTTGATTGGGTTTCTAATAAAGAAAACTGGAGTGTTGTTGTAAACCAAGTCCAAGTTTCCTTCTTCGGTGTAGAACTTGGTGGCAAAACCTCTTGGATCTCTGGCGGTATCAGCAGATCCCAATTCACCACCGACAGTGGAAAATCTGGTGAAAATCTTGGTCTTCTTACCAACAGTGTCTAAGAAAGCGGCACCACAGACATCGGTGATGTCGTCGGTGACTTCAAAGTAACCGTAAGCACCAGAACCCTTGGCGTGGACAACTCTTTCTGGAATTCTTTCTCTGTCAAAGTGAGCAAGGGTGTCAATCAAGTTGAAATCTTGCAACAAGAGTGGACCATCTTGACCAATTCTTTGAGAGGTGAATGGGTCTGGAACTGGCTGACCGTTGGAGTTAGTGAATTTCTTAGCCATTTTGATTTATATTTGCAATACGTGGAGTGTACAAACTTTTTTGCTACATTAAGGAGGGGGCGGCAACCTTCGTTTATTTATATGGAAATGTCTTTTTTTTTTCGAGGAGGGGAACCAGAACTTTTAGTGGGGATGCTACTATTTCTCATTGCGTTCTGGATAGAAGGGAGTGTTATTACAAAGCGCGCCGGTGTAATTGGCTGGCGATCCGCGACAACTAACATTTTTATCCTCGGTAAACTTTTCGGTCGCAACACTAACGATAACGGTTAACCGCACTTTTGAGTGGGTCGGTCGGAAACACGTCTAATAGGTAGGCCTCAAGTGTCCATCATCATTCACTTACGACACGGTAGCTTCTTTTGATATTCTAAAAAAGATTTATTCGGAGTGTTTTCACCTTGAGGTGGGTGGGGAGGGCAGGACAAAATACCCGGTCCTACCCTAGCACTCACCGGTTGAAATTTTACCTTACTTGACTTTCATGTGAATTGATGGGGAACTTCCTTATTCGGTAATATTATGGGGAATATGGACTGGTTCCATGTTACTGTGAACCACAATTCCCGATAATTTTGTGCCACGTAGTGAGCCGATAAATGCGGGATAGGCCGCGGTTTCGTGCATATGAGCAGCCTGAGAGCATATGAGAGACGGGGTCGTTCGAGAACTCCGTCGGGGTCGGCGCCAGTGCGTCCAACGGTCTAGATCACACAGGGTATTACTAAACTATCAAACTGCATAGATTAGTGAGCTAACTTGTCAATCGTGACGTTCAATAGCTGCCGTTCTAATTGTCTTTGCCTATGCAGTGCCGAAGGTTTCTCCTACACATTTACCCAAGATTCTGCGCAAATACTGCAAAAAACTTAAATCATTATACTGCAGAATTGGAGCTAGCCAGGGCGTTAGATGAAAAGTCAACAAAGTAGCTATTTTGATTTTTTCAACCAGCATATACCAAATGCAGCGGCAAAGCTTATCAGATCAAATCTATGGGAGAGATGCGAAGCACAATTTGTTATTTGAGCACTAAAATAGATAAAAAATCAGCGTCGTGGCGCAGTGGAAGCGCGCAGGGCTCATAACCCTGATGTCCCCGGATCGAAACCGGGCGACGCTATTTTTTTTGTCTATGAGAATTAATTCCTTTTGCTGCAACAGGAGTTGAATTATACCTGAGTACTTAAAAGACTACAACTGCTCACAAAAAATACCCTCTATTGCTATCCTATATAAACATGGTAAAATTATTCCTTATTTTTAAGTTCATCTCTCCATTCCTTGAACTCCTTAGTGAGAACTTTGCCATTTCTCCATCTCTCGTGCTCCTCACCAACAACCTCATTCAACGAAAATGTTCTAGTACCGGGATTGTAACTCAATCTCCAAGAGACTGACTCGTCATCCTTCGGAATCTCCTTGTTAATCCATTCCATAACGGCCCCATACCATTTGAGGGCACCCATACAACTGGGCGAATTGCTCTTCTTCCCGTTACTGCTAGTGTTCAATGGACTGTTTTTAATCAAAACGGGAACTTCTTCAGTCTCAAATGCCTCAACAGATTTCAATAGCAACCTTTGATCTCTAAACCCATACACTATCTTCCCAACTCCGAGCAAAAAACATTGTGCCCAAGTCTTAAATAACTTCTTTTCAAATGTGGCCAACTGTCCATGGTTCTCAATAACCCTTGAGGTCTTTAACTCTGCGTAGTGCAGTGTCACATCCTTGGAATCAGGAATGTAATCCCACACACAGTCAACTTCCCCAGCAATTAGCATTTTGATAGATCCAATTCCAGATCTTACCACGCTAATATACTGCTCGTAATTATTCACAATCTTCTTATTTCTTTTCTCTATGAGCTGCCTCAGGCATTCACTCCAAGGACGGGGTAATGTGGCCAAACTTTCGAACTTGTAGCCACTGTACTCACATTTTGCAACGTAATCAGGATCATCACCAGGCCCAGACTGGCGCTGTGTCTGCTGTGACCGCCTTGACAATTCTATCTTTTCATCTGCCGCCATCAACAACTGACCATCATAAACAACGATATTCAAATCAATAGGATCATTGAGGTTGTATGGTAATGTAAGAATTTTCGTAAGTAACCCACGAAATGTAATTATATCAACGGCAAGCTTTCCATTATCCTTTTCGTACTCAATGATAGATTTGAGGAGTGCCCCAAAATCGCTTACGTTCTGTTCCTCCGGAATCTTCTTGAACTTTTCGTATCCAACTGATATATCCACTGGTGTGTTGAGCGTCAGGTCTGGAAAATAATAATACAGTAAATGCTTCTTGACTTCAGAATTATCATATATCCATCCCCCATCAATATCTCTAGAGAAGGAGTACAACTGCTTTGGTTGCTTCAACGCCGTAGTCTTGGCTCTTGAATTCAAAGGGAATGTTTTCATATTGTTGTCTCCTTTACGTTTTGCAGAAGAAAAAAATGAGATGGCTCCATGTGAGGGAGCCAGGAATTGCTGCAAAAGCGGGACACCAAAGATACGACAAACCCCGAGGCTCAATAAAATAGGTAAAAGAGAATACGCGACCGGCTCTGACTTACGTTTAGATGTATAGGGTAAAAGCACTGGTATTGGTCAGTACATTTCACCCGTGGTGGAAATTGCTGCAAGTGAAGGTTGCATCATATCCCAGCTACAAAGCTTCTGCAGTATACGCTTCAATAGAAAGTCTCCCAAAGTTAAGCAGTTTCATCATCTCCAAGGACCTGAGGCGTCCATTTGGCACCTTGGTACTCTTCAAATTGGTGGTTGTGAAAGAGTAGTCACGTGATCACTATATTCTCATGCAGTACCATTGAGAATGAAAATTTTAAACCAATAAAGGATTATACGCACACAATGTCCGCTAAGGCCACAGTGATCAAGTTGATTGTGGGAGCAGGGAAGGCAGCTCCAGCTCCACCTGTTGGGCCAGCATTAGGTTCCAAGGGTGTGAAGGCTATTGATTTTTGTAAGGAGTTCAACGCTAGAACTGCCAACTACCAACCAGGCACACCAATTCCAGTTTTGATCAACGTCAAGCAAGACAGAACCTTCACTTTTGAAATGAAGTCTCCTCCAACTTCTTGGTTATTAATGCAAGCGGCTGGTGTTGAAAAAGGATCAGGTAAAGCCAAACACGACTTTGTGGGAGAAGTGTCGTTGAAGCACATTTACGAGATTGCAAAGATTAAAAAGACTGATGATAGACACAAGGATGTCGAACTCCAATCAGTTGTTGGTGCTGTCTTACTGACTGCCGAAGCTGTTGGTATCAAGGTTGTTGCATAGAGTATAGTTTATCATAGAGTTTTCATGTATATAAGTTTTAATGAATTTGAGTTTAATATGAGTAGGTTAAACATCTATATACGTCTATAAAGAGTGTCGTTAATCCTTTTACAACAATGTTCTTGCCTATTGTTTTACTTTTTCTTACCTTTTTCAAATGCTGCAATGTGTGCTTTGGATTGGTCCACTTGAGTGTGTTCATGGTCGTCGCAAGCTGCAACAACGTAGTTGACCAAGCCATCCAGGTCAAATCTCTCTTCAACAGTACACATGTTGACCAGTTTGAGCCATTCATCATTGAAGCATTCTTCAATAGTCATACGACATGCAGGTGCCAACTCGACCATACGCCCAATTAACGAACGGCAGTCCTCCGGAAGTGCAAGCAAAAGACGGCCAGCACCCGTTTCGGATGAAGTATGGTCCTTTCCTTCAGTGTCAGCTCCAGTGGCTGGCACTGGCTTACTTGGTGGTAGGGAGGCAACACTACCCTCCTTAATGTCACTTAATGCAGGTGGTTCTGGAGTTCTCTTCAAAATTTCACTGATTGGTGCGTAGTCGCCTCTGGTAGCAAACAACTTAAAACTATTATCAGACAACTTTGGAACCTTCCAAGGGAACTTCTTCAACATCATGCAACAGTAAATTATGGCTGCAGACCACACATCTACTGGTCTTGGATCATACTTGTTAAACACACACACTTCCGGTGCTAAGTATGGATCAGATCCAACAATACCTTGTGCTTCAATTAATGATTTCGTAAATGGGTAAGAGAAAACGACTGCAGAACCAAAATCAATAATCTTAACAATACCACGAGCGTCGATAACACAGTTATCTAACTTCAAATCACGATGGGCCAAACCAATGGAATGGATAAAGTGGATACCGTTCAAGATTTGCTTGAAACAGCAGTTGATTTCTTCACGAGACATCTTATTGGACATGACGATTGCAAACAAATCGTAGTCACAATATTCCATGACCTGCAAGATGCGTTCATTTTCGTAGCAAATCTCAATGGTTTCGATGATATTTGGGTGCTTCAAGGTCGACCCAATACAGTATTCACCAGTAATTTTCTTTGCATAGTCACGCTTGCTTTCGTTTTGATACTTTGCTCTGAATTCCTTGACGGCAAAAGTCTTCTTATCAGAAAAACGAGTAACAAGCTTGACGGAACCACCGGCACCGGCACCCAAACTTTCCCCAAGCTTGGAATATCTCTTTGAAAATGGGACAGGTGGTGCATTGCCAATGATTGGAGTGACAGACCCTCTTCTCTCGTTTGCAAAGTTTCTTGCTGGAGAGTTTGCAGAACTGATGGAAGAGGTTTGTGTCAATGAATTATTTCCAAGCGAACTTGGCTGGAAGTTGGAACTGCTCACAACAGGAGTGCTTGCTCCACTATCAGGAATATTGACACTAGCAATTGTTGATCCAGCAAAATCAGTGCCCGAGATAGTTGGAGTATTTGGTGTGAAACCACTAGCAACGCTGTTTGATCTAAGCGAGTTGGACAAATTCGAAACCGGAGTCGACGATGGGGTCGAGGCAGCATTCTTTTTAAAGAATCTCTTCAAGTTAGCCATCGAATTGTGTCTGGTGCCCACTCCCTGGTTGCTAGAGTTAAATGAATCAGTCGATGAAATAGATGATGGGGAACTAGCAATAGCTTGATCATGATACGAATTGTTGTAGAATGAACCCAAATCCGTGGAAGATGAGTCTCTCTTAATGTTCTTCTTAGAAGAGAAGAAGTACGATAAACCGGATTGAGATCCTGATCTCTGAGACAGAGATAACAGTTGCTGGGCAGCTTGTGCTTGCGCAACACGCTGTTTGGAGATCACAAAACGGGGCTCTATAGAGGCCGAGCTGACTTGTGGGGATGAAATGTAGATGGACTGAATAGGTTGACCATTAGGCAAGTTTGGAATGTGCAGGGTACTAGTTGGTTGTTGCTGCAGTTGCAGTTGCAGTTGTGGATCATTGTAATTTGCAGAAAACAAGTTATTGCTTGAGGAGCTATTAGTAGCACTGGAAGAAGCAGTATTAATTGAGGTTTGACTATTATTATTTTGGTTGTTCAATGATGCAGTTAATGCACTAGCTCTTCCCCCCGGAGCAGAGTAAGGAATCAGAGAGGACAAACTTTCACCACCGTACCCACCTCCCGAAGCGTAGAAGGAAGAATGCGACATCGAATTTTGTCTTACAACTCTTGGACTTGCTGTTGAATTAGCAGGAGGACGGATAGGGATATCTCGACCGGTGACTGAGTTCGAATAGGGCCTTACAGTGAATGGGGATGTTGGAGTGAAGGAAGAACCAGACCCTGTGTTTGTGTCTATTGAAAAGCCACTGACCACTTGAGTGGACGAGTCGGTCCCGGCGCCACGAGCAACTTCTGGGTTGATAGACAATGGAGCCTTTTTCAGTTTGTCTGTAGGCAGTGACACGTCCTCGTCCAATACCCCAGTGGCATTCTGGTTTGCGTTTGGATCCACGCCTTCATTTGCTTGGCCGTCGGCAATAACGGCTGGGAGCTTAGTGTTGGGACTAGGGTCGTAAATAGCCAACTTTGCTGAAGAACGCTCCAAATCGGCAAGGGTAGATGCAGTGAGACCTGCCCCTCCCTCCTTTGCATTCATTGGAGTGATAGTCCCTGAAGAGGTGTATTGGTCTAAAGACACCTCTGAATGTGTCTTTGAGACAGCCGGAGTGTTGATTGTCGAATTGGACTCATTTAAAAGCCTGGTCAAAGAACTAATAGGCTTAGACACATTCCCAGATGTTGATGAGTTGGTTGGTGTAGTGACCTGACTGCCGCTGCCATTGTTTTCAGTGGTGTTGCCTCCGTTTGAACTGGACGTTGCAACATTCTTGTTGATTGCTGGGTCCTGATTTTGGTCCCCAGAAATCCTTGTATCTGTCGGAGACTGACTTTCAAATGCCAGAGCCATCGTATTTTAGTCTCTATGTATTGTTTCCAATGTGGTTCAGCTACTTGGTAAGCTAATTTAATTGATTTGTAAGTAAGTCAATCCTAGTAGCTTTTTTTTTCCAACGGGGATTGGTGGGAAAACAGATCACAATTTTGGTGGATTGATAATGGAAATAGCACAAAAATTAGAAATTCGCTGGCACCGAGATAAGTTAATGAGGAGTTTCCTGATTAGTCAACCGATAAATTGATTACCTTCTCCACTGCAACTAATAAGATCTTGCCAAGACTAACAAAAATTGAGAGATTTAGTCATTAATATATGGTTTGTAGATGATGTCGTGTCTCCTTATTCGTGTGAGGCATCTTCAGTAGGTGACACTGATGATTTGCTCCCCACTTGTTGCGGATTGGATAGGGGGGGTAAATTTCCGACAGTGAGAAATAGGGAAGTGAGAGCGAACCTACTTTTGACAGGGTCAATGCGCGATCTAGTAGAAACGGGTTAGCGAAAGATTACTGGAATAGAGATACCCGAGGGCCCAACTTCTTCCTTCTTAAGAGAGTCTTGGAATCCTTGAGTGGTTTGTGATGCCACGATATACATATATACATAGCAGAGTGTCATGCTATATAGGCGCAGATCATCTGTGGCTTGTTAGGGCGGTAGTTCACAGACGATATTAATCCGAAGCAGGTTTGTGATATGGGTCGGGCCACTGGCAACCTTGCTCTTGCATCTCTACCCTTGACGAAGATTCTGGAAACCTCTTTAATAAGCGAAAATTGTAATTTCCCCTGATTGACAGCGAATAGATGTAAGTTTGGACCCGGGCGCCGATTGTAGGGTACAGAAAAAAATACCCGAAAACGTTTCAGAGTGCACCCTTCTGCAGCGATCTCCACGAGTTTCGAAATTAAGCGTTGCGAGCAAACACCTAATGGAAGGTAAGCGATAATAATACGAGATCATATGACACTACAGAATCCCTGGCATTACTTGGATACATACTCTGCTAGGGGCTAGTTTCCCACTACTTTCAAAAATGGATATATATGTACATTTAGCCTTGTATCTATTTTCTGCCATTTCTTTGAAATGCTTCGGCATCTGGGAACAACGGCAATTCGTCGTTAGCGGTAGAGGTGGTCATACCGATCGAGCTCCTGAGAGTTTTCAATTTCTCATCTAGCTCGTCAACAGTCTCGGGCTTCTTGTCTAAGTCAGCATTTGGCTTCTTGCTATTTTTCTTCCTGTTGATGGCTGACTTCTTCTCAAGTTGCTCGATTAGCAACGCTGTTGTCTCAAACACTTTCTCTTGGATGGCGTGGTCCAGGTACTCTGGTCTCTGTTTTGTAGCATTGATTTTGCATTCTTGAATGAATTGGCCTCCTTCCATCCTTTTGAAGATGGGAGCGTACAAGGCAAAGAGAATCGACTGCATACCTTGACTAGTACTCTTGAGGAAGAACCACCATATTGGCCACATCAATACGTATATTATCAACCCGAAAATACTTCCAAAGGATAAGAAACGGCGAGTGGAAGGACTTCTCATCAACCCGGGGTTGACCAAGTTGATTTTGACGTTAGTTGGTGCCTTATCGGGTCTTTCGTAACGATCTAATTGACGCTGGAATTCCTTTGCAAAGAGTCCCAACATCATCTTAGAAGTCCCATACAACTTCCATGGCTGGTTCTTTGGATATGGTCTATCTTTCCAGAGCAAATCGTTTGGTTCAATCACCCCCAACGAGTGGGTCAGACATGTGCATAAGACAATTCGAACATCACGATCTGGTGGTTGCACCCTCAAACTCGGACTAAGCAACGTGAGAAGATGAAAGTGTCCCAAGTAATTGATACCGATTTGGCGTTCTACGCCGTCCTCTGTGAACTGGCGCTGCAACCCGACAGGTATCAGCTCACTGGCACTGCAAATAACCCCATCCAACCGACGTGGGGGTTTGTTGTCCAACCAGAGAGTAGCAAACTTACGGATCAGATACAAGCTGGCTAAATCACACTCCTCTGCGTAGATCAACGGGTTATTGGTTTGTTCACGCAAGCTCTCTATGTTCTCAACTGTCCAGGCGTCCTCCGTGGACCTCACCAATAAAATGAGCTGGGCACCTCTAGAAGCCAAATCATACACCAATGAGGAACCAAGTCCGGCCGTACCTCCGGTAATGATGAACACCTTCCCATGCAAATCACGTTCCCACGTATTAGACGCTCCTCCCATGTAATACTTTGTAGCAGCAAAGATCACAGCAGGGAGCCCCCACGTCTTTATCAACTCCCAGCCCGGAACGGAGTCCGGACCATCAAAAATCATCGACTGAATGATATCAAGAGGCATCTTTCAAGCTGTCAGTGGTGGTTGGGTTTTGCCGTTGAATATCTCTTTTAGCGCTGTCGATGTCGCTGACTTTTTGTAGCATAGCTCACGCGACATCTGCATTTTCCAAATCGAACGCGACATCTATTTTAACCATACTCATCGCACATCTTATGGAGGAAACCGTCTTCTACATTTCCCAAGGAAAGCCGGAGGATAAGCATTCGCAGGAGTCCTTTGCATTGGCTACATCTGTTCGTACCTCGCACCAACATGCTTCGTTCAGAAATGCAGATTGCCCAACCAATGGGGCTGCCTTGACCGGCTTTGGAGCTGGTGAGAGAGTTTTCACGGCACTGACAAACAAAGCTTTGCTTAACGTGTACACTTGGGGTAAAGAAAGTCCTGACCAGAAGATCCCAATACCCGAACAATTGTCGTGTTTGACAGTGGTTCCACACCCAGCTCTTGGAGATGAAGTCCACACATTGCCGTCTTTCAGAGTCCCTTGGTTGTTAGCTGCCGGTTCTAAATCGGGAAAGCTTTACATATGGGAACTTGCTCTGGGTAACCTTCTCTGTGTCAAGGACGCACACTATCAAGAGATTTCAAGCATCAAGTTTTCTTCTTGTGGAACCTTCCTTGTTACTGGTGGGTTGGATGCCAGAGTTGTTATTTGGAGAACATTAGACTTGATTTCCCTCTACAGTAGCCAAGATGAGCTGGCGGTCAAGCCATACCACTCCATCACCGACAACACTTTACCAGTCACCTCGCTTTTGATTTCGTCCCTGAACAACTCGTCTGATTTGAAGTTGTATACCTCTTCTGATGACGGAACTGTTAGAATATACGACTTCACAACGAAGTCCATCTTGACTACATTTGTTTTGACGCACCCTGTCAAGTGCATAACCAAGGACCCCGCAAACAGAAGCTTGTATGCTGGGTTGTCGAACGGTACTATCAGAACAATCCCATTATACAAGTTCAACAAGAACACCTCTGTGTTGGAGAGCGTCGGAGGAAACAGAAAGATTGTCACTCTCGAAAATGACATCAACTTCAGAGAAACTTTTGTGCACCATCAAAACGCAGATGGAGCAGAAATATCTGTGACAGCCATAGACATCAGTTTTGACGGCATGAACGTCATTTCAGGAGATTCTCAAGGTAGAGTGTTTGTTTCGGACATTGTTACCAAGCAAGTTGTCAAAAGTTTCAATCCATGCTCGGGCCCAATCTCATACATATCAGTGAGCCCAGTCACCGAAGACATCAACAACCAAAACTCAAACTCTAAAAACGTCAAGAAACATAGAATGGTTCCTCAGTTAAAGAGAGTGCTTGCACTGAGAGAAATCACAGACCACCTGGTTTACTTGGAAATCCCAGAACCCATCCATGAAGAACAGGACTTCGACCTGTGGTTAGCTCAGAAGGCTCAGGAAGAGTTTGAGTTTAAGAACACTGACCATCTTGTCTCAAGATCTACGAAATCAGAAAATAATGATACCAAGGTTGCTGAACTTCAAGAAAAATTGGACAAGGTTTCAAAGGCCTACACAGATTTGAGACTTAAGCATGAAGAGTTATTTAATGAGCACAGCAAATTGCTTAACTCGTAATGTGTAATCATAATGATACATATAGAACAACAACACAAGATGATCGTGTATAATACATAATAATGCAGGGATAAGATTGCTGAGATGTAGCTTGTTCAGATTCGCAAGTAACGCCAAAGGAAAGTTTATGTCATGGTGGAATTGCTTTCAAAACCGCAATCTCTAGTGTGACGCAGCAACCTTGAGCGCGAAGGTTGCAGGCATCAGATACTCAGCGCTGAGGACAGCACAGCTAGCAGTACCGTTGATGCAAAGGAAATGCTTAAATATGCGAAACTAAAATGTTTTGGAAGGGAAAGTGAATTTATGTTGGGTTAGAAGTGCACTAGTCGAGACTGGGATCTTGACCTCTACACCAAACCAGGCCCAACGCTCGTCTCGCTTTTGCCACTAAGTGAACGGTAGTGGCTATTCAGAAGCATCTGTCTTAGGATTTGAAAATTCGTCTTAACTCAATCGTGTGTTCTTGGTAATTAACGTCCTGGAGACAATGGTCTGTTAAAGCCCTTCAGTCTATTCATGTACTGCCTGTATTCAGTCTTTTTTTGCTTTTCAGCAGAACCACCTTTTGCTCCTTTTACATGCTTGCCCTTGGTGGTACCAAACCCACTGAACCCCATCAAGCTGACCATTTCATCTTGCGGTTCCGGAGTAGCTGCCAGTTCTTTCTCACGCAGCCGCCCACGTGAATCCTGTTCTTGCTGGCTTTCTGCCAGAAGCACTTTGTTCTTGAAGGAGGTATTCAGCAATGGTAGTTCGTTTTTGGATACGCTATCCTTCTTATATAACAGAGACTTTTGGGTTTTTTCATCTGGTCTTTCAGCTGATCTCTCCCTGAACGGCGATGTGTTGATCGAAGGCTTCAGTAATCTTCTTTGAGGGGACTTGTTTTTAACTGGCAGTCTAGATCTCAGCCTTGAGCTGGACGCCTTTTCACCTCTGTAGTTCACTCTGTTCCGGTCCATTCCCTCGATAATGCTGGTATCTAGAAGGGACTGGTGTGTTTTAAGTTTGTATGTTTTTTTATTTTTCTTTGATCCCCTCGTGCTTCTTTTGCAGTCATGGCTTTCCATGGCAAGGGGTAATGGAAAGGCTGACATATCTCCTGGAGGTAGCGGACCATGTTAATAATGGTATCCACGGAGCTGTCACGGCTAGCGTAGTGTCTCGGAGATTGAGTCTAGTGTGTGAGAAGAGCTTATCGAGCGACGGCTGGCTTACGTCGTAAAGCTAGAAATGCAAATGGAACTAGGAATGAATGGTAAGTAAGCAGGTATAGCAGAACCTTAGCTAATTATTACACCCATCAGCTACTGAGTTGATTGTCTTACAGAAATGTCAGGGTCGCCCATAGGTTTAGCAGTGGAGAGGTGATAGCTTCAGTACACATGGCAGTGTGCACTACAATATTAGCTAGATTTGAACCTTATGGGTACAGCACAAGGTCATACTCTCCACTTTCTCGGAGCAAGGCTATAACTAATTGTGAATTAGGCACAACTTCAACTGACAGAACCATATTAGTGGCTGCCACTTTGTAGCCTCGCTCACATCGCTGATTGCCAAATCGGGACACCAGTCAGGAGAGTGCACGTGAAGGGCATCTCAGTTTTTCATACTTCACAAAGTACACCAGCATGTCAGAGGAACAGTTGACCAAGAAACAAAAGAAGGCATTACAGTTCAAGAAGAACAAAACCAAGGAAGAGAGAGACCAGGAGAAGGATGAAAAGAAGAGGAAACGTGAGGAAGAGGAAGCAAGCAAGATAGAAGAGACAACCGCAAAAGAAACAGCAGAAGGTGAAGAACAACCAAAGAAAAAGAGAAAGACAAGAAGAGGTAAAAAAGGTAAGGGAGTGAATGGCGGCAAAGGGCCTAGATTTCTATTATTTGTTGGAAACTTACCATACGACGTGAAAGAAGTTGAATTAGTGGCCCACTTTAAGAATAGTGCTCCAGACAGATTCAGAATTAGACCAGACAAGGGAATTGCCTTCATGGAATTCGATAACGACACCAAGGAGATCCAATCCAAGATGGAATTGGCATTGAAGATGCACCACACTTCACTCAGAGGTAGAAAGATCAATGTTGAATTGACTGTTGGTGGGGGAGGAAACTCCAAGGACAGAGTCCAGAAGTTGAAAGAAAAGAACGAAGCATTGCATGAAGAAAGAAAGGCAAAGGCCACCAAGGAGAAAAAGCCAACAGAAAGTGCAGGGCCCCTGGGCATGCACCCGGCAAGAGCCGCATTGTTGAAGTAATCCCCACAGCGCTCCAAAGCTTGCATCCATTCCAAACGTGAGCAATTGCGCCTGAAGTGTGCAAGGTGTAAGGGGATGCGCAGATTTGGGTCGGGATTCTGATATTCAGTGCACACTCTAAATGGCTCAGTCCGAGATGTCAATTCAGGTTGCTTGCTACCCGGAGGATTGCAAACATTCGCGAAAGTGATTCCTTCATATCTGCGTGTGAGAAACTGGGGCCTGTGAACATACATACAACCACTGATTCCCCTGATATCCAGTCTGTCACACTAGAGGCAACAAATTCGTTACAGCATCCTACACAAGCAAAACAGTAAGTATATTAATAAACAAAAGAAACCAGAGGTAAAATTAAGAAAAGGAACTAAAATCTATGACATGGCAAACACTTGGATTGTAGTCGCAGAACTTTAAAATTACGCAATTCGTTAAAGAATTGACCATGCGTATTAGTTACGACTCTTTTAATGGATGGTGTTGGTCAATATTAAAGGGAATTTAATCTCATATAACTTGGATAATGGATTTGATCTTATTTTTTGTCATTTTCTCTACAAGATAGTACATCTTGCCTTTCTAACCTTTCTCTTTTTCAAGACCTTGGAGGTGCTAGCACCGCCAACGGAGGAAACACCACTAGCTCCAATACCAGTTGTCTTTGCAGGAGCAGAGCCAGAAGTGTCTTGAACAACAGTGTATTCGTTACTCTTTAAGTTTGGAGGGTCCAAAACGGCTCTAATAGCGTAGTCAAAGATCTCCTTGACACCAACTTGGGTTGCAGCAGAGCACTCCAAGTACTTGACGGCACCCAATTCCTTAGCCAACTTGACCCCCTGCTCTACAGAAATTGGCTTCAAGCTCTTTTCAGCTAATTCATCCAAAACGTGCAAGTCGTCTCTCAAATCGGTCTTGGTACCAATCAATAAAATCAAAATGTCCTTTGGTGAGTGGTGCAAGATTTCGGGTATCCATTTAGATTTGATGTTTTGGAAGGAATCTGGACTTATAACGGAGAAACACACAAGGAAGATCTCTGTCTGTGGGTAAGACAAAGGTCTCAATCTGTCATATTCAGATTGCCCTGCAGTATCCCACAATCCCAACTTAATAGGCTCTCCGTCAATCATGACTGAGGCTGAATAGTTATCAAACACAGTTGGAATGTAATCATTAGGAAAGGTATTGGTGGTGTAGGAAATCAACAAACAGGTCTTACCAACACCACCATCTCCAACAACGACTGACTTTATACTTCTCATTCCTTTCTTAGTACTGCTAGTAGAGCTAATTAAAGATTGATGGATATATTTATTTTTATTTGAGTCTCTCTCTCTCTTTTTTTTTTCCCTTTTCCTTTCCTTCGTGGTACTGTGTTTTACGCTCATTCAGACTAAATTAATATGACAACTGGGCTGAGGTTTACTTAACAAATTAAGGTTTCTACGCCATTCCAGCTAGCGATTCTTGGAGCATTGTGATACCAAATAACGGTTTCAGCTACGTAGGGTTAGTTTATGGGCAAAACTCTGGGTAGTAGGCGCACTAGTGAAATACGGCTAGTTTGGGCGTTGTCGAGCCTTGCAGTTGGATTTCATTGTCTTTTTCTCTCGTTTAATTCTGTGGATAATGGCCCAATTAAATGTGGTGGTACAATCTGAACCTGTAGGGAGGTGCTGGGAATAGGCTTCTAATCAGATTAGAGTTTCTAATGTAGACCATTGATGCATTGCACAGATTGATTTGAAACCTGGTTGCATGAAAACAAACCCATTGCACTCAGCAGCTTCTCCATCGCCTGTGATGAGTTCGGCAATAGGCGTTGTCTAGGCGAAAAGAGGCGGCTTCACAAAAGCTATGCGGAATCTGCTTTTCTGTTTGGAAAATAGTCCACATTACGCACTCTTCCCACTCGAGCTTTACCCTTATCATGATTCCTGTTTAGGCTGTCTATTGTAGCTTCATATCCAGGGCCGTTTCTGAATTGAGCTCCAAGTATCCGAAAAGGCCACAAACGGAAGTGCTTTGCATCTGAAAAGTGAAGACAGGGAACCCTGTGATAGAACCTCTATTGGTCGAGCCGATCCGTTCGACAGGGTAGAAATGGTCCGGTTCCTGGGATTCACTCTTGCAATCGCTTCCCTAACTGGTCATACCTTCTACTATTGCTGATAATAGCTTACTTAAAGTGTTATTTTTGCAGCCTAGCATTTTTTTTTTTGAATAATTACTCCAATGCGACTCCTTCAACTGATTCGCCGGGTGCACACATCTATAGCTGACTTCTCCCATATTGTTGTTGGAGGAGGGATAGTGGGAACCTCAATTGCATCGGCACTACAGGCTGCTCCCGGCCGCAATGTCTTGTTGATAGAGCAGCATGCCACCCTTGGCACAGAAACCACCTCGAGAAACTCTGAAGTCATTCATGCGGGGCTCTACTACCCACCGGATTCTCTCAAGCTGCAGATGTGTTTGAAGGGGAAACATATGATATACTCCAGCTTACCGGACCTGGTGGGCTACCGCCAGTGTGGGAAGTGGATCATTGCTTCCTCCGACACCGAATTCGAGTCTCTCCTCAAGTTGTACGAGAGAGCAAAGTCCTTGGACATTCCCATAGAGATAATCCCACAGGCAAAGGCTGAGAAGGAATTGCCGCTGATAAGCACCCAGTACGACGTTTTGCATTCGCCTCTGACAGGCATCATCTCCCTGCACGACTTTCTCCTTTATTTCCAAACGCTTTTCGAGAACGCTGGAGGAACAATTGCGTGCCACACCAAGTTGCAAGATATCCACCGGGACGGTGACAACTACGCTCTAACCCTACAGGATGCGTCGACAGAAACGGAGTTTGACTTGGTGACCTCCAATGTCATCAATGCTGCTGGTTTGTATGCTCCACATGTCTCCAACATGCTTCTCCCCAAGGAAAGACACTTTACTGCGTACTTCGCAAAAGGGAACTATTTTGCCTACCACCACAGCAACCCAGACCTAAAGAAAAAGCTCATATACCCAGTTCCAAACCCTCAGGCAACGTCGTTGGGTACGCACCTCACCTTTGATTTGGGTGGACTGGTGAGGTTTGGGCCGGACTTGGAGTGGATTGATGTCGACTCTGCCTACTCTTTGGACTACTCCCCAAACAGCAACAACTTCGAGGCGGCTGTTGCTCAGATTAGAAAGTACTACCCCCTGTTGGATGCTTCCGCTTTGGTGCCTCTGTACCTGGGAGTCAGACCAAAGTACCTCTCTCCCGAGCAAAGTTCCAAGGAATTCGCAGACTTCATCATTCGTGAGGAGGAAGGGTTCCCTGGCTTTGTCAACATGATAGGGTTAGAGCTGCCTGCATTGACAAGCGCAGGAGCAATTGCTGAGTACGTAGCAAACATATACAAGGACTAGACATTTTTGGCTCAAGCACTTGCTCGACACAGACAGGATTCTGTGTTTGCTAGCGCAAGGTTAAGGCAGCCTAGTCTATCCAAAAATACTTTTAGATCACCACACTTATGATATTACTCTACTCAAAAGAATAAAATACTCTATTTTGTACAATGCTACATCACATCTACACTGTGTAGGATGGAATACTGCCCTTAATCCTACTTTCAATCATTCCCATAAACCCATTGGTGAATTGGTACCGGTGCAATTGACAAGACTAGTGCTTTGAGTGTAATGTCAATGCTAGTGCTTTGAGTGTAGTATGCCCCTAGTGCTTCTTTGATTGTAATGTCAATAGTGCTTTTTACTTGGTGAAATACCCAAATACTTGACGGCAACTTATACCACATCTTCGCGAAATGTGCTTGACATCTCTTTATTAGTTTAGCTTTCTCTTCTTATTCAGGTCCTCCTTTTCTCGCTTCATTGGCAACTCATGAGGTTCGCTAGGTCTAGGAGACTCTGTGAAGAAGTCATGCAATAATGCTTGTGTCAGGTCGCACCTTCTGCTTGGATCCAACTGCGTCATGGATATCAATAAGTCGAGAGCTACCTCGGTAGCAGCACTGAATCTATTTCTCAATTCTTGCCTTGAGGGGGGAGCGTACACCCTCAAAGAATTGTATAATGGCAACAGAGACACATTTGGCCATATCTGCTCTGTAGGGGTGCCCAAAGCTCTGAAGGTCACATCCAACTGATCAACATCGTCCTTTCCCGGTAAGTACGGAGTTCTGAGCATAAGCTCTGCAAATATAATCCCAATAGACCACATATCCACGGCACCGGTGTAGTGCTTTGATCCAAATAGCAATTCAGGCGACCTGTACCATCTGGTCACCACGTTGGATGACAACTCCTCCATGGCGTTGCCCAAGGAACGGGCCAAACCAAAATCTGCAATCTTCAACTGTCCGTCTGGCGCCAATAGCAAGTTATTTGGTTTCAAGTCTCGATGCAAAATGAAGTTTCTGTGGCAGTTGTGTATCCCTCTCAATGTCATTAACAACCATGCTTTGATGTCGCTCGACTTGAAAACTATAGAAGTGTCTTTGATCAAAACTTCAAGATCACACGGTAAGAACTCCAAAACTAAGTTCAAGTTACTGGAGCTGTAAAAGACGTCCACCAATTCAATCACATTCGGATGTTGGAGCTCTTGCAAATACTTGACTTCTCGGATGGCAGACATATCTAATCCATCCTTGAACATTCCCGTCTTGATTTCCTTAATGGCAATCTTTCTCCTTGTTTTCACCTGTGTCCCCAAATAAACAACCGCATAGGTACCTTCACCCACCTTACGGTCCTTGGAGTACTTAACCCCAGCGGAAGTCTTGGCTTCCTCAGTAGTGGTGGACATCTGGTGTAGTTGTGAGTTTAAAGTTTAATCACGTGAGTATGATATCTCAAGTCCTCTTCCACCTCCAGGCAGAATACCTGCGCTACAACTACAGAACACTCAAAAAGAATGATTAATGTATTTCAATATATAGTTTAATGCAAATATGAATATTAAAATGAAAGTAAATCGAGTAATGCAGACACAAGAAAACAAAGAGTGCCATGGGATCCCGCAAGCGAGCCGCGGTGAACCCAGCGATAATTTCATGAGAGTCTATTGATAGTTTTGGGGTTAGGGTGCAGCCAATGAGACGTTCTGGTCCCAAGGTGATGCATGGTAATTAATGGTAGTTGAAAAAGTGAGTTGTTAAGCTTGTTCCCAAGACAATTAGCGGAATAACTTCTTGGTCCGCCGTATGTCCTTGAAAGTGTAGTCAGTTGAACCTGCTCAATGAGGAACTGCAACATTCCCCAGCAAAGTATTCTGTGTGGTTTCAAGCTCCCTACTGACAGTCCCATTGAGCAAATACGTACCAACTGTTGCCGCTATCGCCAATTACCAAACCTCTGTAAATACCAGTTTCCAGGCACTTAATTTTCGATTCGTAGGAACCAAAGGGCTTTGCATAATCGTCCTTGCTCAACTTATAATACTTTCCTGAGGGCGACTCAATAACAATCTTGAAGTCTTGGTTCATTATTCCCAGGCCGCTGTTCAATCCCTGGGACGGATATTGCAAGACTTCAAAAGTGTACGAGTTGCGTGGGAGGATTTTTGCTGTTTGAGGTGACTTGATGTACAAATCATTGTTCTGACTCTGGACGGTTGGGAAGCGAGGAACAAACATGGAAGGCTTCGATGCTCCCGTGTGGTACAAAGGAATCACAACGGCCAACTCATGGATGTTATCAAAATGTTTCTGTAATCCCTTTGGTCCTGCAAAGATTTGCAAAACACCTATAGATTCGTTTTCTGGGAGCACTGCTTTGACTTTGACGTACCTCTTGTTGTTGATCCACTTGATCTGGCACAAGCTGAGCTCATTGGTTGTGACCTTTGCGGTCTTGACCAAGGAAAAGAGTTCCACGTCAACTGGAACCTCCATTTCCAACTCAAAGATTTCCAAGTCTTTCAAGCGGGTCAACGCATTATTAAAGTTTCTGAACTTAAGGTTGCACTTGTAGTACCCAGAGTATGCTCTAGGCAAGTAGAAGGAGACGTTTTGATCAATAGGAGGCAAGACGTGTTGCAAGTCAATGACGCTTGGAATGTGAGTCGAAACAACCTTCAAGGGCTTTGTCAAAAAGTAGTACTCGTTGAATCCCTTTGGATGGTCGCGGACGTTGCAAACAGACCCATTCTTGAACGAGTACAAGTCCATGATCAAAAAGTTCTTTTCCACCAATACAGAGAGCCAACAGTGGTTGATGACGTACTGCTCGTTGTGGTAGAACTCATTAGGCTTCTTCCAGAAGCCCAAGACAACCTCGGACGGGATCCGCAATGCGTCCAAGATCTTCTTGAACAAGTAGTTGATTTGATATATGGTGACCTCGCCCTTGGCCATGACCTCGGCCAACTTTGGCTTCACTTGCAGGATCTTGTTCAGTTCTTCTATGATCTTGTACTTGCACAAGTGGAGCAAAATGCATCTGATCTGAGCAAGCTTGTTGTTGTTGAATTTGACGCTGACGTCTGCAATCAATTCATTGAGGTCGGAAGTGGAGTCGTAATGCAGCATGAACACCTCAACCTTCTTGTGGAGAGAAGGATCAAGTATCAACTTGTCTTCAAGCTCAATGTCGTCCTCAATATCCCCCAAGACTTCGTTGGTGTTAATCTCGGAAATATAGTCCAACGGCTTCACAATAAGACACCCTTCATCACGAAGGATTCTCTTGGTTCTGGCCTGCTTGTCTTGAGAAGTCAACGAGTTCATTCTGTTCACCTCCACTTTGAAGGTGGCCCAGTCCGTATCGTCATGCTCTTGCATTTTCTTCTCAAGTCCGTTGGGTTCATCAGACTTCTTGTTGAGCATCTTCTTGAAGATGTTGGACCGTTGCTTCTTGTCTTGGAAAACTTCGTCCATAATTTTGCTCAGCTCTTCTTCGTCTCTGATCGACAAGTTGGCCATTCTCAACTCTTGTTGTTGCTTTTCGTACTTGTGTCTATAGAAGGATCCAGCACTGGTTGCACTCAATTCAGACAAATTGAGTACGTCACTTTGAAGGGACCGCAAGGAGTTTTTCAACTCTTCTTGCTGCATTTGTGATAATCTGTATATGTCTTCGTCGGTAAGGATGACACCTTTACTTCCGTTGGAGAATCTAAAGTCGTCAGCATCAAAAGGAACTCTGTTGACTTGCCCGTGCTTTGGTGGTGGAGGTGGTGGAGAAGCAGTACCATAATCGTCACCATCGTGGTCTTCAGAGTCGTCGTCGTACCTGACAGCTAACTTCTTGCCTAAATCGTCCCTGGAATGCCTATAATTCTTCTTGGAAGACATGAGATCTTCGCTAATGTACGAGCTTTCGGCAGAAGCTTCGTATGGAGGAGACTTGGCTCTAGAGACTTTAAGCTGCTTCTGAGTGGACTTTTCCAACTGCTTCAATTGCTCCAATTCGAACTCCAATTGAGCTCTCTTTTGCATAATTTCGTGATATTCGTCGGTCTCAATATCATCGTGGTACTTTGGCTGCATGCTTTTCTTCATCTTTGGCGACGAAACGTCTGGAGAGTACTTTGGAATCTCGCTGTAGGAATGGGACTTGTACTCATACATTTGAGATTGAGGTCTTGATTTCTTGGAAGAGGACAGTTTCTTGCCGTATCCATGGTCAGGTCCAATTGAGTTTCTATACATTTCCAGCTTCAGGGTCTTCTTGACGTGGTAGTTTTGTTGCTGTTGCAAGGCTTTGAAGTTTTCTATCTCTCTTTCCCTATCCTCAAAAGAGTGCTTGTACTTTGGATGGTTCATGGAAGACATCATTTTGGATCTATCTTTCTTGGGAGAGGCACCGGCGGATTTCCTGTAGTCTTCGTAGCTGGTGTCAAAGCTGTGGTCGTAGTCATGGTCGTACGAGATGTCCGGATTGTTGAATCTCTTTGGCAGCAGCAGCTTGTACCCGTTCGGAGTACCTGCTCTACTGCCTCCGTTACCGTATTTGAAGTAGGGTTCTTCCTTGACGGGAGTCAGCTGCTTGTAATGCAGCATGTTAAGCTGACTGTTGCTCAACAGCAAGTTGGAGGTCGAATGAGACAATTGCTGCTCAATGATCTCAACGTAGTCTTTTGGGAAGATTCCTTCGGCTTTGTTTCTTCTTAACTTACCGTTCCACCACGACTCGTCGACAATTCCAATCACCTCAATGATCTCGTTTTCTAGAAATCCCAAGTCTCCTTCTTCTTCTCCCGCCCACGAAACCTTGGTTTTGACCTTGAACGGTAGTTGAGCTTTCGACATGTTCTGGTTCCAAGGCGTTTGCTCTTTCTATTTCCTTTTTTCGTGTATTTCTATTATATCCCCAAGGGTCTTTTATGCTAAGTAGACCAAACCAAACAACTTTTGTACGACTGAAGCTTCCGCAAATGTATATGGTTGGTGTTTGAAGTTAGCAAGGAAAGAAAAAGGTATGGTTTTTTTTTTCTTTCTCCAGCCCGTATACAAAGTTTCCCAACACACTGGAATTCCAAACGTACAATGCTTACAATGCAGTCCTAAATCGGTATCCCTCTTCTCTTTTAGCAGTGCAGCCCTGGCCTCGAGATCAAGCACCAGCTACAAACTTGCCTAATGCGGCAATCCATAAACAAACAAAGGCTGGTAGAGAAAAAATGTCGGCAGCACTCTCAGCGGGAATGAGAGCACAATGTCGCCGTTGCGCTAAACTAACTTTACTAATGTCGCAAAAGTGAGCTGGATAAAAATAGAAGGAAGCAAAACACATACACAGAGTCTCTACAATAGACCAGCATCCGGAAATAAGGGTATGTATTATGGTAATGAGAATTCTATACATGTAAATGACGTAATAATCAACGTCCCATCTTCTCTGGAGGAGATACTTGAGCATCCAAACGATTTCAGTGATCTTGTTTACTCTTGCTTACGAACACCGCTGACAATATCGTCAACTCTCAACAACAAACACGCACTTTCAATACCAGTTTTGATCGATTGTTGCTTGATCACTTCAGGCTCCCAGATCCCGTACTCGTTCATGTCAACAACCTTACCCAAATCACCGTCGATACCAAATGTGTGTTCGCCGTTGGCGTGCTTAGCACGTAATTGCGATAAAACCTTGATTGGGTTACCACCGCAGTTTTGAACCAAGGTTCTTGGGATAACTTCAAAGGCGTCGGCAACTGCCTGATATGGCCACTGGGCAACACCATCGATACTCTTGGCCTTTTCCGCCAACTTGACACTCACAGCCATCTCGGTAGCACCTCCACCTGGCGATAAGCTGGGCTCAAACATCACGTTTCTTGTAACGGCCATAGCATCGTGTAAGTTTCTTTCTATCTCGTTCAAAATATCCTTGGATGGACCCCTCAATACAACAGTACAGGCTTGTGGTTCCTTACATTCAACCAAGTATGAAAAGTATTCGTCACCAATCAATTCAACCTTGAACTTGCCACACTTAATACCAACGTCAGATTCCTTCAAATCTTCAATTCTATTAACAATCGTGGCGCCAGTGGCTCTGGCAATTCTGTTGTTGTCGGACTTCTTGACTCTTCTCAAACATGAAACACCCCCCTTCAACAAAAAGTGTTGGGCCAAATCAGAAACACCCTTCTCGGTAATCACCAAATCTGGCTTGAATTCTAACAATTGTTCGCACATGGCTTTAACCTGTTCCTCTTCAATTTGCAATATTCTGTTCCAGTCGTCTTCCTTTGTGATTTCTATGTTGGTTTGAGATTCCCCCTTCTTATATTCCAATGGACAATCTAACAATATGATACGTGGGTTATCGAGATCTCTCTTCATCTTTGGGTGCGTGACATCCTTGTTCAATAAGATACCATCCAAAACTTCGGAATCAGTGACTTCCCCACCAGGAATCTTTTCGATTCTCACGTATCTCTTGACGTCTATTTCCTTGTGTTCCCCTTGCTTGACTACAACGGTCTTGACTGCCTTTAATGACAATTCACACATCTTCTGCGACCACTTTTGCACGTACTTGGTACCAATCGAGGCACCAATCAACTTGAGCATCGCAGCTTCATTATCGATATCCACTGGACGAGAAACTTGGTGAATGATCTCTAAAGCATCAGACAAAGCACGCTTTAACGCTTGGATAATAACAACAGGATGAATGTTCTTTTCAATGTACGGGAAGGTTTGCGCCAAAATTTCACCTGCTAAGATAATGACTGTGGTGGTACCATCTCCAACTTCTTCATCTTGGGTTCTACTCAACTCAATCATAGACTTGGCTGCTGGATGGGAAACGTCAATTTCTCTCAAGATAGCATGTCCGTCATTAGTCAAGACAATCCCTCCCATTGGATCCAACAACATCTTCAACATAGCCTTTGGTCCCAAACATGTTCTAATAATATCAGCAACTGCCTTGGCTGCAGTGATATTAGAGACTTGTGCTTGACGACCACTCTGTCTTTGGGTGGATGTGTTCATATACACAACTGGAGCTTGCATGGTCGTTGTTGGTACTGTAAAATTTTTTGTATGAAAAATGAGATCAACGCGGTGGACAACCATGTTGCTGAGGAAGGGTTCAGATATCCTTACCACACCAGATGTAGGCACGCAAATGTGTCCTTTTAGTACAAGAACGTAGCGATTGAATGATTGCTATGCAATGGTCTACGGTAGTTAAGATAGATTCCGTCTTCCTGCTACGAGATTACGGTAGGTTGGCTTTGTCCTGAAGCCAACCTGTAAGATTGTTTCTCTAACCTGCAAATGTATTAGCCGCTGATTCATTATGTACTCCAAAGTATTTTGTTAAAGGACAACAGCATGAGTCTGGAACGCCTTAAAGAACTAGAGACACTTAAGGTGAGCTTGGAAAACGAGGCCGATTTGCGGTCCAATACTAGCAATGCTCCTCAAGTTGTTGATGAGGAAGCCATGAAGGTGGCTGTGGAAAAGATAATATCAGTTGTGAACTTTTCTATGGAATCAGAGCCTGCCAGTGTTGCATTGGAAAACGTACGTGCCTTGATACAGGAATTTGGTTCATTGCCAATTCTAGTTAACTTGGCTGGCCAATTGGAAAAGAAAATCGCTGCCGCCGAAGTAATACAGGTATTGGAAAAGGCAGTTCAATTGGAGGCAAAACTTGATAGAGATTTGGAACCCTCCCAGTTGTTGGAAGTTGCTTCTGAAATACGAGAATTGACTTTGCCTGAGGATGCAAGTTCTATAATTTTGGAAAAGCTTGATTCTCATATAGAGAAATTGAAAGCTCCAATCCTCACCCAATTCGAGAAAGACATACAGCAATCCGGGTGGCTCACTCTGAAGTTTGATCCGTTCGCTTTGCCTCAGATATCCCAGAACTTTAAATCTTTGATTGAAATTCAAGTGTCTTCTACTGGTTTTCCTACGTACCCAGGTACTTGGTGGGCATTAGAGATTCTCTTGAAGCCAATTGTCACACGTTTCGAATATCATTTTAATACTCCAAACAGAGATACGAATAAGCTTTCCAAGCCAGAGTGGGCTTTTGCATTTATCGAATCTTTTATCAAAGAAAAGTTGCCCTTACTAAAGGAAGTAATGGGGTCTACGTTCTGGGACTTGAAGCGCATTGGGGAGATGGAAATTTTCACCACGTTACTTATACCTATACGTGAAAAAGTAGCAGGCATGATCAAGATTATTAACAAGAAAATCAACGAGACAGAAGGAAATGATGCAGAAAAGCATGGGAGATTGCTTTCCCATTTAATATTTGAGTTGTCAGCCTTCGATCAGCGCTTGAGACTGTCATACCAATACAATCCATACATCAAAAACTTGCAAACCCCATCGAAAAAGTGGTTAGGATTAACCGCAGATCTCTTGGTTCATGAGGCAAACAGCCCTACCGTCACCAATTGGCTCAACTTTGAGCGTGAGCTTGCCTTGAAGCGTTTCAAAAGTGAAATCTTGGACGCTAGAAATGCGTTCGACGTGGACTACGACTATCAGGCAGACCAATTGAAACCAACATACTCCGCATACAACTTGGTTAAATTGGTAGAGAATTTGACTAACCATTTCCAAACCTTGGGAGTAGTCAAGTACCAATTGAAGTATGTGTCCACAATCCACTTGCATTTGATCGATGAATATTGTGACCATTTGGGAGTACTCTACAAAAAGAATTTTGATGCTTCCAATCAGAACCGTGTTTTGAAGGCTATACCAGGTAGTATTTCTGGAAACGATACTCAACTTCAACAGGGACAATTAAAGAATGGACAAATATTTATTGAGCACTTCACCCAAGTGTATTGCCTGAGTCGTTTTGTTTGCAGTACGATCGAGCAATGGTCGTTGGAGTTAGTATACATTCAGCTCTGGAAGTTCTACTGCGAATTACAAGAAAAGTCACCTGATTCGCTGAGCATTTTCGATAGTTCTATCAAGCAATACGAGGAGTTGACTCAAAAGAGCATTGACACATGTGCAGCATTTTTCAAGAAGGAGATGAAGGCGTTGCTCAAGCAATATGCCAATAATTCTCAGTGGAATCTTGAAGCGACCGAAAGTACCGAACCCTCTTTACTATTGAGTGGCTTGGTTAAGCAACTTCCTGTGTACTTGTCGACATTAAAGAACGCAATGTCTGAAGGAGATTACCAGTATTTGACAGACAAAATCGTGTCCCTTTTCTCGCTCATATTGATTGAGTATGTTGTGACCAACAACCAATTCACACGCCAAGGTGTCAAGCAGTTGCGCACAGACCTTGACTATGTCTCGAGCCAACTTGAGCCATACTTGTACTTTTCCGAAGAAAACCAGTTTTCCAACTGGGGCAACAAAGACTATCAAAGGTTGATCCAATCGGTGCAGGTGTTTGAAAACACCAATGCGCAAGAGGCCAAGTCTTGGAGATTGGACCCTTCTGCCTTCCGTAGGTCTCTCAACTTTGACACCAGTGCTTTGGGGCAGAATGTGATTTCTGATTTACTTGCCAGGATATTGTAGGAGGCACCCCATCGTTGCTTGAGCATGATAGTGTATAGATGAATTGATGCACCCTGCAGACAGTGACATGTATGCTAACTTGTAGATGTTCTTTTTGGCTGAGCTATTATGTTTTTACGGTGTACAACAGGATCGTCTGATCCATCGCTTGCGATCTTGCGAGATCAGGAGAAGAGTGCGATCTGATCAAAAAACACGCGTTGTAAACATCATGTCTTTAGCAAGAAAGAGAGTACGTACCACGCAATAAAAGCAGATAATAGACCCATTATACTAACGATTAGCACCATCACGACACTGAGGAGGCATTCATCAAGAGACCAGTGCGATATGTGAACATAGCCACACTTTACAGCACGCGACCCGAACAACCGCATATCAACGTCCCGAGGAAACCCAGTGGGATCATTGTGGGAAGAAGTAGCACGTGTGATTTGAGAATTACCGGGAACGACGTCTCATCTAAGCATTGCCGATTGACCCTTGGGTCCAACCAGAACAAGGAATTTCTCTACGCTACAGATTTGTCTTCGAACGGGACGTATGTCAACGACGAGAAACTAGGCAAGGACTCCACGAGCATTCTAAGAAGTGGGGATAAGATTTCGTTTGCTAAGACCGGAGGGGTCTACATATTCCGGTATGCAACGGACGATTCGCTGAAGAAAACCTTCTTTGATGACTATATCCTTGGCAGCCAGCTCGGACTGGGCCACTATGCGGTAGTCAAGGAAGCACGAGACAGAGCTAGCGGAGAGATAGTGGCGGTGAAGATCTTTCACCCTCAAAAGTCGACCAACTCGAACAGCCAAAAGGAACAGCATGACAGCAAATTGCAGCAAGAGATGAATTTGCTTCTCTCCATCAACCATCCGAACATTGTGAAATTCATCTCGCACTATGTCGAACCTATCAACCAGCACTCAAGCACGACGTACTTGGTATTGGAGAAAATGAACAGTGGAGAGTTATTCCAAAGGATTATTAATAAGTCCAAGCTAAGACAAGACGAAACTAAGGCATTTTTCAAACAATTGCTCAACGGGTTGCAGTACCTCCACAAAAACAATATCATTCATAGAGACATTAAACCCGAGAATATTTTGTTGGACATCCGGCCAAGAGAACTGCCGAACCAGCTGCAAACAGGTCCGTGGGACGAAGATGAATGTGATATCAAGGTTAAGATCGCTGACTTTGGTTTGGCGAAATTTATCGGAGAATTAAAATTTACTAATACTCTTTGCGGAACCCCAGCATATGTTGCACCAGAGATCCTAACGAGTAACACCCGGTACTCTACGAAAGTGGATATGTGGCTGACTGGGGTATTGCTCTATGTTTGCTTGTGCGGGTTCCCACCTTTCAGCGACGAATTGGCACCTCCGACAATGAAGGAGCAAATTCTCCAAGCCAAGTATGCATTTTATTCGCCGTATTGGGACGAGATACAAGATTCAGCCTTGGATTTAATCTCCAATCTCCTCGCTGCGGACGCAAGCGAGCGGTACAATGTGGAGCAAACATTAGCTCACTTTTGGTTCCAGGACCACGGCGATGCTTCGAGTGATGTGACCATGGCTTCGGGGCTGTTATCGAGACAGGCGTCGTCCCTAGAGCGGACACAACCGAGCTCACAGCCCATAACCCTCAAGCAAAGGTTCTCGGAGTTGGGAGTTCCCCAGAAGGGATAAAGTTTCTCTATACCTGTCAAAGCCCTCACTTTGTTTAACGAAAAAAGCTTATATCAATATAATATTTCCCCGATTTGAAACCCCAACGACTATTCGACGTTAGAGTCTCCGGGACTGAAAGAATCTCTGCATTCTCTCACCCGTTGCACTTCTGCTACCGATAGATGTACTTGCTAACCTCCCCTCTTCTGCTATACCCGTAATCTTCCTGATCGCAGATCTTATCAGCCAATCAAGAACAAAGCCACTGACAGGCCCGCATAAATAATACCAAACTCCGCAAAAAAGGTTCGGTAACAAAATTGCAAACTGGGGAAGTACGAGGAGAAGCACAGCATATGAAGCCCCCCCCACAAAAGCTACCCGCCAAGCATTCCCTCTAGTCGCGGTATTGTAGGGTGTATTTGGAAGATGCTTTCGAGGAGAGCGGCGCTGTAACTGCAGCGTGCTCGGGATTGGTTGAGCTTTCTCCAATCTCTCCGACATAGAAAAATTTTTAGCCGTTACCAATATGAAATTACGAGCCCGAATCATGCGGAATAAAGTTATGCCTGTTACCCCACTTGGTAGACATCAGCAGAACAAACAGCTGTGAACTCTAAGTGACCACTGTTGCAAATAATTCTATAACGTTATCCAAGACCACAAAGAGGATCTGCTGCCCCACCACCACCCGAGATTTTCCACATATACGTGCAAGACACCCACCACACGCGAGAAAGTGAATGGAATTGGGTGGGGCAGGTGCTGCAAGAGCTGCGCCCGTTCAGGGCCCGGGTGTACTCAACTCCGAAAGTGGCCGCAAAAGTGACTTTTCTTTTTCCCAAAAACCCTCAGCACAGAAAAAACCCACCTTTCAAACTGGCATGGAGTATTGCCAGCCCACTTTTAGCCTACCCCAAAGTAGATGCTTCACGCCCGTATGACCCCGGAATTTTGAAAAATTTACCCCACCCTCCAGTGATCGCTCCAGAATGTTGGGGGTGTTTGTCAGCGAAAACTCTCGTAACGCAAAAGCAAAATCACAGTATCCACAAAAAATTCTATTGCCTACAACTGCAAAATGTGAAGAAGCATGGAGCAACGAGTATTTAAATAACACATATTTCCCTCTAACTCTCGATTCATTGTTCACAACTAGCTAGCTATTTTTTTCATTCGATAATGGCTAAGTCTATCCACACTGTTAACTCAGTGTATACTCAGGAAGAAGCTAAGATTCATAATGCCCACATCATCCAACCTCCTAGATTCACAAAGAAGGCCATCGCCAACTACGTCAAGACTCGTATTTCCCTGCTTTTTGTTCCAAGAGCAGAGTTAGAAAAGTATACTTACACAGATATCTTTTTCCCATTCTTGGCTCTTAAGGAACTTAACGCTAGACAATGGAACTTCTTCTTTGTGGGGCTTTGTGCTTGGACTTGGGATGCCCTTGATTTCTTCACCGTCTCCCTTAACGCTACCAACATTGCACACAGCTTGGATTGTACTGTTTTCGATGTCACTTGGGGTATTACTTTGGTTCTTATGTTGAGAACCATCGGGGCTGTTATTTTCGGTATGTGGTCTGATACCAAGGGTCGTAAATGGCCTTATATCGTCAACTTGATTCTTTTGATTGTTATCCAAATCGGTACAGGTTTCGTCCAAACCTACAAGCAGTTTTTGGGTGTTAGAGCCATTTTCGGGATTGCTATGGGTGGTATCTTTGGTATCTGTGCGGCTGACGCTCTTGGTGACACCCCCCCAAAGGCCAGAGGTATCTTGAGTGGTATGTTCCAGGAAGGTTACGCTTTGGGTTACTTGTTGGCTGTTGTTTTTCAAAGAGCCATTGCCGACAACTCCCCACACGGATGGAGAGCCATGTTCTGGTTCTCTGCCGGTGTCCCAGTCATTTTCATTGTGTGGAGATACTTTACTCCAGAAACCGACTCCTTCATTCGTCAACAGGAAAGATTCGCTCAAAGCTCCACCAAAAGAAAGTCCAAGGCCCTGGAATTCAAGTCCCAGGCACGTAAGGCTCTTTCCCAGTACTGGTTGATTTCTCTCTACCTTGTTATCTTGATGTCTGGATTCAACTTCATGTCGCACGGGTCGCAGGATTTGTACCCAACATTGTTGACTGTCAAGTACGACTATGGCGCAGACAGATCCACCGTCACCAATTCCGTTGCCAACTTGGGTGCCGTTGCTGGAGGTATTATTTTTGGTCATTTCTCCACATTCATCGGCAGAAGATTGGCTATCATCATTGCGTGTCTCCTTGGTGGGTCCATGATCTACCCATGGGCCTTCATCAAGGGCTCCGGTGTCAACGCAGGTGCTTTCTTTTTGCAGTTCGGTGTGCAGGGTGCATGGGGTGTTATTCCTATCCACTTGTCTGAGTTGGCTCCACCTCAATTCAGAGCCTTTGTCACCGGTGTCTCGTACCAATTGGGTAACTTGTGTTCTTCCGCATCCTCCACCATCGAGTCCACTATCGGTGAAAGATTTCCTCTTCCAGGTGGTTCTGGGACCGTCAAGAAGTACGACTACAGTAAGGTCATGGCCATCTTCATTGCATGTGTGTTCGTCTTTGTGATTATTGTTACTCTTATCGGACCTGAAAACAGAGGTGCTGATTTGGGTGTTGAAAGAGATGATGTCTATGATGAAGCTGGTCTTGATTTGGACGTGGACGATTTTGACAAAGAAAAGAAGGAAAGCGATGACGACTCCCTCAACCTGGCCGGTAGAGAAAAGGCTCTCATCGAACATCGTTCCCGCGAGGACATCTCTCAAGCCGTTTAATAGTCCTTATACTAATTATGTTTCATAAGATAAAATACAATTGATATTGTTAGTCTTTCATAAAAACTTGATAACTACCTTGTAGAAGCGGCACTCGCCGGGTCTATAGACGACCTGGCAACCTTAAAATTGCCCTCAGGGCACTCTAATCGTTAGGAACCTTCGCTCGAAGTAGCCTGATACTGAAAAGGTTGAGCTGCGTTGCGTGCCCGCGCCCCGCGTCAATCAAATCTGGCACTCGCGCCAACTACTCGGGCGCCCAGACGTAATGGAGCTTTTTTAAGCGCCGTCTCTGGCCCAGCAAACCCCCCCGAGGCGACGCCCCCTACTCGGGTTCCAGCAACAGCGCACAGCTACCCGGCCGTGGACACCACTGCCAAGCGCTACGATGGGATTCACGCAGATATTATGCAACCTCCTGGGGGTAACCCATATGTGTTCTTGTTGCGGAGTTTTTCCCCATGTGGTGGAGGTTGCACAGTCGCTGCAGAGTGCATGTCCAGAACGCTCCCTTGCAGTCCATTGAAGCTAAGACTCACGTACGCTCCCCTAAAGCATTTGAAATATCGTGCTTGCAGAAAGCAATCCGAACGCTTATACAAACCATTACAGCAACAGTAAGGAGGGCAGCTGATGACATCAAAGCTGCAGATCTCTAACAAGGTTTACGAAGTATGTGCCGTAATTGAGAACCGTAAACTCACACAGGGGGAGGCGCTCATGAACCCAGATTTGGCTACACGGTTAGCCCCATACAGTTTCTAGTCCAGGTTTGTACAACCACCACGCACGGCGGTTACAAGGGCCTTGTGTCAAGTTTCATTTTAAAGTCACAAAAATTTGAGTCTCGACTGCATAATCAGGAACTGTCGTGAGACTGCAGTAGACGCGGTGGACAAGATCAACTGAGAAAGCCTAAGATCGTCTATTAACAGTTTAGCACACAGAAACAATGCTGGCCCAGGCAAATCCGCTGAGTCTGAAACAGAAGTGAGCGCGGCAGCGCCGGAATCGACCGTATCTACTCCGTGGTATCCAGTGGTATCCATTTCAGTGTATCCAGTGGTATCCATTTCAGTGTATCCAGTGGCATCCTTCAGTGTATCAAGTGGTATCATTTCAGTGTATCTAGTGGTATCATTTCAGTGTATCCAGTGGTATCATTTCAGTGGTGGTATCATTTCAGTGTATCCAGCGGTATCATTTCAGTGTATTCAGTGTATTCAGTGTATCTAGTGGTATCCATTTCAGCGTATCCAGTGGTCATTTCAGTGTATCCAGTGGTATCCAGTGGTATCCAGTGGCAGTGCTACAGAGATGAAGTGTGAGATGTAGCGGTGCTTTGGACATGGCCACAGTCAGTACAGAAGCTTATCCTTGCACATAAGTCCAGCGTTTCCGTCAAAAGCCCACCCCATCACCAACTACCACACGTTCATGTCCAAACGTTTGTTGGCAGATATGGTCTGAGTTTGGTAGTTGGATGTGGGGCTAGACTTCCACACCACCATGCATGCCGCTCCCCGTATCTACACAAAGTCACAGGCTCCAGTACAGAATCCTGTAGCCTCACCGCGCTTCTGCAGCCGCTCCACGCACTAAAACTTTACTTGCAATCCAATGCTACTATGAATTATGCTTTATCATATACAAGATTTTATATACAAGAGGATGATGAACAGTAGACTAGCGACCTTGTTATTTCACAGTAGCCTAGCAACCTTGTTTTTTCACATTAGCCTAGCGACCTTGTTTTAATTTCACCTCCGCAAGAGTACCTAAATGCAAATTTGTTGTGAATTTTACGTCAACATGGATGGAACCTGCTCCACTTCATTGCTTCTGGTTCTAAAGAAGACGTTCAACAAGTCCTCGTTGACTTCCATCTGCTGCTTCATTTCTGCTGGTATACTGACATTTCTGGTCCTCACCAGCTTTATCCTGTCTCTGATGTCTGTGATCTTGGTGAGAACGGTGTACGCCTTCTTATAGTCTTTCAACTTATAGTAGCAGTCAAACTGACCGACCATGCAGCTGATGTCCTGGTTGGCTTCAATTCCCAATTGAAACCACTCTATGCTCTTTTTATAGTTTTGGAACACATTGAGCTCAAGGAACCCTAGCGAAGGGAAACTCTCTTTCAAGCCTCGACTGGCACTGATTTCAAAGTGGTACTTTGAAACCAAGGGGTTAGTGTCCACCGAGAGCTGGCCCAAGTAGTAATGTGCCTGTACAGTAAAATTGTCCAATTCTCCTAATTTGATGCTCTTCTCGAAATACTTCTTAGCCAACAGCAAGTCTGGCTTGGGCAGGGCAAACTGGAAGTAATAGATGCCCAAGTTGGAGTAGACCTGCGACGCAAGAATGGTGTCAGGTTCCAAGTCCACAAACTGCTTCCAGTAATCTACGGCCTGTGCGTGAAAGCCTCGTTTAAAAGCCAAGTCACCTGCCAACTTGAACACCAAGGGGTGCTTGATCTCGGTCAACTTCAGAACCAATTCGTTGGCGTACTTGTAGTCGTCTTTCAGGACGTCTGGGGAGTTCTGCAACTTTTTGCCTATGGTTTCGAAGGCCAAGATGGCGATGGCATCGTTGTTGCCCAATTCCGCAGCCTGTTCCACCAACTCGTTCTCTAGGGAAACTAAGTTTCTGTTGATCGAGTTGGTAGTGGTCCTGATGGTGGACAACACGTTCTTGATAGTCATCAAGTCATCGCTCTGGACGTACTTGGGCAATCTTATTTGGTCGGGCAGGTCCATGTGCTTGTAGACGGAGTCGAGGACAGGCAACACCTTGTTGTATGCAAGCCGGCTGTTGTTGTCGAAAAGGATCCTGTTTAGTGTTCTTTTCTTGGGGAGCAACGTACTGAGCTCAGGCCGGACGGCCGTCAGGTAAAATTGAGCTGCTCGTATCACAGACGTCATGGAGTGGGAAGAGACAATGCGTTGTCAGCAGACCGGGTTGAGTTTCGAGTCTGAAAAAAAGTCCACCGCTCCCAATCGGATCACCTCCGCACGTGACCGCATCAGAAACGCCCTGTGCATTGTTCTTTGCCAGATAGATCACATCACATCAACAGACAACAATAGCGGAGCAGGTGCTGGGGCCCTCAGACATGCGCCGGGGCATGACACACATTCCGCGAGAAGTGCCAGTGATCTATTGTGTATTCACACGTGAAATAGCCTGCTGACCGTAGGCGTCAACAAAGGTGACCTAAAGCCACTAGCCCAGACCGGACGTATCGGTGTTGACAAGGCATGTGGTAAGGGTGGTAAGTGGTATCAAGGTGAAGCGTTTACTGGCTCGTAACATCAACATTTCCCTCCCTGCTTTCGGTATCCAGTTCTTTTCTTCTCCTCTCCGCCCCTCAGAACTAGAACTCTAACCTTTTTTCTTGCTGGAAGGTGCGTCCTTGCTTCAATAGGGAGCTGATAAGCCAGAACTCTCTGGCCTAAAGAGCCTTTGGCTCGATATTTTCAACGTAGGGGTTCGGAGACATTAAGCTTTTCCCAACGTTAACCTTAAATTGTGTTGGATATTCTGTGCCATGTAAAGCAAAGACTTGCCTCATATGTCGGAGATGCAACTGACAAACAGGGCACTTGCATAGGCTCATGGATCTCTGAGTTCCAACCAGCTCTACCATTCTCGTTCCTTCTCTCACATGCCCGAAAGGTGCTGCTGCTGAGGAAAAAAAAAAATGGGTGGAACATGGCAAGGGCATTAAGGGATTGCGCATACTGGACCTACTTGATGCTGAAGCAGTTTCTTTGTTTGTCTGTCTCACATGCCTACTGAAACCAGAAAAAGAAGGTTAAAGGCATGTTTACACGTTGTCGTCTATAGATCTCTCTCACAGAAAAGGAATTGTCATGGAGACTTAGAAAATACTAAGGGACAAAAAAAATGCTGCAGTCCTTATCGTAGACCTATGGTCCGGGCCATTGCACAATGGGCTAAATCCAAGAGAAGGTGTACAACCTGTCGTGTTTTTTTACTTGGGGTTAGCAAGAATCGCCTCATGTCAAGGTGGACGAGATGCCTTGCTGGCTCCACCCCCCGTATACCCTTTTTATTTTACTCTAAAAGAAACAATTGCAGATTAGAGTTTGATTTTTTTTTTTTTTTTGGGGGGGATGGTTGAAGAAACTGACACTTTGGTGTACTTTGGAGGCAGCAGTCTGGTTTGGGGGTTGGCGGATACCGGGGTGGGCTGTATTGATTGCGTCCTACCAAAATAATCTAAAATGCTATAGTCTGAATGTAGTGGGAGCTGCAGATATGGTGATGTACGCTAAGGATCATGTTTCGGTTCATCAAATGGAAGTTCTGTATGGTGCACACGAGTTCCAGCAATCACCGTTCCATGCTCCCCTACGCGCGCTCGATTTTTGGTCATGGCCCTTCAAAAATGTACCAATAGCCCTTACAAAACATGCAGACAATGTGCGAATTAGTTCGTAACACTAAGGCAATCATTTACTAATCACTTGCTACGTAATGTTGGGATTGCTTAGCCTACACCTGTTCTGTTGTTCGCCTTAGTTTAGATTTCCATATACATGTAAGAACTGTAAAAGACCCATTACAAGGGGTATTAAAATACCAAAATTAAGTGTGTTGAATTGAAGTTTTATGTCTGGTCGTTATCGTATGCAAAGCTGGGTGGGGAGGGAGCAGAAAGGATGGATGTGGAAATGCCTATGTGGTGGCTTTTTTAAAAGTTGCTTCCAAAGTCGATAAAACTGTCCACATTTCCAGACCCTCCTGAATTCCCGGAGTTGTCCATGGGTGTGTTGTGGTCTGTGGTTGTGGTATTTGTAGCATTGGCATTGATTCCACTTGACGGACTGGCTGCGTTTTCAGACTCCAACAAGGCAAAATCAAATTCTTGCTGCAAGGTGTCATCCAAGAGATCAAACGTGTTGCTTGGGTTGTTCATCATGGTACTCGTGTACTGCGAATTGTTGTTTGCCGCCGTGTGCGTGTAGGAATGCACGTTGCTGACGTTGCCTGAGGTCTTGCCCATGATTGAGGGACTGTCCAAGTTGCTCAGGTCAGACTCCTTGCTTGCAATACTGTGGCCAGTGGTTTGACGATGATGTTGATGTTGATAAAGTTGATGCTGTTGTTGATGTAAGAGTTCGTCTCCTAGCGGAAGGAAATCAGGCGTGTTATTAAGATATTGCGCGTTGTAGAGTTCATTAAAACCTCCGTTTCTGGCTGGAGTAGCGTGATGCAAGGAAGCAGAACTGTGTGGAGTGTCTGCCTGTTTCTTGAACAGGTTAGGCAGTTCAAGGTTGGCTAACGGTGAGAATCCCAGTTTGAAGTCAGACTTGAACTCTTGCTTGTCGCTCAGTCTGGTAGATTGCATGGCTGGGGTGTGGTTATGGCTCCTCGACGGAGTTATAACGGGCTCATCCCACAAACTACTTATGTCGTCAGTCATAAATTGTAAGTTTCCAGTGGCATGATTGTCATCGAATTGAAGATTAGGTTGCGCGTATTTCGCAATCGTAGATGCTGTTGAGTCGGGTGGTGTTGGGTTTGGGTAGTTGGGGTTCATTATCCTTTGCTGGTGTGGGGCTTGTTGCTGTTGCACTGGGTGGACCAGGTTGTTTTCAAGAATGAAAGCATTCAAATACTGCAAGGAGTTCTTGACGCCCACCAAGACGTGAGGCGTCAGCGATCCTCCCTCACTGAAAAATGCTTGACTCACTTGCTGTCCCTCGCTGAAATCATCACATATCGACCACTGATTTGATGACGAGTTGACCCCGTTGAAGAAGTACACCGAAAACTTGGGTCTATGCAGTAAACACAATCTTAATTCATTGTTCTCTTTGTTGATGTTGTTATCCAATAATGAAACACTCAAAATCGAAGATATCGGGTAGAAGATTCTAAATAAGATCTTGGAGTTGTTGGAGATAGCCAGAAAAAAGTAGTTAATCTCTGTGTTTCTTTTCAGCAAGATGACCAACAAGTCCACGTTGGACATGACGTTATTCAATGTGAAGGGCGACAAGTTGATCAAATTGTTTTTTAACGAAAACTCGTCGTGGTAGCCCAGCTTGATTCTCTGCCACAGCCCTACCAGCAATGAGGAGCAATCAAGGAAACAGTACTTTTCGTTGACTTCGATGGGAATAGACTTAAAGTACAACCCCGAAGATGCTTCTCCCCCGCTTATTGAGCTTCCTCCGTACGATTTATTGTCCTTTTCTTTCATGGCCACTGAGGCGGTAGCCGAGCCGACTCCAGACGTGGTTGCTCCGGATCCGTTCAGCAGTTTGGACATCCTCTCAAATTTCCTTAACTTGGCTCTTCTATTCTGGAACCATATTCTGACTGCCTTTTCGGCCATCCCTGTCTTTTCGCTGATATCCTTTCTTTGGTCCGGCAGGGGGTTTGCATTCCTTTCGAACTCGAGTAACAAAAACCCTAAAACTTCTCCTGAAGCACGAGTCCTTTTGGACGTCACTTCGTCTGACATTCTTGGCGGCGTTTCTTTCAATTCTTTCTATCTGGTCGTGCTGTAGTAGTGTTCGTGCGGTCAGCCTTCTTGTCTTTTCTCAAAAAAGTGACTTATCGTACTTTGTCCAATGGTCTCTTTTTTTTCCTAGGTGTTGGAATCCCAATTTTCTCAAGATCTCTTATTTCTCGTGTATATAAAATCCAGCCTCTTGCGGAGTATTGCAGTAGTTCAGATTTTGACCAAGTTCAGATGGCTATAAGTACGATAGTTTTTTTATACCATACACGTTCTAAAATCGAGTCGTTTATCTTATATATATCTTTTTTTTGGAGTATTTTTGCACGTTCGTACTTTACAAGTTAGTAACTGGTACAAAAAGCAGGAGGCTAAAAAATAACGTTCATGTCGACTTACCAAACAAAAGGAAAAAAAAAATTGCCACTTCGATAATGTCAACCTTATTCAGTTGAAATGTCTAGTAAGGGAATGTACGCTTATTTGTTAAGAAGTTGCTTTAGATGCAGAAATACATATAACTTTTTTTTTTTTGATTTGTGCTATCTTCCTTTCTAGAATTTTGTGAAATTGTTTGCAGATTTATTTTTTGAAAGACTGTTCCGCTTGCGGGCGGGCAAGGTGCACAGGAAAATTTTTGATAGGCCGAATTTGGAATTGGACGAGGGGGAAAAAAGCGGAAAGTCCAGTTCAAAAACACTGAGAGGGGTGGGTTCTGGGCACAAGAGTGGTTGAGGTGATGCCCTCCAATCACAGAATTTGATAAGCGTTAACACAAGATGTTTTTTTTTGTGTGGGAACAAGAGCAGCAATTGCAATGGAACTTAGATCTACTTGACCCTATGCTCTGAGTTTAGGTTTCATCGTCATTTAGAGCCTTGGAAGTTGTAAGGTGATTTGGTTTGTTACTTACTATTGTTCGCTAGGCAAGGCGTTCTTCTATGCCCTATTCTTCTCATGTGTTCAATCTTATTTGGATATGCTGTTGGAATCAAACCCACTATTTTACCGAGGTGCATATTTGAGCTAGCCTTGGTGTAAGCTCCTACTGGGTCCCTGTAGGAACTCTGTAGCGTTTCCTCCGTTTCTACCTTGGCAAATCCGGTATAACAATAATCGCTTAGTGCACTACACAAACATGATGCCTTTCGTTATCCGCTACGTTTCACCAAGCCCAAAGACCCACTGGAACAGTTGCAAAACAAATAAAAAAAAATTTAGCGGGAAGGAGATGGCACCGAAAATAGAGAATTTTTTCTGGTATAGCCATCTCTCATAGCCATGACCTTGCCAAAGATAGGTTGTGCCGGAAGTAGTCCGGCTTATTGAAAGATACTTTTTTTGTTGACTCTAGAGCGATGGATATGTTCGGCTTTGTCGAGTACTCGACACAAAGTGATCAAACCCAATTCGCAGCCATCACATATGTTACACAGATGAAAACGTTCGTAATAGGTCGTGCATTAGGTTTCACAGGTGGTCCTTGCTCAATCATGTTGATCTGGGATACGTCAGGGTGCGTTACAAACCTAATGTCCTCACATTTGGGTGTTTGTGATTGTGTAGGTGCTCATATGGAATGACTGGGTTTATATGGGGAAGGCGAAGAGGTATTTTTCTGTGTTGTGTTTTTTCACAATGCTACCTTTTTTCTTTCTTTTTCTGAATTTTGGTCTTCTCTGGTACTTTCTTACGACCGAAAATACCGTCCTTCATCCCATCTCTTTCCACTTAAGATTCCACCTCCAGTAAGATCTCGTTTAATCTTTCATATTGACAAACCTCACCCCGTCGTTTGTAGTCCAGTGACTCAAAGGACTGGGGTTTCAGTGGGCAATGAACGCATTTATTGTTCTTGGAAACTACTTGCGAGTGCTTATGTGAGTGAATAGAGACGGCGTTACGTAATCGGGGTAAACTCGAAAAGCCCATATAGTTTTGCAAGAGTGTGTTAGGCAGAGGTTATTCCGCTCCCCGAAGGAGGCCCTTCGCGTAAGATTACCATATCTTGACGATAAACAAAGCCGTTGAAAAAGTGAGATTCAACCACTGCTGCTAACGTCGCGGACAATGCACAGAAATTTTTTGAGTTATTGGATTGTGTAAGTTGCATTGTCCATGATTGGTATGAAACATTGGGAGTGCGTCAAGGTACAAAGAAAACAATAAACAGTGCTTCATGGCCCAGATCCGGGACTCTAGTCGGCAGCCGTACCCCTTGACGAGCCTACCATTTGGAGTTCTTGTGACCTTTTGTCACTCATTACTGCTACGGCAGATGTGGTAAATTTTGGAGGTCAAGCTTCCCGGGGAGTTGCAAAGAAGAAACCCAGAAAAAAAATTCCGCCCGTGATGATGATGCTACACGAACAGCATCGAAAATATATCAATCCTGTGCAGACCGAAGGAAGCAGACCATTTATTCTGAAGGTGCACCGGGTGATGCAATCGTTGCATCACTTTGTAGATTGAAACGAGCGACACCGAACGGTAACACAAGAAGACCCAAAAGAAGGAAGGCTGTTCCTCTCGTCACTCAATGGGTGGGAGCATTTGTCGCCGATCCACGTTAAGCCGACTTGCCCCCCAGCTTCCTCCAACAAAAATCTTCTTGGCCTCACCTTCAAATATGCTAGGATCTCCCATTTTTGGCTAAGCCAACAACCCACATCTCGACATTCAAGCGAGCAATTGTTTGACGAATACAAACGACTACGCTTTGCTCCTTATCTGCTGAAAGCCACTAGATCAGAATGGTATGGTCCCTTTCTTTACATCTAGCCAACGCTTTGTGGCAATCCCTCATTATCTCCATTTTGCCTATTATGTAAGATTTGAAATCCATCTCACGTACTTTGGTTGCATGCTCAGCCAAACCTGGTAATATAAGGCCATGCAACTCGCTTGCAACGGCATCTCCATTTTCCATACACCTCTCAAGTGCACCTTTTACACCTTGTTTTGTTCTTGACCCCAATCCGCAATCTTCTACCCCATCGGGAGCAACTCCCCTCTCAAATTCGACCCCACCTCGAGCAAAATCTCTTCGTTAGCACACCGAGCAGGGCCATCAGTATCAATGTACAACCATGCATTTCTCTACATACCGTATGTGGAATCCAATGCGCTTCCTACAAAAACTAAAGCACTCCCTACTCAGACTTTTTTTTTTTTTTTGGCTGACGGCTACCTTTACCAAGAGGTGGGGCACCAAATCTTCCGCAGCATGATCTCATAGCAAGCGTTCTCCGGAGTTGCGCACCTGAGCTCAGTCAGCGTCACCACGCTACGATCAAATCGAAAATTCAACCAAGAAGAGGCAAAATGGATGCTCAAAAAAATAACACACCGCCTTTCTCTTGGGTAAAGTCATCGCTCTACAGAACCCTGGCTTACGGCGCCTGGACCAATGAAGATTTTGCCTCGCTAGCATACACCTGTTCCTAACCTGTACCTCTGTTCATCTGGGTGTCCCTGCTCGCTCCCACATGCAGTTTCGTCCCATATTTTCGATCTCACTGAAACTCACAGTGGCAGTGTTCTATTTGTGTCGATTCTCTCCACCGGTAATGCTCTTAATCAGTTATCCGCCGAGCATATAAAATACGTGAAAGTGTGCTACACAAAGTATTTACGGTGTATGTTCCTGTAGTGGCGTATAACACGACGTCAGGTCAAATTCTGCTGCCCTATTTCAACCAGGAAAAGGATTCTCCTCTCTTGCATTGGCATCATCAGTTGCACGCCGATCACCACCTGGGAACCATTCTCCATCCAAATGCCCGCCTTTGTCCTTTAAAAACTCTGTTGCTCATACTTCTGCGTCTTTCAGCCTGGCCAATTGATCCCATAAGCTTTTCCTTCCAGCAGATATTTTTTGTCTTTAACAAAACCTTAAATCTGTCCCCGAGGTCAGTGCCCGTAAACACCACGCAACTCTGCTTACGGATAACCGGATTTACATTGACCACAGATCAAACGAAACGCTCTGTTTTGCTACGCAGACCAACAGCCGAGGTGTTGTTCCGTCAGCTTCGGTTGCTTTCCCCGTTCTGTGGACTTCACATATCTCCTTTTTCCCTCTTTTTTGGGAGATCCCCCTGCCGACCTTAATTGGAACGCAGTGACCGTTGCGGTCCGTACCTACTTCAAAGTTAAAAAAACCCTTTTCTTTCATTATATCAGAAGTGTATATAATATGCCATGTGTTTTATACCGTGGTCAGCCATTTTCAGCTTGAGCTCCCCAGTGCTTCAAAGAAAAGAGAAAAAAAGAAATCAGACAACCCAACATGGCTTGCTTTAAGAGATCTTGTTTCACCCTCTTCTTTTTTGCTTGAAGGCTCCAATGAGCATCAAAGCATCGATCATAATGCTCGCGATTTGTCTTCCCAATAATATGCATCCAAACTTTGATCATTGCTCTCACACGAGAGTCGTACTATCACCTCTGTTCAAAGTATATCCTCCAAACCAAAATCCTCCAAGCCTCCAAAGTACATTTTAACGTCACGCCAATTGCGTGTTGGTTCCCACGTAGAATACTCATTGATCAAGCTCTTCAATAGGCTGAAGTTTCCTATATTCTTGACTTTTAACAAATCTTGCATCAATGTACGAATATTCCAAGGAACTTCATATACATTAAGTCCGGTGCTGTTGCTTCCATTTCCGCCTAAAAATGCATAACGTGAAATCTTTATCTTTAATTGGTGTTTAGACGGATGAACTAAACTCGTGCTCTCCAAACAATGCCTCACTGCTGAAATGTAAACTTGATCGTCACTGTAGATTTTGCAGTGTCCTCCTTCGGTGCCCACATTACCAAAACACATCTCACTGAACGTACCTAATAGTCCATAGTCGTTGTTCCAACCCACATTTCGAAGAGTTAAGAGAATCCCAAAGAATCGGGCAATAAATGCTGGCACTTCACATTTCTCTGGAGCGAAAACTAGACGATAAATATTGGGGTGGTTGTACTTATGTGCAAGTGACGAAGGAAGCGGCACAAACTGGTCATTGAGTGCTCCTGCAAAGGTGATCTTGACATTGTGGTGTATTAACCGTTTCATCGAGAGGTCTAGTTCGATAGATAACGGCGAGTTTGGTCGTTGTAACTCAAAAATCTCTCCAATTACCTCCTTTTCCTTGGGGGTGTATGCCCGAAGCACGATTTTGGAGTCCAATCCGGCAATGGGCCCGCTGATAGTACCAGCCATGCTAAGCAACTCGATCTTCTTGGGGCGGTGGTGGAGCATGTCGAGCAACTTGGCTAACACGTGGATGGCAACAGGCACCCCGTGAGAGTGTGAAACCACGTATATAAAGTCGCTTTCCTCTATTATTGCTTTCCAGTTGCCTAACAACTTCATTAATTTGTCGACTCTATCGTGTACTTTACCCTCTCCTTCAAGCGAGATAGTTTGCACCTCGTATCCTTCCTGAACCCCTTGCTCTTGAAACCATTGGTGGATACAGCGTGCAGCTGTGTTCACAAAGGCAACCGAATTCCCGGTCGGCTGACCAATCAAGGTCTTGACTAGTTTGATCGGCAAGAATCCGTGAACCCCAATCACTAGGACCTTCTTGGTGTTGAGCAGTTTCTGCTTTATCTGTTGGGGAGTTGATCTATAAATGTGAGCCTCGGTATGCTTTCTGAACACTCTCAATCGTGCCTTTGTCTGTAAGGTAATTCTACGGTAGTTTGACTCAAACTTCGGAAGGATGGCATTGGTGGCTTCCGGTAATGCTTGCGTTTGTAATGCTAACTCTTGCACCTCAGTGGGCGCAAGAGGTCTTCTTTTCAGTGGATAGTGGACAGGTTGAGACTCTGTAGCTGTGTCTGCCACAGCCAACTCTAAATGCTGCTGATTGTAGAAGTGGTGTTGGCCCTTGTGGCGCTTCTGCTGCACCCCAGCACTCGACTTGAATGCGTACTGAGACATCTCCCTAGAGTTCTCAATAGCACTCTTAGCCGACTTGTAAAGCTCGGAAGTTTCGTCCGCGCTAGTTTCAGAATCATCGTCGTCGTCCGCTGTACTGCTCCCCCATATCCAAGTGGGTAACCAGCTTGCTTGTGGTTGTGCGGTTTGCTGTTGATTTTTGGAGTCTGCATTGGCTGCATCTACAGGAGTGGTTTCTCTTGCTGAGGTCAATGCTGCTGTCACTCTATTGTACAGAGACGACCAGTCCATCCACGAGGCCTGACCGTTGGCAGTTACGTCCGGCACTTGTTCTTGTGGGGGAGTTTCTATAGAAGTTGACTTCAATTCAGTTCCTATCGTTCCATTGACCGTTATTTTAGCGTCCCCTGTGGTTGCAGCTGCCTGTATATTGGGGTCACTGCTAATGGCCTTGATGAGCTCTGCTGGTAGCGGATTTTCAGTGCTGTCATTCCCGTCAGGGCCATTTAAACTTTCTTTAATAAGTTCTTCTTCAGGAGTGGGTTGTTTTACGTTGGAAACGCTTGGATTTTGGAGGTTTGTTTCCGGTACATTCTCGCGTGCCTTGCCATCTGCAGCGGCAGCTACTTGCTGAGTGTCTATACTGTCATTACCCAATTGACTTCCATTTGTGTCTTCAACAGCAATATTTCCATCGCTGACCTGCTCATTGGGTTGTTCTTGGTTCCTCCAAAACCACCATGTGGTTGTGGTAGTGTCTGAATTCCATATCCATTTGGTAGCTCCAGCCATGAAGGTGGAAGCTTCAGTTTGATTTGTATCCACAGGTTGTTGATGGACTTCTTCTTCCACTACGGTCGAGTTATCTGCATTCTGCACTTGTAGAGCACCCTGTGCGTCATTATCTTTAATTGATTCTGCACTCTCGTTGCTTGTGTTTGCCTCGTGCTCGGAAGAGCTAGAGGGCCCATGTGACGGGCTATCGAGTGATTGCTCCGCAGAATGGTGCTCTTGAGGTGGTGGGGAGGCAATGGGAGGCACCGGATTAGACGAGCTCGCGTTGGAACCTAACCTGGATCGCCAAAACAATGACGACTGGCTCATACTTAATATTGGTTCGCCACCTTCTATATGTTTGATTTATGCTGTATGTTTTAGCAAGTTCGTTATCGCGCGCAAATACACTAAACAAAAAAAAAAGATGTGATCACTGGAGTCACGAAATGAGCTGGACCTCGACCATACTTGAGCAGCTCGAGCTTCGGGATGTTTTTGAGAAAAAGGACTCCGCTTACTTTAAGGCATTCTCGCAGTTGCTGCGTCAGCTCGAACAGATACCGAGACTGAACACATCGCTGCCACCCCCTTCACTATCTGGGGTTGAGAGGAACCTGCCGATACCCACCCACAAGCTAGAACACGAAAACGAAAGCCTTATCAACCAGTTGAATCAAACTACCCTCAAGGTTCATCTGCTAGATGAGGAAATAAAAGTTCACAAGAATACTATACTTGCCTTGGAAAAGTCTAATGAAAAGCATTTAAGGAAGATACACGACTTGACCTTGGAATTGAAAGAGAAGAATAAGTCAATTGAGATCATCAACGATGAGGTCTTGATGAATCAGATCCAGGTGAATGTTCTTAGTGATAATTTGGCAAAGTTGAGCACTGAGAACGATAAGTTGATAAAAAGGTGGATGGATAAGGTGAAAGAAGATGCTGAGAAATTAAACGACGCCAACGAGCGCGGCAGCTAAGTCCAAGTAACTCCGTGATTCCACCAATACTAGGGTATTGCGCTTGCTCCCAATACCTTGGGTAAGTCAATTGCTTTGCCAAACCCAGGCACTCGCTGGAACCTCGAGATATGGCGATTGGCCCTGTGTTGCGGATATCGAACAGTGGCCCCTCGCACATGACTATAAAGCCGCCCTCATTGAACTGTATAGCTAATGTAATAAACTTCTCCAAAACTGCCAATGGTTCGGCACATGGCAGTTGGTTGGTTCGCATTGACACTTCATTGCAATACTTCAGATTCTTAGACTATCTCGTACTCAGTATACCTCCGTCATGAACACATAAATGAAAATAAGCGCTTGAGCGGTTTTTTTTGGCCTTTTCCGCTGCCTATCAAGACAACTTCATTCTCCATCCAGGAAGTCTCTTCCCAAACACATTGTCACACTCTACGAAGCTCACATAAAACCCAATGGTAAGCTTTTGTTTTAACTCCCTAGTCCATGTAAACTCCGTTTGTCCTATAAGTATTCCTCGGATTGGTCTTCTCCGCAACTACTCGTATCACAATTGAAGATATACGGAGAACCGCAACGAGTGAAATCCTTGCTACATGGGCTCATAATGTTTTTGCATTCTCGGACAATGTTGTGAACCTGTGTCGATCGTCCCACTTCAAGGACCCCTCTTTAACATAAAGTAACTTACGGTAATCCTGAAACCCAACTTCCGTAGCAGCACTTCTAAAGGCTCACGTCCCCATGCAAATTAAAAAAAAAAATGTTTCTAAAGTCCGAGCCGTTGACCTTTAAGGAGAAAGTTCACAAAAGTCAGACATTAAGTGGAGAAGGAAACGGGAACAATATGGAAGAAAGTCATTAGTTCGGGCCGGCCGGTGCTTTGGTAACGGGGTTTCGGTGGGGGTGTGCCTTGATTATCTGAGAAATCCGCATTGGCAGACCAAACTCCGTCCAACTTGGCACACACATGCAAAGCTCCCCACATGTGGTACTACAAGGTAACACTCCAAAAAAGCTACCCCTTTCCTCAAAGTTGACAGACAACAAACAATCCACAAAATAAGGAGCGCGTCACAAAGACGGCATGCAAGCATCTCGATGAATTACAATTTGCTATCAATGGATCAATTTCATTTCATATGTCGATCTTTGTGGCTTAAATTCTGGAAGACCCGTACTTTGAGGAGGGTTCATCGCATGGGTAACCCATTATACACTACGTGAATTACAAGATATCAGCAAAACATAAGCGTTCAATCGTACATATATATCGTAAACACATTTAGACAGAAGATAGTCACTTTTACTTGGAAGTGTCAACAACATATCTACCGACAATTTGACCCTTCTCCATCAATTCGTAGATCTTGGCCAAGTCGGACAATGGAGCAACCTTGATTGGACATTCAATCAAACCTCTGGTGAAGAATTCAATGGCTTCAGCAGTGTCAGCTCTGTTACCGACGTAAGAACCTCTAATGTTAATGGACTTGACAACAGAGTCAAAGACTGGGGCGACAACCTTGGCACCAGCTGGCAAACCAACCAAGACAACGGTACCGGTAGCTCTGATGTATTCACAGGATTGGGCAATAGCAGCTTCGGAAACAGAAACGTTGATGGCACCGTGTGGACCACCGTTGGTGGCTTCCTTGACAGCAGCAACGACATCCTTGGTCTTGGTAAAGTCGACAAAGGTTTCAGCACCCAAAGACTTGGCCAATTGACCCTTGTCTTCACCACCATCGATACCAACAACTCTGTAACCCATAGCCTTGGCGTATTGGACGGCAAGAGAACCCAAACCACCACCGGCACCAGAGACACAGACCCATTGGCCTGGTTGCAAGTTGGCAGTCTTCAATGCCTTGTAGACAGTAATACCTGCACACAAGATTGGAGAAACCTTGGCCAAATCAGTACCAGCTGGAATTCTGGCGGCGTGCACGGCATCAGCAGTAGCGTATTGTTGGAAAGAACCGTCGTGGGTGTAACCAGACAAGTCAGCTTCTGGACAGTTGGATTCGTTGGAGGTTTGACAGAATTCACAGGACAAACAGGAACCATTCAACCACTTGATACCAGCCAAGTCACCAATCTTCCAGCCCTTAACGTTTTCACCCATGGCAACGACAACACCAGCACCTTCGTGACCACCAACCAATGGGTTCTTGGTGTCTAATGGCCAGTCACCCTTCCAGGCGTGCAAATCAGTGTGACAGACACCAGAGTACTTAACGTTGATCAAAAGTTCGTTGGACTTTGGCTTTGGAACTGGAATGTCCTTGTACAACAATGGACCACCGTTGGTTTCAAAGATAACAGCCTTTTGAGTAGTTGGGATAGACATTTTTCTAATTGTTTGTTTTAATAATTTGAAGGAATTAATATTCAAAGTGGATTGATGAAGAGAAGATCTGAAATTTGGGGAATTTTTCACTCTTTAAATAGTTTTGAATCATGGCTTGCAACTCCTCACTCCGAAGGACAACTGCTGATTGCATAAAACACAATCATATGTTTTCGCAGCACGTTATACGCAGGAAAATCTTACCTGGAGTAAGCTTTCTCAAAATATTTTCCAACAAACAATAGAGAGGGGGATCCGGGATTTAGCAAGATACATTAAGTTTAGATGGTCGTACCCAAGTAAATGTTCGTTTATTTTTAGTTGGAGCTTCAACGATTTAGGAGCAAAACCCACTCGACAGCCTTCTTTGAGGTGGCGCTTGTCTCCGCCGGGTTTTACTGCACTAGTCCAATCACGTTGGGTTGCTTTTGTGACATCTTTCATGTTCGCATATTTAGACTTTTCGGAGTTTGAGTTCTTTTTTTTTCTCAACTTCACTAAAAGCCGTCAGATGATTTTCTGGCCCATTCCACCTGACTTCCTGTTTCGCGGGAAATAGGAGTCCGATAATGGTATGACGGGAACGGCGGGCAATGAATGGTGGTATCATGTGTTTCTCTTGCAATACACTAGTATCTCACCTCGTCTCCTGCCATCCCAGTGGAAGTAGCTATTGAATAGAGTTTCACATTGCTGATAATCACCGAGAGTATCCGCAAAGTCCTTCATCCCCTCAAAAAGCACAAGTCTGCTTGGTCTTTTCCCGCTTTTCATCCAAAATCCGGGGGAATCATCAAAAAAAAGATCTGATTCGTCTCTGTAGGCACGGACATTTGCGCTATTCCCGCTCGCCAAATGCAAAGGAGGCTCACATGTAAGAAACCACGATGTTTCATACAGTGGGTTATGAATGTGCGATTGCCACGGGGTAGAGTGACATGGAGTTAAGAATCCAACATCTTCGTTCCGGCCCTGTAATTGAAGCTGACGTAATTCTTCAATAAGGTCCATTACACCTCTCTCATTCACTCTCGTGAAAAAGTACGCAATGCACCCGTGCAATACAACTGTCGCGATTACAAGCGTCTTGGTAATCTTCCCATTGCGGTACAACTTGATCAACGAATTGGCACTCAACATCATGAATATTGGCTGCAATGGGAAAATAAACCTAAACTCCTTGTGGCTAATTAATGAAAACCCTAATACGACTATTCCCGAGGCATGCACTATCGGGTTGTTCCATTCGCCCAACATTGAGTGCACCAAAAGGGGCAAGTACCCCATAAGCATAAGCGGCACCGCTTGGAAAATATAGAAGTGCCACGGAGCACTTCCATAAAATACCGAAAGATTCCGAATCACATTGAATTCAAAGAAATTGTAAATCGGGAACGTCCAAACCCCATAGAACTTATAGTCCAAGATCGCAGTCAAGGCCAATAGGGTTGTAGTTATAATTACTGTAATGGTTACCACTTTCAATTTTCTGGGGATGCTGCCACTGCTGAGGAGCCGAATTCCCAAATAGGCCCAAAGAATTGCGTTAGTTGGGCGGACTATGCAGCTTGAAACTCCGAAGAGAAGGCTAAGGCCGAATCTTGTGTAATGTATGGAGTGCAGCCAGTTCCAATACCGTAACGCTATGGTAGTTAGCACCGTTTCAAACCCATTGGAAAAGGACCGCGTCCAAAAGTACCAATTGAAAGGGTTTAAAAGTGAAAGCACAAGCGTGGTTCTTGCAATTCTCTCGTCTTTGCTGTACACTTGCGAGAACTTGTATAAATTGTACTCCCCCACAGTCGTCAAAGCTGCCCCAATTACTTTAGGGATTAGAATCACTAGCTTGGCCTCGTCAATGTCAAATATTGCTGACATTATTTGAGCTGCCTTGTATCCTCCAACGTAAATAAATGGATGTAATGACAGGCGGAGCCGCTCTTTCCACTCCCACGTAATGTATCCATATCCGAAGACGTAGTTGTGTGCTGGTTCTAACGCCTGGTAGAACTCATCGGGTTGAAAAAACGTCTGTATAGTACATGCATTAAACAATCGTATGAGAAAGATCGCTGCTATGATCTGAACCCCACGTAGACTTTTCATTGATTTTGATGTGTGAAATCGCGTGTAAAATGGTATCCTGAAAAGACCAGGAAATGAAGACTGTCCACTTCGAGAAATGAACTCCTAAAATTTTACAAATAACTAAAGCTGGTCCAGTATCTCTCCAGTGGTGCTGTTAGAGGTCGTTGACTACTTTGGGTACAAATCAAGTAAATACTGGAGTCATTTTTTTAAGATTTTCGACTAAATCCTACGAAAATTTTTTCCTTACTTACCTGATCTATATGGGGAAATTAGCAATTGAATATGTTCCAAAACTACAACACTAGACTCTATTGAGTTTAACTTCAAAGCTCCTCAATAAGTGACTAATGCTTATTCTATATACATGACACGTAATACCAAATTCTTGGTATCTTTCGAATTGCGTATGATCAAGGCGATTTTGGCAAACTGCCGGAGCGATAATCTCAGGATTGTCGTTGAGACTTTGAACTATCAAAAACCAGAGGTAATTGTTATAAAGAGAGCCTCCTCCCATGCATATGTATCTTCTACATCTCCTTACCTGTGCACATTTAGTGAACTGGTACCTCAAATAATTTCTTAGACCGCAAAAGTTGCTGCGAGAATAAATTCCGTTCTCGCAAACCACTACTGATGCAATGAGTGACAAGAACAAGTTGGATGTGTTTTTGGAACTCATCCATGAAGTCTACTTCTACGCAAGTGCAGGAAACAAGTCGACTTCTAAGGACTGTTGTGTAAAAGCAGCTAACGTCCTAAACCTGGTTTGGAGTGATGGCATAGATAAACAGATAATAGCCACACTATCCAAATATACACTAGATCTACATGACAGATTAGCTAAACAGCAATTGAATATGACATATGCGGACAAAATCCTCTGGCTTAGCTCCAAGGTTGACTCGAAATACTATTACCCCATCATAGAATTCAGCTCGAGCCTCACATCTACAGACCCAATATTCAGTCAGCAAGAAACATTTATAGACGATGACAATACCTGCAAATTACTTCCAGAAAACATCGAAACACGAGTTGAAGCCATTGAGGTGGACGATTGGTCGGCCAATTCTCATGACTTGTCTCATTTGTACCAAGATATTTTGGAGAATTGCTCCTTTGTCTCTTCCTTCTTGTCAATAGTTGAAAGTCAGCATCAGTATCCCATCACGCTCATCACTCCCAAGACCAAAAGTTCGAAATACAGAATCAAGTTGAGATTCAATGGTACCAATAGGCTAGTTCCCATTGATAATTCTTTGCCTATGATCCACAATAACCCAGACAGGAACTTAATACTAAAATCGAGTGTCAACAGCGAGTTGTACTGGCCGGCACTAATAGAAAAGTCATTTTTGAAAATAATGGGGTATGGGTACAAGTTTTTGGGATCAAATATGTCCACAGATGGTTTCATACTTACTGGCTGGGTACCGGAAGTGATCCCAATAAATAATTTCAAGTTGCCCAGTAACTTCGGCGACCTCTGGAAATTGTACAAGGAGGGAAAAATCCTCTTGGGTATTGGGACTGGGAATTTGACCAAGCAGCTCTCTCAGGAATTGAACTTGATTTCAGAACATGATTACACAATATACTCATACGACCCTGTGACAGGGTCCATTGTTCTAAAGAACCCTTGGATAGAGAACAACCAGACCTCAAAACGGTTTCTCACTATGACAGATTTGAATTATTTCAAGTTTCTATATGTGAACTGGGACTCTTCCAAATTGTTCAGCTATAGCACGGGTAAAACATTCCTACACAAAAAGGTTAAGCTTTTCGATTCCGAAAATAACCAGTACACTTTCAAGAATGATAGCACTTCCTCTCAAAGTATTTGGATACTATTGGAAACGCACTTGCCTTTTAACATGAGTCAGATGGCAAAGCTATTGGTGTTTGAGACTCAAGGGGATAAGGTGTTGACCACCAATCAGTACCGCTGTCTTAACGCTAACTTTGAATACACAAAGAACAAGTACATTTTAGTCAAAGTCAGCGCTGATCCTGGAAAGTCGTACACAATAGTAACCCTTTGCAACATTGACTGCAGGTTTACGATGACATTGTATTCTAATATTCCGATATCATTATCGAAAGCTAACCATCTATATCCGGGGCTTAGTTTCTTCAAGGATGAGCTGTGGAATTTGGGAGGTGGGAACTGGAGCTTATCAACATTTATTGACAATCCATCCTATCTCATTGAGGTTGCTGTTGATGAGGTGGACATGATATTGGTTCTCTACGGAGGTTGTAAGCGTCTAGTTAACATGCACTTGTTTCCGTGCGATGTCAACAACAGGAATATGAAAATTCGCAACTTTGACAAGTCAAAACTTCTATTTAATGAGAATTATAACGAGTCAAAACAACTTATAAAGGTATCTAACTTGAGAAAGGGATTCTACAAGTTAATTGTCTCGCCGTTTGAACCAATTACGTCCCCCTCCACGTTTACGCTAGCCATCAATCACACTGCAAGCGGTAACATTCACTTAACAAAGCATTCAAATAAGCTAGGTCTCTACTCGCTTTCGCAGCAGGTTGAGTGGGAAGGCAAAAACCGATTTGAATTGCATTTCCAGTCGCCTACCCATCGAAGCAGAATCACTGTACACTTGAAGCATTTGAACAACATACTCCACCTGAAAATTGAACTGGATTCAGATTACAGACCGGCAATGAGAGCATCACTCTTTTACGGAAAGAAGCCAATCCAAATTAACGAAAAGTGGAATGACTCGTTGTATGGGGTATTTCTAGACGTTGATACGGAGGCACCGGGTGATTATATATTACTAGTAGAAAGATTTGAAGCTGGAGGTGGAACCTGCGTTGTTGACTTTGGAAGTAGCAACGCTCTCAGGTTTAAAAAGGTGTATAGTTAAATAATAAAGGTAGACTTTGGGTGCAAATGTTCAAGTTGACATATTCACGTGATCTGTCACGCGCCACTCGCGACACGTGAAGCTTTTAGTTGTGACTGACGTGTTGAAAAATCAAAACGACCCGATTCAAGCTCCACAACAACAACATGAAGTTTGGGAGTACTGTTCACTTGTACGTGGTTTTGGCCGCGCTTGTTTCTACAGTAATAGCCGGTCTTACCAATGATCAATTGATCAACTTGGCCAAGTCCTCCAAGAAGGGTATCATCAAATTGAATGATGAGAACTTTCAAGAAATTTTATCAGGTGAAAGAGACTACCACTTAATTACATATTTGGCAACAGAGTCTACCCAAATTAACTGTGTTTTGTGTAGAGAATTCAAGCCAGAATTTGAAACTGTTGCTTACAGTTGGGGTGTCGATCATCCTAATGGATTGTCTGCAGCCGAATTGGAATTGCCAGACGAAGATGAACTTGCAGCTGGTGTTATGCCTCAAAAGAACATCTATTTCCTTTCCTCCGACTACATGGACTCCAGAAAGTTTTTCCAAACTTTTGCCTTGGACAACATCCCAAAGCTTTTCTACTTCCCACCTTCTCAATCCAAGAGACCTAACGATTTCGTTAGCGAAAAGGTTGACTACCAATTCTTCCAAGGTAGCCACAAGGCTTTGATCTTGGTGTGGATCAAGGAACTTACCGGCCTTCAGATTATAGAACACAGTCCTCCTGACTACACTAAGATTGCCATCAATGCTTTCGGAACATTTGCTTCTGTCTTGTTGTTGAGAAAGTTCAGAAAACAAGTATGGTCTGTGGTGACTTCCCGTATCATCTGGAGCGGTCTCTCTTTGATTGCCGTTTTGTTACTTACTACTGGCTACATGTTTAATCAAATCAGAGGTGTTCCATACGTCAGAGAACACCAAAATGGTGCCGTCGAGTACATTGCACACGGTCAACAACAACAATTGGGGGTTGAAACTCAAATTGTTTCCTTTATTTATGGTCTTTTAAGTGTGTTGGTCATTGTTTTGTACAAGAGATTACCAACCATTAAGGACAACCAAGTTCAATTTTTGGCTGTTGTTCTTATCAGTTCTTTTATCTTTGTTGCATACAGTATCTTCCTTCTGGTATTCAATATGAAGGGCACTGGTTACCCATACTTATTCCTCAGACTTATCTAGAGCATTCTATTGCAGTATATGTATATTATCATGAATAGTAGTGTAGGTTGTATATTGTGGAATTGAACCAAGGTTGCAAAGTCTTTATACAATGGTCACGGTAAACTACACTTATTTTAGGGCAAAATTTTATTGAAAAACTAGAAAACAGAACATGAGTGGTACTAAATATAGACAGAAGCGAAAGTAATATTAAAATTGATTTACTTTCCAATTGGGTCAAAGAATCTGTACTTGACCAAACCCCACTTAGATTTGGCTTCTCTCCTATCATTTCCGTCTTCTCTCTTACCAATAGGGTCGAAGAATCTGTACTTGACCAAACCCCACTTGGACTTAGCTTCTCTTTTGTCGTTGGTTTCTTCCTCGATGGAGTCTTCTCTCTTACCAATTGGGTCAAAGAATCTGTACTTGACCAAACCCCAGTTGGATTTGGCTTCTCTCTTAGACAAATCTTCACTGTCTACACCAGCAGCAGCAGCAATTGTGGAGTTAACGTAAACTATCATCTTTTGGTTGTTTTCGATAACAAAGAGCGGTTCAACATCGTCTGGAAGGACAGTTTGGCTAAAAATAGCTTCTTCTGGCAACTCAATAGAGGTTGGAGTCGAATTTTCATTAGCGGAAACATCAACAGGAGCTGCAATAGCAGTCATGGCAAGAGCCATAGTGGTCAAAGCAACAAATGAGAACTTCATGATATTTGTTGTATTAGTGAACAAGCAAGTGATGAGGAATTCAAATAGTCGGAAATCCCTTAGCTATTTATGTTCATGAGACACTTGCTTCTCAATAACTTAGCTGCAACTGTTGCTGCGCTTCATAAATTTCTTTGATTCCTAAATCGGGAAATTTTGAAGATAATGAAACCACATAGAAAATGATATCAGGAAGTACGATCTACACATAATACTATGAAAATAGACCCAAAACATATGGTATAGCCACAAAGTAAGTTGGTCCACACAGTGTAGTACCATTTTTAAAACTTGCCTAAAATGGTTGTAAATCGAGAACCACAAACTGGGTTCGACCTTTACAGAAGGACTGATATCCTCAAGCAGCATCAATCTGAGATATACTTTGAACTATTCTGGAATATCTCGTCGTGGTACTATCCTCCTCAAAACTTTTCAAAACTTTTCAAAGTGCAATCCACTCAGAGAATTGTCCCATGACACGATCGACGTGACTTCTATCATTCTGGTGGTATACCGGTATCATATGAGGTTCAAGAATTAACGCATATTACTCGAGAGCCAAAACCCCAAACCTATAAGATCTCACCACCATCTTCCAACTTGTCCAACCTCAGTTCAACCTTCGATAGCGTTTTGGTTACTTGGATCAACCGCTTTCTTAATTCCTTAATCTTCAGCAAATCGCGAGAAACGTCTCGTTCATCAACAAAGCTCTTTCCATCGAGCACCACATTCTTGAAGCTTCTTAGCCTATCCTCTATAATATTCAATCTAGTCAGTAGAATTAGTTGCGATTGACTTAGCAGCTCGAAATTCTCGTTAAGAGAATCCAACGGAGCACTAAGTAACGTGTGCGCAGTGACTTCTACAGGGTGGATCTCATGATATTCCAGCATCTTGATTAGCCACTGACAGACTTGGACTCCATTTTTTGTTGGTCCTGCTCCCCCAATGTTTGTATGTACGCGACTAAGTCACATGCCAACTTAAACAAAAAAAAGCAGCCATATTCTGATCGAGTCTGCTTTGATTGTCATTTCAGCAAAGCAAGCAACCTACTTCCTCCAATAGAGACTATGCCCCCTTCCAAGAGTAAGGCAGATGAAAAGGTTCTCTTTCGGGAGATACGGTCTGTAAAAGCGGGTCAGATAGAAAGATTCAAGGTTGAATATACTCCAGACCATACCGGTCACGAACAAGTAAAGTCCGTGCACATCCCACCAGACAACTTATGGATCAAGATTAGAAATAATCAGCTGATAGCACTACGTGCGGCTTACCTAGCTGGGCCATACGTACTTTATGTCGACTGTAAACTGGATGAATATGATCAGAAACAGAAGTGCTTTGTGACGGCAGACCAACCGCTGTTTGAGCCTCAACTTCTTCCCGGCCAATCCTTCTACGCAGAATTATCGTGTCACACGATCAAAGACACTTACAGATGGACAGTTGATGTTATTTCACAGATATTGTTTAATCACACGATTGCTGTCGAGTTTGAAATCATGATTGGGACTTCCAAGACCATTCTTCAAGAAACTTCGTTCCCTGAGAAGCAAGTGACAAACTCAGACAAAGTTGGTCATTTTGTTCCAAACAACATTTTAAGTGTTCACATCCAAGACACTCTAGACTTATGGAACTTGCCTGTTCCCGACACCTCCAGATCGATCCACTTGGTGATAGTAACACACGGGTTACATTCGAACGTGACCGCAGACTTGCTATATTTGAAAGAATCTATAGATATGGCCGGAAGTCAAGACAATGTTGTTGTTAAGGGCTTTTTTGGCAACATGGGCAAGACCGAGCGTGGGATTAAGTACTTGGGGAGTCGAGTTGCAGAGTACGTGGTGGACCTAGTCACCAAAAACGAGGTATTCAACAACGGAAAGGTCGGAAAAGTATCATTTATCGGCCACTCATTAGGTGGGTTGGTTCAAACTTTTGCTATTGCATACATCCATTTGAATTTCCCCTGGTTCTTTGAGGAAATCGACCCAATCAACTTTGTCACGATAGCCTCTCCAATGCTTGGGGTTGTGAACGAAAATCCCCTCTACGTAAAGCTTGCGCTCCTGGCAGGTATAGTTGGGCTTACAGGACAAGACTTGGGTCTCAAATACGTAGAGAAGAATGAAAAGCCCTTATTGCTTTTACTTCCGTCTGGTCCGACACATCAAGTGCTCAAAAGATTTGTTAGAAGATCAGCCTATGCTAACGCAATCAACGATGGTGTTGTTCCGTTGAGAACATCTGCCTTACTTTACCTAGATTACAAAGAGATTTCTCAGGTTGTTCACTCTTCAGAAAACAAGATCAATGACATATACAATAGTACGACTTCCGAGCTGGCCTCCAAGAAGAGTCCTATCATGCAAAGTGATCAGGGAGGAATGTACGGATTTGCTCCGTTCCTGGCCGTATTGTCATACTTTTTACCTCAAAAACAGAGTAAATCTGCCAACGAAGAAGCTACCCAAGAGAACAAACCCGCAGAACAGAAGGAAGAAGGAACCGAAGAAGAATACAAGCTTTTACCGAGATCTTCTGTGTTGGAGACTGCAGCTTCTCTTATATTACCTCCCTTGCCATCCATGAAATACATCACCGATCCAGACTCGAGGGAAAATATTATTTTACACGATAGAGTTTACCATGAAAGCGATCTTCCACAATTGACCAAATCGGACGAAAACGGCAACGGCCTGGATGCCCTGGAAAGCTCTTCCTACACGACTTTTGAAATACGAAAGAGAATCCTCAATTCGATAGATTACGAGGTAGACCATTTGGAAGACGCGATTGCCAGAGAGTACCACAAGAGTATGAGTTGGAGAAAGGTTGTTGTAAAGTTGAAGCCCGATGCGCACAACAATATTATTGTCAGAAGACGGTTTGCTAACGCTTATGGGTGGCCAGTGATTGATCACTTGATTCTGAACCATTTCCAATTGCTGCAAATTGAAGAACCACAATCTAAGGACCTTGACGAGTCTGTATCTAGGGATTCTTTGGATGACGAAGTAGATTTATCCAGTATTATGGTACGGGACGTTATTAGAAAGCAAAACCACGAGATCGATGAAGTGAAAGGAGAGGAAGACACAATACAAGAGAGGGATTTACTGGAGTGGATTAACGCAAGCAAGGAAGACCCAGAGTCATTTTTCGCAGTGGGCCCGACCGGTATGCTTTCCGACGTGAGCGAAATGGTCGGCAACTTCAAGGACCAAGTGAATAAGTACGGAGTAGCAACGGCAGTTAGCAACTACTCTGAAATCTTAAAGAAGCAGCGCAGTGGTAACGCACCTCCCTCGCCTCCCATCAAAGACCTGACAAGTGCTAATGGAGACGAAGGTAGCACCTATAATAAAGATATGTTCAAGAATGTTATGGGAGAGTTTATATAGAAATACATCTTAGATAGTCATTGCCTATGACAAGTAAACCGTAGATGCTTGAAGCAGAAATACGAAGTATCCAGACTTTCATTCCAATTTCTATTATACATATTAGTCTATAAATGGTCAAGATGCTTGCCAAACGGGAGCACACTGGGATTCCAGCGATTTATGAGAAGTTTGAATATAGGCAATATTCGAATGATGGGTTTGCAGTATAGGGCAATATTCCAATTATTTTGCAGTATATGGCGTTTTCCAACACGATATTTGCAGTGTAGGGCATTTTCCAATGAGATGCTTGCAATATAGGCAATGTCTTCACCTTACTCATCGACTTCGACAACAGCGTCTACTTCGTCCACCACTTCTCCATCCTCGGCATCCTCCTCACCTTCTTCTTCGTCGTTGTCCTGAACAGGGAATAACTCATCGATTTTCGCTATAATACCCTCACAAATGTCACTTGAGAACCTCTGGTCACACTCTTCAACCAATGCATACAAGGTCACCATGGACCTGGGCAACGAGTTTACAATTTGCAATTTCTCAACTTTCATCAATTCGTACTGGTTTAAATGTATCATCAAGTCCGTGAATTTGTCCTTTGAGTCGATAACTCCACTGGGGCTGTTGTTCAAATACAGCAATGAGTCTCTGGTTATCACCTCCAAGTCCAACCCACACGCTGTGAATCTCTTCTTGAACTTCTTCTTGGGGTCATTTTGATCTGCTGCATCATCTTCAGGGGTAAAGGACCAATTATATCTCTTCTTGATGTCCTTCAAATGCTCTTCAACCTCGAAGTTCGACAAGAAGCTGTCTCTTTCGTTCAAGATCTTCATCGCTAAAGCGGTTTTAATGTTTTTCTGTGCAAATTTGGTTCATCGCGGGTGGAGTGTATCCAAAAAAACAGAATTCAAATAGCCGCTGTTAAGAGAAACACCAACAAACATGTACACATGACAGTCGTTATAGTAGATCCCAATGAGATAGCCAGGCGGTTCTATGATGCTAGTTGCGCAAAGATGTATAGACTTCGGTTAATTGTTCAGGTTGTGTGTCTCCGGTACCGAGGTGACGCAATCCCTGAAGTCATGATCCGAAAGTTACCCAATGTGGAGAGTGCCCTTGGGAGCAATCAAGTTGAGCCAAACCTACAAACCATCAACCTCGAGACCCTTGAGACCATCAACAAGGACGCCTTTGAGCCAGGGGCCTTACTAGATATCGAGGTGTTCTACGACGGAGCGTCATTGACAGCCGTTCTGTGTAGGCTGATTGACGCGCTTGATCCGGAAGGTTTACAGACACTAGTCACGATGTCAAACCTTGAGGGAAACACACCGGAAACCGAAATCATCCTAGTCGAGTAGTGCTTAGCAGGAGTGGGACCGGGGCTTTGTTAGCAACGCTATGGGGACCCGATATCTCCAGCGCAACTGCGACGGCGTTTTTTAGGTTTATGATTTTGAGCATGCGTTGCCAATGCAATCGATAAGAACGAGAATGCCACTTCCTTTCAACAGCTTTTCTGCAGCGGGTCATGTCATCCAGTACCTTTACTTAATTCTACGGTCTAGACTTAAAAGTGCCTTGGAGAATGTACGCTTGCAGGTAGAGAAATGGTTTATTATATAGTACAAACAGGTGGTTTGTTGTGTGCAAGGAGTAAACCTTATTTTGTCAAGACGCCGGAACCCGCTGCAGGTGGGAGAGTGATTATATTGGTCCTGCTAACGCAAAAGGAACCTGGCTTTGTGAATGATTATGAAGTGCAGCTCGTAATTAAACATAATTACAAACTATCCGTCTCTTGAGGCCCAACCCGGCATAATGGGAATCACAACATTCAACCCGGCAAATCGGGATGCATACATCCAGTAACTGTGTCGTAGGGATGCATGAGGTTGCACTTTCTTTTTCCAAGAATTGATCCAAAGGCCATTGCGTGCGGAGTAATTTGCCATTTCGTGTGTGGATCTGATAAGGTTTCTCATCAAATACTGTCATTTTCATTGAGCTTGATTGAGTTTCATCAAACTGTCATTACCAGCGAGCTTTAATGAGTTTCGCATCTCTGTCATTATCAGTGTGCTGAATCTGTACCTCATCAAATCCTGACATTATCAGTGTACATCATTGAGTTTCACAAACTGTCATTATCAGCTTCACCGTTGAATGAGGCACTCACTGCAGTTCGTTCTCACAAAAATCACACTTTTCCTCCGAAATACTGATCCCAAATTACTTCATTTGGCATCTGATGCAATAACTCAAAAGTCTTTCTACTTTCAGAGTTCATTGGAGCATTCACCGCAGGACTGCTCTCGTCGTTGCGACTCGCAAAGCTATGACTTGACATGGGAGACAAGTTCTCCAATTCTTTAAAGAAATGCTCGACTTCGAGCTGGTTGGTGAATTCTATATTCCCGCTTGGAGCAGGGTTTGGGGTCCTCACCTCACTATTTGAAGGCGCCAAGTCAAATCTCGATAACCACTCGAATTGAGCTGCAGCTGGATTTTCCAGCGGAACCTCGCCCACTTGCATCTGACTTTTCAATATAAGATCATCGTTATTCGACAATGGGTGTAGCTCCTTGAGGTCGTCGTCGTTCAAGTACTGTACCAACCGCAGCACATTTGAGTTGAGGTTGGTATTACTAATCAAGCTTAACTTCTCTGACGTCACTTGGAATTTCAGGAACCCTTTCATGACTTCATTATACTTTATCTTTACTATTGCCATAGTCAAGCTTTGAAACACTTCAAAGTACGTCAAAGCAGCTTCAAACCTGTCTATCAAAGATTCCAATATGGTGAGGCATTCCAGCGTAGTCTGCTTGACGTCAGCCAATGAAGTGAGTGCGTGAACCTCTCTGCTGTTGTAGATTGCGAATAGGTACGATGTTCCGGCACTGAACAAGTTGTGCACCGCTGCCCATGTGTAGTTTATCGACTTGGTGCTGAGAAGTTGGATGTAGCAGCGGATCAACTCGCGTGAACTGAGGTAAATTTGCTCAAAGTCAGACGCACTCAACCTAAAGTTCTTCGGTGCTAGGTTATGCAACATTAACAAGGTGTGGTTGTAGTTTATGTTGAAGAAGACCAAGTTAAAGTCACAATTCATGCGTTCTTGCGTTGTTGGGATGCCTGCCGCCCACTCGTTCAACTTGGCCAACGTCACACTCTTCCATTCCTGCACACTCTGGTACTGCCTAGGGACCTCAAACTGTGTGTACAAGACCCTCAAAACCTCCGACTGGATTTCTCTGATCCGGAATATCGCTAGCGACACGTACTTGTACGACGGTTTCCCTAGACCGGACAGCTGGGGCATTTTGTTGGGCACGATAAAGGCATCGTCGAGTTCGCTGGGGTATGGAGTAGTCACGCTTTCGTCTGGAATCCCCACGGGTCGATCCAAGTAGAAGCAGATTTGTCTATCTATGGAGTAGGTGCACCAAAAGAGTCTTCTCCGTTTGTCTATGGTGAAAAAGTCCAAGTTGTTGATGGTGCTGGAGTTCTTTTCGTTATGCAAGTCCAAGTCCACGCACATTCTCAAAGCCGTGCCTAGAATGTACCAGAGGGCTGGTGTTGTTGGGCGCATCAAAGCGTAGATGGCGTGGATCAAGACCCCTTGGAGAGCCTCTAAGTCGTCTGAAAACCAAGAGTCTCCTCCCTTTTCTTCCCAGTACTTCAATGCAATTTGTCGGAAAGACTGCGAAATCGATGTGGGGTACTGCAAGTGGTTCACCAGCGTTGCGATAGCAAACACCATATTCAAAAAGTACAAGCACTTGTGCAACTCTCTTGGAGGTACAATGCTCTTGGAGATCTCGTTTATGTCGCCACCCGTCTCTTGTAAGCCCCTTTGAAGCTGTTCCTTGTACGTGTCAAACCAGGGCTTAGACGGAACAGCGTTCAAGGACTCCACGTATTGCCTGTTTATGTTAGTGAAATTCGAAGCTAGCGCAACCTCGTTGTAGTCAAACGTCCCGTATATTGGCACAAAGTACTTTCCAAGGAATTCTTCCCTGTGGAGCACGGGGATTTGGCTGTTGGACTGTGCGAAGAAGACCTGAATAAAGTAGAGAGCGGTAGATTTCGGAGGTAAAATCGCAGGTCCTTCGTCTGTTTCTGCACCGGAAGTACTCAATGGAATTGAGCCAGTTCGGATGGGTGCCGAGGGCGTTATGGATCTCTTATTCATGCGGACTGCTGTGGTCATCAACTTGGAAAAGGAAATATCATCAGTCTTCTTTTTGGGCTGCGCCAAGTTGTTGGGAGTTCGAGGAATGTTTTGGATGTGAGGGCTAGCATGGGCGCTAGCTGAAGGGTTCATGTTTGTTGGGGTGAAGCTGGCGGAGTTGCTTTCTGCCTGCTTAAGCATGGCCTCTAGATATGCAACTCGTTCCTCCAAGTGCACAACATAGGATCTAGGCACCTCTCTTCCTGTGACGGGATCCAACCCAATACAGTCGACACCGCTCTTTTCGCACTTGGAACACTTGGGAAACCTCTGGTCACACTTGATCTTCTTGGTACGGCATCTCTGGCATGCTGAAATCGACCTCGATATTCCGCCTATATTTTGGTTATTTTGTTCTTGTGAGGTCAGCCCCATGCTGCCTGCAAATGAGGATTTTCCGGCAGGCGACAACGACGAACCGCTCAATGGTCCCGCACCTCGGTTCATCTTCGTACCAACGTCTTCATGGTCATTGATCTCGGCTTTTCTCTTCTTTGGAGGCATTCCTTTGAAAAGCAACAAACTAAACTGAAATTATAAATATAATGGCCTGCGGCGCGGAGCGGAAAATTGCCCTGTGAATCCCGTCCTGCTCGCGCACAGCTGCACTTAAACTTTACACTAAAGATCATATCCGTCGAGACATGCTCGCGGCTGCACTCAACTCGGAAGTTTGAGCCGGCAATATGCCTACCGCTGCTGTAGCCTCTCAGACCTGTCAACTTCTTGGTGAAGGGCATTGTCTGGAAGCACACCCATCGAAGCTGCACCTTTGATATTTCACCATGCGAAAGAATACGAAGAGAGTCCTAAAAAAGGCTATTTTTGCGGAAAGAGAAAGCGACTTTTAGTAAGAAAACAGTCATATCCGAATCTAAGGCTACACAGTAGCAGCGGCGTTATGAGTCAAGATTGCTGGGCAAGCACCTTGCAGGCGGAATTGGAGCCGGTCTTTTCCTCTGCCAAGCAGTTCCATCTTCGAAATCAGAGACTCCGCGACCACCATCGCCAAAATTGGGGGAGCACACCCATTTCCGCTCCTCTCAGGCGACCTGCTCCCCCATCTGCTGCTGTATCGGCTAATCTGATCTGAATTGCTTGGCCCAATCACAATCACCATACTCTCCTCCGCCTCTGAAACAGGACATCTCCCCTCAATTGCAATCTCACTGCATCCCCTCTCACTGTGCAAAGCATAATAAGCATATATTATGAAAAACCATAAATATGTATATAAAAAAAACCTAAAAATTAAACTTTTTCATATGTTTTGATAACAATGGGTGGCCCGGACATAGTAGGAGAGTAAAGACGGAACTGAAATTGGCTTTTAGAAGTTTCAATTCCGCTGCATAGACTCGAAGCTTCCAAAAACCGCAGCATACTTGAAGCTTCCATTTAAAACCGCAGCAACTTGAAGCTTCCATTTAAAACCGCAGGATAGACTTTAGAAGCTTCCATACCATAGAGTTTTAGAAGCATCCATAACCGTACCACAGACTTTAGAAGCATCCATAACCACAGCTTAGACTGTAGAAGCTTTCCAATTCATAGTGGACCACAACGGAAATACTAATGTATCACCTTCGGCTCAATCCAAATGCTTGACACGCGAGGCTGGTAACTCCACTTTTTCTGATATCCTTGGAATAAATAATCTGTACTCTTGAGTCTCACTGGAAACGTCCTTAGGGTCCTTTTCAACGTACACTGTTGTCACCAATGAGTCGGGATACAACGGGTACTTTTCATTAGACGCCTTTCCGTTCGGCGCCTCGGCCGAGATGTTGTAAGGAGGCTCGCGGATTGGGTCCTCGCTCTTGGTCTTATCTGCGAGCAGAGACTGCGAAGCAAGAATAAAGTCACTCCAATTACGTCTGTTGTTAAACTTGGAGTTTTCACGTTTGCTGCCGTTCACATCCACCGCGAATATTGGGATCACCTCTTCGTCGGTGTGGTGGTCGAAATGGTGAACCTTGGACCTCTTTTGTAAGAGCGATGTCATGGCATCCGGTGGTGGGGTGTTAACAATGGCCGAACTGATGATGTTGAACATAAGTCTTGGGTCCTTTTCCGGAGGCAACTCTCCCTTTTTGGTTCTGACACGTGAAACGGCAGCAAGGTGAACATCACCAGAGAGAATAGTGATACGGACCCCTTGCAGTGCCCCAAGACGAAGCAACTGCTGAACCAACTTGTTTCTCTCCTTCTTGTGGTGTTTCAGACACCAATGGTCCTCTAAGTCGTCCAAAACTTCAATGTTCCCATCAAACTCATTGACCAACCCCTTGTTGATAACTCCCTTGGCTGCTAAATGGCGAAGCGGCTTGAGGAACGGAGACGTCAAAAGAAGTTCCAACCACACAAGACGTGGATACAAAATCGGAATCCCAAGTAAAACGATCAAGTGCTTTTTGTTTGCTCCTTCAAGTTCCTTTTTCAACCGCTCAAAGATATTGTGGTAGGTACTTGGCTCAATAACCTGCTTCAACTTTCTTTCAGTACGACAGTCAAAACCTACCAAAGCCAAATCCTTACCCAAGTTGGTGAAAATCGAGTGGTTCTTTTGTTTAATGTAAGCACCAGGCTTGTCACTGAAGATCCACAGCGGGTCTTTGTCGTGCAACTCGTCCCCCTCTGGGCTGGTGTGGTGTTGAAAAATCATATAGTACTTGTATGCAATGTTTCCAACCTTGGAGAACACTGGACTGGACATGGTTTTGTCGTCATAACTGCCAAACCCGTCAATAATGTCGTGGTCGTCGTAGATGTTAATCAGAGGAATGGTGCTCATGGCGACTGGGAAGTTTGGCTGAAGGGTCTGGCCCGACTTTCCTTGCCACCACCCTTGTCCAAACCATCTGATGTAGTGGTTCAAGTAGAAGGTTTCCAATTCTTGCACAAGTTCGTCTGTCACAGGTGCATGGATCTTGGAGTGAGTCAGGGAGTTCTCCATCCACTTTTGAAACTCCTTCGAGTGCAACTTGACTACATCAGAGTAGATCTGGTCACCGTTACCTAACATAACGTGGTAGCGCTGCTTAGGATTGGCATGTTTTGACAAGACGTCGACCCAAAGCGAGCCCTTGAAGTTGACAGGGTCCACGGCCAACGAGAACCCATTGCATGAAAAGTGCATCACGTTGGCATTCTTTCTCGTCAGCGGAAGGAAGAACTGGAATTGAGGCTTGGACTTCCCATTGACCTCGTAAACCACTCTCTGCTCGTATGGCTTGAGCTGGAGGTTGATGTCAAAGCGGTAGAAGACAACTCCTTCCTGCTTGTAGTACGCTTTCGAGGGGAACGACCCAGATGTAACATCATCTGCAACCACATCATCTTCAATGTCGCCAGAGGAACCAATTTTGTAGGTAATATCGGGCACTCCACTGGAAGTTGCAATCATAATGGACCCTCTCCAGTTGTTGCTGCCATTTTCAAACATCCCCGCTAAACGAAGGATGGGACCAGCTGCAATTTCAAGTCCTGCAAACGGTTCGTACTTTGGAGGGTCCTTTGGAACATTTTCTGCCGAGGTTTCAACAAGCTTACGATAATTCTCAATCGGTAACTCTTCGAACCACGTCATGTTGTTTCCTTGTTGTTATTTCTTTGTCAATTTCACATCTCTATGTACGACGACACGACTAGCTTGCGCGACATCTTCGCTTCCAGGTATCGTAACCACAACGCGTGAGCGTGCGACACACGTTTGCTGTTGCTGGCTGTCTCCTCCTCACTCGCCATCAAATATGATAAACTCTCACGATTGTTTGTCATGAGGGTAGCACAATAGGCGATTGTTTCAAGTTCTATCTTAATTTTTTTTTAATATTTCAGATTGGGGACAAGAAGGTAAAGCCAGAAAGTAGGGAATACTGAAGTGTTCAAAATCCAGCAGGTGCAGATGCATCTATTTTACCACACACACACCCCAGCACAACTTCGAAAATGTCTCTGGGGGTAATTCTATGCGGGTAAATGGAAAAGTCCTATGAGATCTATGGGATTACGAATAGCAGGGCCCACTGTGAATTCCAAAGCACATTCTCCACAGCAAGGCAGGACCAAAGTGTGATGCAAAAAGGGTGACAGCTTCGGTAGCGTGCTGTGTACGCGAGTGTGCAAGCGTACAGTGCATCTGGCTGGCTGCACATTTTCAGCACCCTGCTGAGCAGTAAGCAGTGCTGCCATTGTAGGAAGCTTCTCACCGGGCTAATTTTTCACTTGAAACTTGACACGCGGGGGTAGCAGCCGCATGTGTATGGTGCTCATTCTTCTTCCCTCATCCACGAGTACCCCTCCTCGCGGACGACGCAGGCAAGAGAAGGTCACGTGACATCACTTAAGGCCCGATTGGGAAGGATTCGATGCATCCCTGGGCTCTCCCGTTTGGTCGGCACAAAGTTATGAGCTAGTTTCTGTGTAGAGCCTCGACCTGTCGCGACATATACGAGACACGATGGTTCCCTGGATTGCTTGGCAGACGATTGAGGGCTGTGCACAACATTTCCATTAAGCTATCCTTCTTTATTGATTGAAACTTACTTTGATTCGGGGTCCCGCCCAAGCCACGTTGCTCCGTCTTGTCGCTTCGACTAGTATTGTCTGTGCGCTAGCAAAATTCACTCTGCCATAGCCCCCGGACTTGCTCCGCGGACCTTCCACACCTCCTAGAATACTTCCACAGGCCCTCCCATGACGTCCGTAGACATCTTGACAGATCCCCAGCTTCCAAAGGGGCTTATGAGCATTCCTTTATTTTTTTATTTTTCCCTACCCACTTTTCCAAATGTGGTACCTTCTACGAAAGCACAAGTAACGCAACTGGGAAGGACGAGCCTGGAGCCCACATCAAACCACCCGAGCATCTCCCCTGAGGTCAACTCATATCGTTCACGAAAACTGTGGATCTACCATCGTTTCATTGGCAACCTAATCAAGTAAACTTCTTCTCCTTATAAAGTCGCCTCCGCCTCAGATACCAAGAAATCTTGAAGAGCAAAATTGGGGTCCTGCACACAACTCGCCGTAATCGATAACCCCTCCACATGTTTTGCTGACTCGTTTTTTCTTTGTTGTTTCGTAGTTGTGTCACCAGCCAAGCTGTATCCTGCAGTACGCCCTTTTCTGGGGGATTTATATAAATAGTCAAAGAAGTTCGCATAAAAAGAAGGGAATATATAAAGATAGGCAAGGGATATGACGACCGCATTGAAACCGACGCAGTTTACTAGACGAGTTTCTTTCAATAATTTGGATCCTGAGTATATAGATGTTCCCAACTTGGCGAGTGCAAACGGAGCTAGTGGTGGGAGCAACTCCACCAATAACAACTCGTACCCATACTTCAAGCCTAACTTTAGTTTTAACAGTAGTAGTGGCAGTGGGAACGGCGGGCTGAGCAACGTATTGCCGTCGGACTTGGGGTATGGCAGCGCTGCTATCAACGACCTCACAAAGGCGTATAACCATACTCCGGTCAAGAAGAAATTAAAGTTGCCGGATCCTCCTTCAAAGTCCATTTTAAAAAATAGGGTCTCCACGGAATACGTCACCAACACAACCATTGAATATCACGATGAAGAAGCGCTAGAGGAAGATGATTCCAAGTTCAGCAATTTAGCAGCTTCTGCCGCTGCCGCCACCCCGCGCAGAAAGTCGCTCTCTGAAATGTCTTTTGACGAGTTGATGGCCTTGGACCCCCAGTACCAAACAACAAAGCCAAAGTCCCAGGACATGAACCAGTTCAAGTTCGACTCCCAAAAGACTTACTACTTGCCGGCAAGAAGATCTTCAAGCGTTACAGCATCTACAGCAGCATCGAAGGCTATGGAATACCCTTCATCAAACGAAAACAACTACAAGTCTATCAGTCTTACAGTCAAGCATAAGGACTTTGATGTCTACACCCAGTACACAAGAACACTCTTGGCCGTCATCTCCGGAAGGAGACACACTTGGAACTCCGTCGACTGGTTGTTCCAGTACCAGACTCTGACTGAACAACCATCGTCAAGTTATCTACAAGACGGGGATTACTTAGTGGTTGCTGCCTTAATTCCCGTCAAGTACATCAAAGAGCATAGCAAAAAGCATAGGAAGTACTCGGTTAACGAGTGCTTGTACCGCAAGTGTGAGAACTTGTTAAACTACTTGACCAGTAGCCCCTTACTCACCGCAAAGCCAGATCTTAGATTGAAGATCACAGTGGAGTTTGTCACAGACGTAGATCCTCAACAGCTTCCTTCCCAAAACTTGTTTGGCAACAAGTTCATGTTGCAGCACTTGTTCAAGCAGTACCAGCCCAACTTGATCGTCTTGGGAAACAAGCTGGGTAACTTGAACTTCAAGTACCCTATAAAAATTCGCAGAAATAACGAGAGGGACGAGTATTTGATAAAGCTTTCGTCGTACATCATCAAGTACCTGCCTATCCCGGTGATATTGGTGGGCAATGCTACCGTATTCCACAATCCTACTGAAAATGAGTCACAGAGAGAAGTGAACACTGTTCATAAACCAGTTATCACGTTTACAGACGATGTCAAGGGCAGTGAAACCAGTACTGTCCAGGCGTCTATTCTCAAATCTGAAAATGCTGAAGATACCTCGGCAGAGGTTTCTCCTGACGGCTCGACCGACGCATTACTGTGTGCATCTTCCGACTCCATTGAGTCTGTAGAACTGTATGTTGTGGAGCAGTTGCAGCTGGAGAAAGATACATTCAGATCCAAACTCGAAACTTTAGAAGAGAGCTCAGACGAACTCCGTTTTGCAGACATGATTGCACTTGTTTCAGATCAATCGTTACAAGATCTGAAATCATATTTGATTGCTGTCCAATCCAAAGATGATACACTCAAAATAGACTCAAAGATTCACTCTATTTACAGACTGCAAACAGGTCCTGCTACGACTTCGATGGTGGGTTCCTCGATGCTCTACTCGTCGGGAACCAACGGGAACAGCTCCAGAAATGGCTCGCTCAGCCGTAAACAGAGCTCCGATTCGGGCGAAAACCTGATTTACAAGGTTCGTTCCCTTATCAGCTACAATGAGGCTGAGGAGTCCAAGAACAACAAGCTCCGCCAGGAATTGAAGAAGAAGCGCAACCTGAGTGTACTGCTGGCCAAACTGCGGGCCAGTGCAAAGAGTGAACCAGAAAGAAAGAAGTCTCTCTGGCAAAAATTGGGTATCAAGAAGTAATATATAACGATTTTTAATGAATTTTAATGATATTAAGGAGCAATTGTAGATGCACGGACATGCAATGAATCCAGCCCACCCCTGTAATGATAGAGGAGAGAACTTCCGGATAAAATCAACATTGTTTGCTGCGGATAAAATTATCGTCTGTGTCCGAATCCTACAGGAGAAGAAAATGTGGAGTGAATGAGCACATCGGCTCGGAATGATGCAAGAATAATCGTTCCATCTTAGGCGTGGATAATGCATAATCTTCTCTGGTAAGCTTCACAACATGCTTTAGTAGTAGTTAGCAATACCTTCCCCAACATTGCTTCCCGGTAAACGGAACTTTCCCGGGTCTGCGATAAACACATTGTGTGCACTGGTGTTGGGATCGCCTAGATAACAAAATTTACGTATAATGTGCGCAAATCATAACAATAGGTTTGAGAAATTATATAACCCCTTCTAGCTAAGCTGAACTATGAAACCATCAATGAAACGTGCCTTACAGTATGTCCTTAGAGAACATGAGGCGGATGCTCAAAGCAAGTGAATGTTGCATTGAAGTCCGGTCCGGGTTCTTCTGGCGCCTTTCTCCACATTTACGCGATGTACATTTTTGTGTAATTAAACTTTAGTGAACACGCCCCACGATATATGCGGAGTAGATAAATTAAGGTTTAGCGCATAAAAAAAAGAATGGACGAGATAGGAATCGAACCAATGACCTTTTGCTTGCAAGGCAAACGCGCTACCAACTACGCCACACGCCCAGTTTTCTAATACCAGTAAAGCTGTGAGTCATAACATTCAATCATTGCTGTCTACAACATTAGCTGGCTACCATTGGTCATTTGCCTCACATCACTCATAGAGGCTATAGAGAGCTCGTGCAGGCACTTGGATTGTAATTTTTTTTAGTTTAAGTTGGATGCCAAACTTGACCTAGAAGGAGTAGCAGAAATGGGTGCCGGTGGTGTGATTAGCGTTAATTTGAACTTCAAAATAAAACAAATACCGAGTTAAATGAACTACCCCATAAACCAACATGTTAATCGGATTCTAATTGCATAACATTGTCCAGTCTCCCATTAGCACACCTCCACTCAAGTAGACCCAAGATGAATGGGTACACGTGACACAGGAATTTGGTTGAGGCAAATCAAATCTTCTCAACCCCTAACACCCAATGTTGATGTCCCAAACGATGATCAGATCTAGAGGAGCAATACGGAGATTAATCTCACCAAGATCGACTCTTTTCCGTCAATACGCAACCAGAGGTGAATACGACTCACCTTTACACTACCTTCCTAAGAGGAACAAGCCATGGATCAGCTGGAAAGCTAGCGCAGTCTTCTTCTTGGCTGGTTGTGCCTTTGCATACAACCAGACCCTATTTAACCTTTATGAGTCTTTCACAGCTATTGATGAGAATGATAGGCACAACACTGATTTATTGCCCATGCAATTGGAGTATAAACTTAAGAATTTGCCCTTGTATCGGGAATTGGCACACCCAAAGAACGCCGACGTCTGGTATAAACTTCAATCCTGGGAGAGCTTGGATCACAATGTTTTGGACAAACCAACAGTCAAGTCGGAAGACCTGTACAAGAAAGAATCTTTGACAACAAACACTTTAAGAAAACCTGGAGGAATTTTGATTAAGCCAGTAATTTTTCACAATATCGAGACGAACGAAGGTGTGACGATTGTACATGTTGGATACAGATTATGCGGGTACCCGTTGTTAGTCCATGGTGGTATGATTGCAACCCTTTTAAACGAAACCTTTAAGAGAAATGCCTCCTTGAGCACCACTACTAAATCCAACTTGAAGGATGACTTTATGGTGGACAACATCACAATCAACTACAAGGCACCCACATTTGCCAACCAATTCCTCGTGGTTAAGACCACTCCACGTGAAAGCACATTGAACAATGAAAAGGTTGTGGTATTGGAAAGCGAAATCCAGGACACTAATGGTAAAGTATTGGTCAAGGCCAATGCGTTACTTAAGGACACAGGAAGGGCTACAAACTCGAAAAGCGGGTGGTTCGTCTAGATGTTCTTGCGAAATATCCATGTTACATTGAGAAGTCGTACGTTGCAATTGCTTTGGTAGGCGTAAAAGCTGACATTTGGAATGTGGAAGGTGTAGGGCTCGCACGGCACCAATATCGAATGATGAGGATGCAGTCGACATTGCGTTTTTCGTTGCAATCTAGAAAGAGGTTAGCGTTAGGTATTCAACAGAAATTCTGCAGCAGTTGAACTGGATAATTCACAAATTTAAGTTTAATCGAACTCGCCAAGGGCCGGCTGAGTATTTGGTGTCCAAAAAGTTCTGGGGTAGTGGGGGACGCTATTACAGGAAAGGCGCGCAGAAGGAAATTGATGTAAATGTTTCTGCGCAGATGTCACGTATACATGAGAGAAAGAGGTGGTGCATTGGGTGGGAACAAGACAGACGACCCCTTTCAATCCCAGTTAGGTATTGTTTGAGTTGGCAATTTTCACGTCAAAAAAGAATAGTAAAGAGACAATGGGAAATTTTCTTGAGATGTTTGTTGAAAGGTATTGTACACCACATTTGCTTATCCGCTTATCGGGACAATTCTCGGAGGAAAGTTGAAGTGTTAATGCCTTACCGCCAGAAGGGCCACGACCCTACAGATTTACTCTCAACGGCGTTTCTAGAAAACACCAAGTCAGTTTTGTGCAAGACATTACATTGCAGCTACAATAGGGACCAAACGTCAATTCATAACCGTTGTGCATACGGGAAATATCACAGGCACATGTTGAGTTCTACCGAGTCAACGATGAGAAGTTTACGAGTCACACGGGACCGGCTATCAAGCCCAGGCGAAGAGCCAACATTCAAGCCGATGATCTGGTCCTAAAATGCTATTTTTAAAGTTTATGCCTTTTTAAGCACATATTTTCTTGCTCTCAATTGTGAAGGTTTTCGTCACAACTTTTCAGAAGAGAATACTCCCAATTAATCCAAGGAATATTCTTTTGTTTCAGATTGTTTTTGTTGTTAAGCATATTTTGTAAAGGTTATTTTTAAGGATATCATGTCATTCTGGAACTCTAATTGAAATTTGAATGATACTGAAATATTGAGGGGAAGATCCGAAAAACCAAGTTTGCCGCATGGACATCCTACATAGCCACTAGACTTTTAATGCGTTTATGGTTTTTAATTATATGCGCATTGTGCATGAAATGTACAGGGAATATTATTTTTATCTGTTAAAAAATTTCTGTATAGTTACCTCACTACTTTTTTTTGTGAGCGAGATTTGCATATATTAATCAATGCTGTTGATTTAAAACGTTTTGCAAAACGTTGAAACTTTTGCTTATTGTTGAGCACAATATTTTTTTTTTTCTTAGGTTCTATCACCTGCCCAGACTTGGTCTTACGTAATGGCTCAGGCATTTGTACTATTGTTTTGAGGACCGGCTTAAACAATAGACAATAAAACTCTAACTTTCTATTATTGTCACTAGACTTAAGGGATCTGTCAATCTAAGTAGATCTTTCAACGTATTTGCTTCATCGACCTTATCGCTGACGTGCAACGTATTCTTCTGGTCGAATCCGTGATATATTTTCTGCCCGCTCAGTGAATATGCTGTTTGTGAATATTATTCCGCATATCTCGCAATTTGAGGCTCATAAAACTGGCGTAAAATGATTGTCCAGATTTGAAGAGGTTTTACCAACTTTATTTTTTTTTGACCCAACTAAACTTTTTTAAACACATCATATTCGAAGTATCTATCTGGAACTACATGCAGGGAACGATCCATTTACGAGCTTTTGTCTGCCACTATTTAGACGAGCAACGATAAGTGTCGGCAGTAAGAACCAAAGCATCCATAAAAGCCGACCACCCGGTGCTTTTGTCTCCTGCTTTTAGTTGAGGCACGGGGTTTGCTGGTGAGAAACCATCACTTCCTTTCGTACCTTCATGCTACTCGACGCTTCACCATGTAGCCTGGCCGATACGAAGGCCACTGGGCATTGTGGTTCGCATTCGGGATGTGTGGAAACAAAAGCCACTAAGATAAGGCTACGTACTAAGCGCATCTGCGCTTAGTGTGACAGGGTGACGTTATCAACTGAAGGCCAAAATCAATACCAGCGAGTAGAATCCGCCACAAGGTGGTTCTTAGTCTTGTATACAATAGCCTTGAGCCAGAGATACTTCGTTTGCAGTTTCTTTTGCATATTTGACTGCGAAGTGGGTGCAAATTTGTAGAATGAGGTTCCGTCGCTCCCGCTGCCTTGTTCTCCGGTTCTCTGCAACGTCAAGGTCACGAAAACGTACCGATCAGGCGTAGGTGAAACACTCAATTGAGGGGTGTACCCATTGATGAACGACTTAGGATTGTTTCAGACACCCTTATATTCCATGTGAATGTCTAAGCCAAAGCTAAGCAACGCACTGGGCCTTATTGTGGGATGATCCACCCCCACCAATCCGTATATTTCGCCCGCCCTCACTAAAAGTGCGCGCGCACCCACAAAACTTTGCGAGTAGACCTCGCAACGTTTTGGCGTGGCCGTGCTGGAGTAGCAAAGGTATACCTTACCTTTTTCTACAGATCTTGGAATTACTGAAGACTCTGGGTAAATCTCTGTGGATGTGCCGCATTTCAAATAGTATGGTCCTGTTTACCGACATATACCGGTGACTGTTCGTTCGCTGCAGTGGGAGCTACCAAAGGCGGTCGCCCAAGTCGCGTTGACGCACCGAAAATTTACTACCAAAGCTGAAAAACATATCAAGCATACGATGGCTTCCACACCTAATGCTGTCGACAGCCCCATTGAGGTGCCGCTAGTGCAGGCACCATATCCATCAAACACACCAGAAATCAAGGAAGAGGAAAAACCAGAGGATTCCAATGGATATAGCACCAGATCTAAAGAACGTAAGAAGGAAGAAGAAACGATAGCAGCTTCAAAGCTCAAGCAGTTAGAACATAATGTCATTGTCCACCCAAGGTTGCGACCCTTTCCGTTTGTAGATGTTGGGGCCAATTCGACGGATTTCAATAAGAACAAAGTGGAAGGATTCACAGGCGATCTCCAGTTCTATCAGTACGAAGACCTTCCCAATAACAAGCGTGGGTTCAAGTATAAACCATGTCGTCCTAGCCCAGCTTTTAAGGCCAATTTGTACTCAACCACTGAAAACCCCCCATTCAAGGTCAGACCTTCATACTACGATAGGCTGACACTAACATTGCTTGATGAAGACGTTGAGCATGTTTCTACAAAGAGCGGCTGGTGCTCTGCGCGTGCCAACGCTCACATAAGAGAAGGATCTTGGTATTTTGAGTTTAACATAGTAAAGGCCAACGAGGAACTGTCAAAAGCGCACGTCAGAATTGGGTTGGCCCGCAGAGAAGCCAGTTTGGAGGCTCCAGCTGGCTTTGATGGTTACGGGTACGGCTTGCGCGACGTCCAGGGCGAGCACATGACCTTGAGTAGACCTCAAGGAATATACGTCAATGGTGGGTTCACCTCTGGCGACACCATTGGATTCTTGGTATCCTTCCCATCTCTCGAGGAACACAGAGAGGCAATTAAAGAGTTCAACGAAAAGTACAAATCCTTCTCGAAGCTGTCGTCGGATGCTGCCAAGAAGAAGAGAAAGACAGTCAAAACGATTACTCCCCTGTTCTACGATGAAATCGACTTCAATGCCTACAACAATATTGTTAGAGACCAAGTTCCTATCAAGTACAAGAACTCCCTTTATTATGAACAATATGACTATACTTACAATAAGATTATGGAACACTTACTTAATCCCGTGGTTCTCTTTGGTGAACAGGTGAAAAAGGAAGAAGACGTCAACCTAGCAGATAAAATCCCACTCATACCAAACTCCAGTGTCAGAATCTTTAAAAACGGAATAGAACAACCAAAGCAAATCAAAAACTTGTTCTCTTTCTTACCGACTGCCATTGAAAATGAAGAGTTCAACTTGTTCCACAATGCAAAACAACAGCAAAATCCTAGCTTCCGGGCTACAGATGACAGTCTGCTTGGTTACTATCCGTTTCTTTCTGTGTTCCAGGGCGGGATCACGAGCGTCAATGCTGGCCCAGACTTCAAGCATACGCCAAAGGACGTTATCGACGGCACAGCTCGTCCATTATGTGAGAGATACGATGGGCAGGTCATCGAAGAGTGGTACTGGGATATGATAGACGAGGTTGAGGCACAATACTTGGATAGTTTCGATTAGCTAGCGTTTAATGGTTAATGATATGCGAAATACTTTTTGAAAGAAGACCGTTAAATATGTGAAAATCTGTATGACAAAGTTCACTAACGTATATGTGGTTAGGTATAAGTTGCGAAGTAGTTTGATAAGTTGTGGAAACTGTCATGTTATGTATGTATGCTGAATTGTGCACCTGTTTTGAGCTTTATTCAATTTGCCTTGGTGCGCGTACCAATCAGTATGCCACTGAGCTCTTGGTCGGGAAAGTAGATGCTGTAGCACTTGTAATGAAAGGCCATGCCAACATCCTTCAGAAATGTTCCCAAAGTAACGATTTCTCCACATTGCTTGCATATGTACAATTTGCCTCCTGTAGTTGTTGTTCCATGTCTCTCCAAAAGATATTGCTTGAGTTCGGATAACAGCTTGGTGGACAATATTATTCTGCTTTCACTGTTATTGACTATCCAGCCGTTGTCCACCAACGTGTCCACTAACTTCTCCGAGTCTCCAAGTGACTTCCCAGTGTCAGCCGCTATGATTTGCTGGGCGTTGACTCGTCCAACGCTCAAGCTCGGCAGCTCGATGATCTCATCAAATAGTCTCTTGATCGAGTCCAATTCCTTAGGCGAAAGTTCTGTGTTGACCTTGATGATGTCGTCTTGTAGCACGTTGATAAATATGTAGACCAATTCTCCTGTTTCTTGGTCCGTCTTCTTGTCTATTTTGAATCCGTGTTGTGCTATGCGATAGTTGATATCTGATATGTGTGAGTTCAAGTTGTTCTCAGGCTCCCCTGACATAGCAGGATAGAGAACCGCACATATCCTTTCAAAGTGCCGTAATAACTGTGCATGACTTATGTAGTTGGTTGCTTTTAGCAATGATAGAAGCGTTCGGTGTACTTCGGTGTAAAAGAACAGCATCTACCAAATAGAAATTGATTTGGCGCGTCGGAAACTTTAGTTCGTAAACTCCAAACGCAGCAGACAAGGGAATCAAAGCGATACTCGAGCCTCAGCTCTACAGACCATGGAATTTACACTTGATACGCAAGTTGAGGCATTATGTATGTGAGTTCAATTGGTGGAATGTATATTGAACCTGAGCTGGGCCCATTTAAGTGAGACTCAAACTCTGCACATAACTTCGGTGGATTCATGGGTTGCCTACAGAATCAAGTGCAACTGTAATTTCCTGCAGATTCCAAGGTTGCTTTGACAAGTAGTAATACTTGCCCGTTTTTTGCATGCTTAGGCAGATAACTGCAAGCACCAATTTGTGTCTGAGTATGCTCATTTGGCGGCCGCAAATACAAATTTGCACCCAAAACGCTACACCCATGCTCTGCTCGTCCCTAGTGTTCCTAGGATTAATCCAGGTAAGCTACCAAAGCTGCAACCCTCTGACAGACCCGCATTGCTTTGTCAGAAACTCAGCATTGAGCTCTAGCATTTTCGAGACGTTCAACGCCGAGTCCCCCAGATTCTCCATCACTCTGACTCCAGAAGGAATTAACTACAAAGATAACTTGGAGTTGACCATTGCCAAAGAATACGATAACCCCTCTATTGTTTCTAATTTCTACATACTCTACGGCAAGGTTGAGGCTGAAATCAAGGCTTCGTCTGGACAAGGAGTTATTAGCTCGTTTTATCTCCAGTCAGACGATAAGGACGAAATCGACATAACCGAACTTTTTGGTGGTAACCCGTATGAATTCCAGTCCAACTACTTTATAAAGGGCAACACTAGCAATTATGAGAGAGGTTTGTATCACCACACTCCAGCTGCACCCTCAAGCGACTTTTTCAAGTACGGTGTCGAGTGGACTCCTACAGAGATAAAGTGGTTCCTTAACGATGAGTTAGTCCGTGTTGTCAGAAGTGACAGCACACACGGGTATCCTACTTCTCCAATGTCAGTTTGGATTAGTCTTTGGGTAGGAGGGGATCCCTCGGAGGAAGTTGGGACGATGGAGTGGGCCGGTGGAGAGACCGATTACGATCAGCTCCCATTCCAAATGGAAGTAAGAAACCTCTATGTTGAGGACTACACTAATGGAAGGGAGTACTCATATGGAAATAGCGAACAGGGCGAGTGGCTCAATTTGGCCGTGGACCGCGAGGACGAAGCTCCTCTCACCAAACCTAGCAAAATCAGGCAACTGGACGTGCCTGGCACACCTCGATACACTACAAAGAGGTCTGAGTTTATCCAATTTACGAATTTAAGTAGCAATGACGCAGGAAAACTCGGGCTTCCTGCCGCTGTGTGCTTGCTAGCAATGTTCTGCCAGTGGTTGTGCTGAGTACGCTGGAGTTCAAGCTTAGAACGAGTGTAAACCGTAAGTACATGTCCAAAACAAGTACGATAGACGTAGAAGGTCTATGAATGAGGGTCGCTCTAATTATCTAGTTATTGTGTAAGGAAGCATTGTGGCTGCAAAATTAAGCATTTGCAAATGATAGTAGCCGGTGGTGTCAGAAAATACACAGACACCGTAGCCAAACAGGCCAGCAAAGGTCAATTGAAGCCAGCTTCAGTGTATACCAATTGGTTGGAGTGGAGCGCAGATCAGCTACCCGCACTCTCGACTCTCGGGCTGCACAATTACCTCATTGCAACAGCAACAGGGAATACGATATATCTACACCAGACACAGTAAATAGCACTCTACGAGGTATGGGCCAACACAAGCACACACTCAAGAGCAGGGTACACATGCCAGCTGCCTCTAAAGAGAGCTAGCAGCAACGACCATGTGGGGACACAGACCCATGGCCTCACCTGACTGTCGTGTCCCGACCAGACGGAATAAAAAACTCCGGCACCACCTGATTCCCTCACAATAAAAGATATCAGGATTCTCATCGTCCAAAAGAGTGAAGCAATTACCACCGCTTTAGTATGAGTAGTCCATTAAAAAGCTTGAGTTTTATCTCACTTGTTACCAATGACTCTGATAAGTTTGAAAAGTTAGCGAAATTCTACAGTCAGTTTGGATTTAGACTCAGCAAGAACTTCTCCAAGGTTCTGAACAATGGAGCAGCCCTGGCGCTGAACAACCCCAAGCTACACACCGGAGTGTCCAATGACTCGCTCAGAGAGCTCTGGATTGAGACGTTTCCGTTGCAGCACTTGGACCAGAACGGCATGATCATCCCCTGGCAGGAATTGCCTGTGTACGACGGGGACGCAACGCAGAAGTTAAATGAATCCACTGTTTTGAAGTTGAGATTGTCCAACTTGCCGCAGGTGAATAGCACACCACGCGAATTGATCTTCTTCTCGACCAACTTGAAGAGAGTTGGCGAGATTCTCGACCAGGCGGGTGTTGAACACTCGGTCCGCGGTCACCAGATTGTCACCTTTGACCCATTAGGCAACGAAATCATCTTCTCCAACCACGAGAATCCTTTGGCCAGAGGGAGCTACGACTCGCCACAGGACTACTTGGAGGCCAGGGCCAAGGAAATTTTGGCCACGCTTCCATCTGCTTCTAGCAGCGACGACTCCGAGAACACCGCGGCTAAGAAGAAGAAGATCGGGGTGATGACCTCGGGTGGGGATGCGCCCGGTATGAACCCAGCAGTTAGGGCAGTGGTCAGAGCCGGTATTTACTATGGCTGCGACGTGTTTGCCGTGTACGAGGGGTACGAAGGGTTGGTCCAGGGCGGAGACTTGTTGAAGAAGATGGAGTGGGCCGACGTCAGGCTGTACATGTACACTGGGGGTACTTCGATTGGTACTGCTCGTTGTGCTGCTTTCCGCGAGAGAAAGGGTAGGCTCACTGCCGCTTACAATATGGTCATCAACGGTATCGATGCGCTTATTGTGTGTGGTGGGGACGGTTCATTGACCGGGGCCGACTTGTTTAGATCCGAGTGGCCCTCGTTGGTCGAGGAATTGGTGGCAACAGGCAGGTTGACCGAAGAACAGGTGGCTCCATACAAGGTTCTCACCATTGTAGGGTTGGTTGGTTCGATCGACAACGACATGGCCCAGACAGACGCTACCATTGGCGCTTACTCCTCCTTGGAGAGAATCACCGAAATGGTGGACTATATCGACGCCACGGCCACTTCCCACTCCCGTGCGTTTGTCGTGGAAGTGATGGGCAGACACTGTGGGTGGTTGGGTCTCATGTCGGGGATCGCGACCGGGGCCGATTTCATCTTCATTCCCGAGCGCCCTCCCAAGGCCGGCCACTGGGCCCAGCAATTGAAGGATGTGTGCGCGCGCCACAGATCGTACGGTAAGAGAAGAACCACCGTCATTGTCGCCGAGGGCGCCATTGACGACGAGCTCAACCCCATCACCCCCACGCAGGTCAAGGACGTGCTCGTCGAGCTCGGCTTGGACACTAGAATAACCACCTTGGGCCACGTCCAAAGAGGTGGTTCTGCCGTGGCATACGACCGCTCCTTGGCCACCTTACAGGGTGTTGAGGCCGTCAAAGCTGTCTTGGACAACAAGCCAGACACTCCTTCGCCCATGATTGGTATTTCCGAAAACAAGATTGTGCGCGTGCCATTGGTGGAGGCCGTCCGGTTGACGAAGTCCGTTGCTGAGGCCATCGAAGCAAAGGACTTTGACAAAGCCATGAGCTTGAGAGACGCCAACTTTGCCGACGCATACGACCACTTTTTGACCACCTCCTTGTACGACGACGGCTCGCACAACTTGCCCGAAAAGGAAAGATTGAACATTGGGATTGTGCATGTGGGTGCGTCTCTGGCTGGATTGAACGCAGCCACCAGGGCTGCAGCCTTGTCGTGCATCTCCAAGGGCCACAGGTTGTTTGCCATAGCCAACGGGTTCTCCGGCTTGATCAACAACGGAAAGGTGAGCGAGCTCTCGTGGATCGAGGTGGAACACTGGCACAACAGAGGTGGGTCCGACATTGGTACTAACCGTTCGTTGCCCAGCGAGAACTTTGGGAAAGTCGCATACTACTTGCAGAAGTACGAGTTGCAAGGGTTGATCATTGTCGGAGGTTTTGAAGCATTTACAGCATTGCATGAGTTAGAAGCAAGCAGAGCAAACTACCCCATCTTCAACATCCCGAAGATTGTGATTCCATCGACCGTGTCCAACAATGTTCCCGGAACCGAGTACTCTTTGGGCTGCAACACCTGTTTGAACCAGTTGGTCACCTACTGTGACGCCGTCAAACAGTCTGCGCTGAGTTCAAGAAGAAGAGTGTTTGTGGTGGAGGTTCAAGGTGGACACTCGGGTTTCGTTGCCTCCATGTGTGGTTTGATCACCGGCGCCATTGCAACCTACACCCCCGAAGCCAAGATCAACCTTAGAACCATCCAGGAAGACATCAAGTTGCTTGGTGATGTGTTTGCAAACGATAGAGGTGAAGACGGTAATGGGAAGATTGTCATTAGAAACGAGCAGGCCAGTGGGGTCTACACCACTGAGTTGCTTGCGGAGATCATCAAGGAGTCTGCCAAGGGCAGATTCGAAACCCGTACCGCCGTCCCAGGCCATGTCCAGCAAGGTTACACTCCTTCGTCCATTGACAGAGTCAACGCTGCAAGATACGCCGTCAAGTCCATCGAGTACATTGAGAACTTCAACAAGAACGCCGACGAATCAAAGTCCTCCATTGTCATTGGGATCCAGGGTGCCCAGGTCACCTACTCCAACGTGAGCGACTTGTATGCCACTGACGCTGACATTGCTCTTAGAAAGGGTAAGACCATCCACTGGAGCGACTTGAGTGTTGTTGGTGACATGTTGAGTGGAAGACTCTTGTTGAGAGAAGGAAGACCCTTCAATTGATGTGTAATGAATATTGAACTTTGTTCTGTAAATAAAAGTATGATAATTAGCAAGAGTAGTGGGTCCAAAATCCGTAACTTTAGTAGCACAACGTAGCTTTTCACTTAGAAAGAAACGACCATTTGGATCTCATGTAGAACAGGTTACAAATACCTTGTATAAAGAGTAGAACAACAAGTATTAACTTTGTCATAGAACAACAAGTATTAACTTTGTCATAGAACAACAAGTATTAACTTTGTCATAGAACAACAAGTATTAACTTTGTCATAGAACAACAAGTATTAACTTTGTCATAGAACAACAAGTATTAACTTTGTCATAGAACAACTAGTATTAACCTTGACATAGAACAAGAACTATTAACCTTGTCATAGAACAAGAACTATTAACCTTGTCATAGAACAGGAATTATTAACTACCTTGTCGTGATCACGTAGAACAACAAGTATTGACCTTGTCATACTACAACAATTGTAAACTACCTTGTCATGCACGTTGAACAACAAGTATTACTACCTTGTCATAATCATGAAGATCAACAATTATTAACTACCTAGTCATATTCACTAGAACAACAAGTGGAGGTACCATTTCGGAACTCATACAGAAAGGAACTACCCTAAAACTCGCAAATAACGCTTATAAACTAACAAGCGAGCACATGTACCCATTGCTTTTAGCAATCATCTGAGGCCAAGTTGACCTTCAGTATATATTTAAAAACCTGATAGCTCTCGGTATCTTCTTAAATACAACCACCAACGAGATTCTCCATTGCTTTGGCTACTTTTCTCTCAAAAATCAAGTATTAGGATACCTTCCGTGATGCTGTCTTTCAAGTGCATGTCCCCTCTGTTCTTTGTTTATCCGAGGATATCAATTGAGCCGAAGGTTGAAATTGCAACGAGTCTTGTTTGCATTCCCAGAAAGTATTATGAGCATGAGAACCTTGGAACAATGCTGTACTACTGCAATTGTGAATTAATAGAAACGTAGCTCCTGTTTTGGAGTTGTGCTGTGACCCGTGGCTGCCGTTCCGCAGAAGCTCCGCAGAGGCTGCTGCTTTGGCTGCTTCGTGGGTGCAAACTGTATTTTCCCGCGTGTTGCAGGGTCTGCTGCAAGCCACTGCATGCTGCGGTGCTCCAGCACCCGTCATGTGGTGATGGCAAGCATCAGGCTCGTTATCATAACTTACCAGTACAAGTACAAGTGGTTTCTCAAGAGAAGCGGATATTCAATAGTACCTGGAGAAGGCAGGCCACCTGTAAGGATATTTCCTAAATCAGAACAATGGTTTTAGGTCGTATAATGAATGTGCGACAAGAATGTCCTTTGCGGACAAGCGGTGGCTATGCGAGGGAATGTCAACAAGTTCACTGCTCCTATCATGTGTTGCCATGACAGGGTGGCAGGCATGGGAATGCCATCGAAAAAGACGCTGCATTGTTATTGTTTGATCATCTTGACGGATCATCATTGCCAGATCCACAGACCTCTGGCAATGGCCCAAGGCTCCCATTAGCATCGGAAGATGTTTGAATCTGACGCAGGAAAGGCAAAATTAACGTTCGAAGGGATGAACTAATTTCGTTTGCGACACTAAAGCTACGTCTCATCGGTACAATCAGACAGACACTGGAGTACATCCGGTGACCCCCCACTGACGCCAATTGAAGGTTCGCTAAGGTCACCACGGCATTGCGAACATGCCTGCGCGGGGCTTTGCACAACAAGGAAATTTATTGCACCATTCTGGCTTCGGGATCGCACTTTGTTCACTGGCTAACCACACCAGTAAGCGAACAGTTGCACAGACCCAACGCTGATAACGATTGCGCTGAGGATTTGCCAAAATCGTCATTGTCGCCAGGCTGTACACCTAGAGCTGCTTGCTACCTAATTTCATCCCCGTGCGTCTCTCACGCATGCCTAATAGTACCCTCCTCTTCGTATTTGTTTCCGGATTTGTCCCTTTATTAGAGGAATTCAAAGTCATCTTAATTAAGTGATACATGCGACAATAAAATAGTATATGCAAGAGCTTACAAAACTGACGATCTCATCGTGTAAGCTGCATCCTACCTAAAGAGCTTGACAAAATATCGGACCCGTCCAAGTCAAATAATATTTTTTTGTTTTTCATGTTACACCAGAAGTCTGAGTGTGGTGTGGTGGCATTTACATGTGTTGTCGCAAGAACATACCCCAAAAGGATGGACCGAGGATAACGAAAGGCAGGATTCTGGCACTTGCAGTTACGCTGTTTTAGTGTGATCTATCGTAGCTGCTTTAGTGGGATGAGGCACACAATGTGTTTTAAATTTTCTTAAATCGAGGACAAAACTGTTGTGCGACTAAATCTGACAAAACAAAAGAATGTGGGGCAAGACAGGTTTGTGCAAGAAAGCAAGACATGAGAAAAGCCACGGACGTTAGTCGTGGAACATGTATAGAGAAGATTGGCTAACGAAGCGTATGCGGGAGTCATATGTATACTGCGGCGGCTGCAGATACGGTTATCTGCTGCCATCTCTGTAAGTCTCCAGGTAGCCAGTTGAAGTATGGCAAGAGAATAGAGACAAACTAATGTGCGTCGCTCAATACAGCAGATGCACTCTAATGCACCGTTGTCAAGATAAAGATTAATCCACTGCTTCACCGAAATCTGATACCAAGAGTTTAGGAATGTGTGGGTTTCCTTGACGAAGCGTAGATGTGACGTTTCTACTGCCGCTGGTGACGAATTTTCTGACTGGCTGATCTTTGACTGGGTCTGGCTGATTTCAGGTCAAATTCATCCTCATGCAGTTACGGAGTTGCAAATCTAAGATCATATCATTCTGAAATTCAAGTACGTTACTGGTGGCAGTTGGCAAAGATCACCAGGCGAGAAATCAACCTTACTGAAGGTAAGGAGTCGAATGATGACGGCATGTTGCAACACGTAGAGCCAATGATGACGGCATGTTGCAAAACGTAGAGCCGTTTACGACCGTGAGGCGGAACTCGCTCACCGTAAATCTTGTTCTCTAAACCTAGGGATCAACAGTTTCAGCATACCGCAGCAACCACTACTTTCGACGAACATGGATTAGCAAGCACATGTGACATCTCGAGCTCACACCCATCAAGATACTTGTAAAGGTGGCACCCTATTTTGCCGGCAGGTTCTATGCTTTGTTTGCTCGCATGAACTTGCGTGATCTTATTTCGGTGGGTCCTTCGCTGCATCCCCACCAAAACCACAACCTCCCATCACTATACGCACACGCCGACACACCTTTCTACGATTTCAAGTTACGTTGCATCCTGCTATGCGTCCTATTACGATTTGCAGACAAGTTAGTGTTACGAGCGTCCAACATGTCAAAACGATGAGACTATCCTCACATTAGAAAACGTGCAGTGTCCATAACACACTTTAAGATTAAAAGAAAAAAACAGTCGTTATTTCTTTTCCGCCGTGAATCTTAAGGATAAACAAAAAGAATTGCCCAATACTGAAGTAGGAGCTCCATGACTTCAATCGCAGGGAAGAATATTTTTGAGAATATGCACTCTAGCGCCATTGTGTCAACCTCTGATGCACTATGATTGCATATCATGGGGAAAATTATCTTAATGGGCTTAATGTCCTGATAGGAGAGGAAGTATATAAAAAAACACCAAACACACATACTCAGTGCTGTTGTTAGAATTAGAGGGGGGACTGGAGGTTGAGGGGGAGGGGGGGAAAGAAAGGACGTAGGGAAAAGACAAAACGATAAGTCTCGCCTGTTTGGTGTCGCGCTGTGCAAGTTTAACACGCAATTGAAATTGGGAATCCCCGTACGAGGATTTCCGTGAAGTGTGGTGACGATAATCGCAAAAGGGGGCTGGAAGGGCAGAAATAGAAAAAAAGGGTACTTCATGTGAATTAAACATTCTTTGCCTTGTAGTGAACAAGGAAAATACCTTGGTAACGTACACTATGAACGCAAAAATTAACGACAACAAGATTATATAAGAACTTACGTGAGGTCTAACCGAAATGCAAAGGCCTCGAGATATGCACACGCATATAATAAAAAAAAACGCTAAATAATAGTAAGTATTTTTATGTTTTGATTTGTACCACATTGATTGCATACTTTTGGGGAAAAATGTTCAACAATGCAAACATAAACAATATGTACACTAGCGGCATAAAAAATATGCGCATAGACTCATCCTTCTCAAACAAAGAAACATCAATCCTAAAAAAACACTCGGCAGTTTTGGGTTGATTTCCCCGTTACGGTACTCTTGTCATGTATAGGCCTGCCAGCATGCTGCCTGCTATTTTGTTCCATCGCTCTTTTGTTAGCCGTGGAGGATTGAACAATTCTGTTTTTGTCCCAGAATTAGATTTTTCTTTTGCAACATGCTATTTTACATTTTAAAAAAGGAGAAAGTAGTGTGTGTGAAAAATAATTTATTTTTGTGGAATTGATTTTTTTTTTCAACACAGAGGAAAAAAAATATTCGTGGTCCCATCGACAAAATAATCTGTATATAAAAAGTTACATATAAAGTTAATTTCCAAAGATATTACATGGAGTATATATATATATACGTTAACTGGCGGGGGTTGATGCATAGATAAGAATAGAAAAAAAAAATTCTAGCAAATCTACTACCACATAGAAAGCTTCAAAGAGAAAGATACATAGGGTATCCGGAGACTTTATCCATTTGAGCGTTTAATAATTGTTATCGCTATGAGTAAAAAACCACAGGACCCCCCGATCAAGAAGAATGCCTTTGTGCATAAGTTATACACTATGTTGAGTGATCCTAAATTGTCACATCTCATCTGGTGGACTAACCATAATTCAGAGAACAACACCTTTGCACTTTACCCTGGCAAGGAGTTTGCTAACGCCTTGACTGGTTACTTCAAACATGGTAACGTCGCTAGTTTTGTCAGACAGTTACACATGTACGGGTTCCATAAAGTGAGTGACCCAAACGCCCACAATGCAGAGGACGACAAGGACACTCCGCCAATATGGGAGTTCAAGCACCTGAGCGGCAAGTTTAAAAAGGATGACGAGAGTTCTTTAATTTACATAAAAAGGAGACTGAGCTCAAACAGTCGTGGCAACTATGAGAGTTACCAACCACAACAAGAATATTTACAAAACTACCATCAAGTAATGGTGCCTATGAGATATCAAAACCAGTATCAATATTACCAATACGGGGGGCAGGTTGTGCCTGTCATGCCTATTCAGGCGCAACCGCCACCTCACCCACAGCAACCATCTCTTGCTGTTCAGCAGCAACAACAACAGCAACAACAACACATGCAGATGCAACCATACTTAGCACAACCTGGGTTACAACAGTACCAAGTTTCCCAGAGGTCTGCCCTGCAACCTATAGTACGGCATCAGACTGTGCAAACCGCTCCTCGATCGAACAGTGAAATTTCTCATGTGGGCGGAATGAGAGTCCAGTTTGTGCAGCAACCGCAGCAGCAACCGCAAGCACAAGCACAAGCACAGCAGCAAGGACAACCTCAGCCGCAACAGCATCACCACCACCCAGCTCAGCAGATACATGCTGGCCAACCGCACCACCTCCCGCTGGTTTCTGGACCGCTCTCCGGTGCATCCCAGATGTCGCGCCCTGTCGGCGGACCTGGTTCTGGCGCTGTGACTGGACAACTTCCAGCACCTACACACACTCCAACGCACATTCCTTCATTACTGTCAGCTCCGGTAGCTCCATTATCAAATTCGTCTACTTCATCCACATTATCATCTTTGTCGTCGGCTAACCCCCCAGTAGCACCCCAGTTTAGAAAGATTTGGGAACCTTCAAGTCAACAAAGACAAAGAAATCCGTCGCTTTTATGTGATCCAAAAGAAAAAGAAGACTTTAAATTACCTCCTCCCTCAACCTTACCACCTCCATCTTCATTATCTGAAAAGCCACAGTACTCAACCTTTGACAGAATACGTCCGTCTTTGGTTGAGCTCCACCATCCAGCATCAAAAAACGATTCCATTGGATCACAATCTCTGCATAATTCCATCTTTTCGGCTAAGTCGTCCTTGTCGTCGATTTCGTCAGTTAAAAGAACGTCTTCCTTTGGTTCTATCTCTCACACCATCAGCACAGGCAGCGGGTTCGGGCCTCACGAAAAGACAGCCAGTCCTGTGGAGCAAAAAGGTTGGGTTAAGGGGTCAATAAGCGTGAGCCCTCACGAGGTGGACTATTCTACGTTGGCACAGCCAAAGTTTAGGTCTTTGACTCCTCCTCCTAGTATTGCTTCCAAGTTGAGCTCCAAGCTACAATTAAACTCACCTATCCAGCGCCTGCTGAGTCTGGTTCCGTTCCTGAACAAGCCAGTAACCAACGTCCCCCTCCTGAGAATGTTGGAGGAAAAGAAAAACAAAAAGGTGAGTGTCACCCTGTTGTTGAGTGATGACGGCCCAAAGAGAGACTCTGTGGACACCATCGTTAATGAAGAAATGGATAATAAGAGAAGGAGAGTCAGTAACGAACTCAGTGGTGAAGTTACTGAATAATGACCTGGCTTGAAGAGAAAAAAAAAAGAGAGAAAACCTTAAAAATGTGACCAAGGACTGGCACTCCCTTCCTGACCCTTGACACAAGTTCCACGTACTACTTGCCAGGTATTGGAGAGCCAGTGCAAAGTAAGGTAGAGCAAATTGTTGCCTCACTTTTCACAAGTGATGACACGGTAGCTTGTCGTTTTATGGGGGAACTTTTACTAATAGATGTGGGAAAGCAGAAGAAACTGGTCTACTAACGTATTATCGATCTACTACAGATGAGATCCGTCACTGAATCGACATCCTTAATGATATCACAGATTCACAAATTATTTAATATGGGTTATGCGATCAATATAGATACTAGGTTTCATATGTTGTATAGATAAAAGATCCATTTGGACAACATAATAAATATGGTTTGAACGCAAATCTGAGTTGTATGTCAATTGCTAGCACTGGATGCCAAGATAATAGCACCCTCCAAGAGAAGGTCAGGGTAGTATCGGCCAGTGTAGCACGCAAGTTGACGCTTGCGAAATAGAATACGGAAGCTTGGGCGGATAACGGTGTACTTATTGCGTGTGGTAGCCATCACTTACACAAAAACAGCTTCATTAGCTCATCCCGACTGTAGCCAGGTTGTCAGATTATCCACCGAGTCCCCAGCTTGGGATAAACTTGCAGCATATTCTTTCTAAAAATGGAGCATAGCACCAGTTGGTACATCATGCAACATATGTCCAAAAAATTGCACCCTCTTTCCGAGAACAAGACTTTGACGTCCGGAATAGATTGCTGCCACTTGTCCAGACGCTGCGTGTTTCTGGGGTAGGTAAAGCCACTCTATTCCTTCTAGTATTTCCTGTCAACAATGCAGATACGTGAAGCGTAAGAAGAGCTGGAGGTGACGGAGCATCTTTTGTGCCAAAGCACACAGATCCTTACCACTTTGAGCTTCCCAAAACGAACAGGACTGCCCGGTAAGCTATCCCAGAGCCATCTTGCCTGTCTAGAATGTATTTAAGAGGAGTAAATTGCGTGTATTGCTCCGCTAAGAGAAGGCTCAACAAGTTGAGAAAAGTAAACGAGCAAGCCTGGGGAACGCTAAATGATAAATCCCTCCTTGAAAATTTTATCTAATAAGATATTAAACTTCTCTCAGTGGTCAGACTATTCTAGAACACCTTGCCACATCCCTCCCTACATAAGATTTGAAGATCATAGTGCCTCCCTGCTTTGCTGTCTAATGTCTGCAAGAGTGACACCTTTGAGTTTCTCTGGAACCCCACAGCGGACCTTCCCTACAAGCACACTGCATCTCTAAAAATAAATCAGGCCATTAACTCACTCTGGCTGCTGGAGATGTTTTAGATGCATACGTAAGAACCTGATGAGCCTGGTGTAACTGATGCATTTTTGCCATGAAACTTCAACTTGAACCGATCTTTATTTCCTACAGAATCAATTTGCTCTCCAGCTTTGTGCAAAGCCGCGTGGTGTAACAATCAGAAGCCTCTCCTGCTGTTCTTGTTAGGAGCGGCACATTTCTTCAGTGTTTATTTTATTAGTAGACGTGGTAACGTTTTCCTTATTGTTTGAAAAATTTCGATATTTCCCTTTGCGTGCCCAGCTATCCCTGGCATTGTCGCCGGGCCGACTATTATTGTTACGTGAGGTTATTGTTGTCGAAGGCCCGTGAACTTGAAACAAGTTGGCATGAGGTATAATTATACCTAGCGCTGAACTCATGCTCAAGACCTTAAAAGCAGTTCGGGATTTTTCTAAGATTTAGATGCCTAGCAACGAAGAACAATGAAGCAATACTAACTGTGCAGATTATTTCTCGTCACATCATTTTGAGGTCCTATTTTGGTTTTCATCCCTCCAGCATCACCTTCATGTGCTTCTTCGTTAAATAAGGGCGGGATTACTAGCGCCTGGCTCAAACCATTAGCCTACTTGCCTTTCGCCCAGCCCAATTTCGTCGTCAACTACACAATTTTCTAGGTTGCCGTCATTGTTCATCTCTCAATAACCCCACGCAATCCAAACATCGTATATTAGTGTCACTATCAGACTTCTTTGGAGCTTCTGCCTATTCACCAAACAGCGCTTGCTGCCTTTCTTTTAATTCGCACACAGACGGTTTCAGCACTCCTGTTTTGCTACAGCAAACTTTAATCAAATGAGAAGGACTGGCTTCTCCTGAGACTAACATTTCCGCTGCATTTCTCTATAAATTACCTTTGCCTTTCCCTAAAATGGTCTCTTCTTCTTTGTAAACTGCAAACCTCCACCTTTTTTAACTGTTCTGTTCACTGGAATGTCGGAATCCGAATCCGAGTCGTCTTTTTCTACCTTGCTTTTGCTCGCTTTGAGGGGTTTCTTGGGAGGAGCACGCTGTTTAGCGTTGGATCTTCCGGAGTCTCTCATCTTATTCAACAAAGCGGTCATAGGTTTGGATGTCTTGACCATATTTGTTTCGTTCTTGATGTTTTGAACGTCATTCATAGACACAAAATCTCGTATTTTGATTCCCTGCTCCTCTTCTTTAGCCAATGTTGACCCGTTGGGAATGATGGGTAAGTCCAAAAAGGATTCATTCTGCAGATCCTCAGTCTGTGGATTTTTTATCGGTTTGAGCCAACTCATAACCTTGCTATTATTCTGGCTCATTGCAAATTGAAACCTTGCTCGAAGCTCGTCCTTTTGCTTGATTTCATTCCTTCGATTGACTTTCGACATGGTGTGTGTAGAGCCAAAACGACTTTTCTAGCGATGATCTTTCCGTATGTAAAATGTGAGCGTGAAAACCGAAAAGACCTCCGGAACGACATTGGCGACTTCCGAAATGCGTCACGTGTTTTCCGATAGCCAGTGGCTCCACAACCCTCTTATATTTTTCGGTATAAACTTAATCATGTTGCAGATGCAGTGTATGTGCCGTCATACCGCCGTTGCTTCTTGTGAACCTTATTCGTGAACCTTAAAATGTTTTAAGTTGTTTGCGTCGGTGTTTCTCTCCAGAATTCGTTCCTGACATGCCAAAACTATTTTTTTTTCTTGATTTTATCATAATCCTTTGCTTGTAACTTTAAAAGTGCTGGGGTGACCAAAGGGGTGATCCAAGGAATATTTTAAGCTTTCGTGAATGTTCACAAGGGCGAATGATTAGTCCCTTTTCAAAAAACATGTCATTTTTTTCGCTTTAAGGTTGAAATGGGTGGGAGAAATATGTGGCTTTTTTGGGAGAAAGCGAAGTATAGCTCGTTCCCCAGCAACAAGAAAGCAAGGAAAACACAATTTTAGTCCCTATCATTTAGAAAGTCATGCATCATTTTGACGTCCATGGCTATCAATTTACACGCGGTAGGTTTAAAGAAATCGTAAATCTATTGTATAGGGTCTCTTCGTAACTGCCGCCCTTGCCTACTAGCCTAGCGTTATAATTATTGCCGAGTGTAATCTGATATGCACTTCTTGCAGATAAAAACTGCATTCTGTGATTCTACTGCACTGCGTTATGCCCGGTCGGGACAAATCTCTTTTACTTACCTACAATTTAGCGCCGCGCTGGGTCGGAGAAATGCCTACCGGATTTATCAGATACAAGCTTCCATTCTCCTACACCTTGATTGGGCACTTCCGCTATCCTCAAGAAAAATGAGGCGGGGCGAACAAGCGGGGCTGCTAGGTGTGTAAGCCAATTGGACTTTCAATTTAAGTTTAGGTTAAGAAACGAAGATTGTAAAAAAGAAGCCTTGGTGCATCTTGCATTAAAAATTACAAAATGACAAAACACAGTTACTAATATTTTCGTACTTCCACCCCGAACGAACAAAGCTTGTTAGATACACTTAGCTGAGGTTACGATTCGGATAATATCTCGACTTCACCACTATGTTTTTATTTAGTTAAAAGATACTCTTGTGACACATGCCGGATCGACAGACCAAAAAAAAAATATTATGCATATCAATGTTGCGAACCCCGGAGTTATAACGGTGGACAATACCGAATGTTGCTGAGAATTCACAAGAAGGAACAAGGCGATATAGGCGACCAAGGCGGAACTTTCTACGAGAGAAAAGCTTGCTTTCTTACTTTGCAAAATAATAAATTCCGCTGCTGGCCATGATGTCATGAGATGGGGTACAACTTCACAAATTCCGTCATGTGAAATCTCATGTGATGTGCATCAGGTGTCAGGTGTGTTCCTTCACTTCATCTACGCATCCTTACATTCACGTGAACTGCACCTCAATAAATAGGACCTGTGGTGATCTCTATGGGCAGAAAACATGCAAATCAAATCAGGGTGAATTTATCTGAGATGAAATGGACCCTTCTTTTTACGAAAAAGAAAAGTGCAAGCTAACACCCACCCTTCCACTTAGTAGGCTGCTTATAATGTTACCAAAGCGTTTTATTTCAGTCTACAGGTATTATTTTGTTCACCTCTATTTCCTCTCTCAAGGATATTCCATCTCTTGCAGACACGATGTCGTTAGTGGTCCTATTTAGACATAATGTTTACGAATTTGAATTCCGCTTTTAGTTGGGAGGTAGGTATCCTGGCTTAAGAAACTCTGGTGGGTAACGGAATCCACATCCTAATGCAGACGAATTACGCGGCATTTATCTTATTTCTTTGAGGAAACATATTGTGCTGTCAATGCATCTAGAAGGGTTACCGCCACTGTTGTTCGGACCAGGAAATAGAAATTGCTCAAATACATTTACTGCAAAATTCGGATTAGCCCAGCAAAACCCCGACACAAAGAATTCCAGCTGTATAAGGGTTGCATCAATCATTAGTACATGATGCATCTCTTATGCAATGCTTACTTACGTCTGGCAACTGAATCTCTTAACTTTTTATGCACCCTCACCCCATCACGAAGCCAGCAGGGTTCTAGTCTCAATAAATGATTACAATTTGTAAAAGTTTGTAATGGTCTTCCCGTTTAAAAAGATTCAGGCTATGCTAACTTATTCGAGGAAGGCTATATTGTTGACATTTCATTGTACCGCTATGTTTTGGGTCTGGAGAAGTAAGTAAAAGCACGGAAAGCACCGACGCCAAATATGAACTGCGGAAGGGTGAATTTTATAGAAATAGTCCGTGATAGTTTAGTGGCTAGAATTACCGCTTGTCGCGTGGTAGACCGGGGTTCAATTCCCCGTCGCGGAGCTTTCTTCGAAAGCGCAAATGGTTTAGTGGTAAAATCCAACGTTGCCATCGTTGGGCCCCCGGTTCG
>JAKTUX010000020.1:0-206766 GCA_030556895.1 Kodamaea jinghongensis | reverse complement strand
TCTTCTTCTTCTTCTTCTTCTTCTTCTTCTTCTTCTTCTTCTTCTTCTTCTTCTTGTTCTTGTTCTTGTTCTTGTTCTTGTTCTTGTTCTTGTTCTTGTTCTTGTTCTTGTTCTTGTTCTTGTTCTTGTTCTTCGGTGGCCGCAGGTTCTTCTTCCTTTGGTTCTACTTCTGAAGCTTCTTCCTCTTCCTCCACGTTTTCTTCTATGTTGTACGGCACTCGTGCGTCTATATCATTTTCGTCATCCTGCTTTGTTTCTTCTGCTTCTGCGTCCAACTCAGGCACCTCAGAGGACTGCTCAGGCTCGTTATCTTTGTCTTCTTTGGTGTCACCAGCATCTGTTTGCTGAGAGTTGTGCTCATCATCTGTCGCCGGTTCGGACCCCACGGGGTCCAAAACAGGAACCTCGATCTTGATGTCCTCTGCCTTAATAGGTGGTTCCTCCTCCTTTGCCACATCATCAGTAACAGCCTGTTCCACCGGCTTCATCTCCATTTCCTTGATTCTGCCTAAATCATAGATCTGCTTTATCAAGAATGTAGAATAGCTTAACAAGCTAGTTATGACCACTTTCTTGAATCTCTCCAGATTATAGTTGGATCTTAGTATTGTAATTCCATTGGTGGTGGCGTCAACAAACTCCGCCAAATTGCTCTTCCGTATCAACAGGATTACCACGTCTTCACTGAGATTGATGGTGCTTGTAATTGAAAACTTGTTAGTGTACTTGCCCAGTAGCACCTTCAAATCCTCCATGAATGTGTCCAACGGTATGCCAACCTTATCCCTGGGCTGCTCAAGCTTAGCTTCATCCTTTATATGTGCATTTAGGATGGAGCATATGAGCATCAACACTAGTTCTGTGTTGGCTAGCGGTGACATGTTTACTTTTTTTTTTTTGGTTGCACCGAGCTTGAACTGTTTCGTGAGCGGCAGATGGATGTTTACGCTGCCTGATTACACGATTACCTAGTGACCTGTGGATGTAACTGAGATATTCTCGTCTGTACTTGCTATCAGGTGCACAGCTCCGAGCTCATCATATTAGATTTAGCTGGTGTATCTATTTTGAGGTCTTTAGTGCTTCCTCAGCGAACCCCACGAAACAGCAGCCCATACCAGCAACGCTTTGAATACGAAAGAGCACCACAAAACATTCAGCAGTCAACTTTCATCGATTGATTGGCTGTCAGAAACACCACTTGTACAGCTGGAAGTACCTTGAGCAGTTATCTTAGCGTGAATGCTTGTAGTAGACGCCATCTCGTAAGCTCATCCATAACACTCAGTTCAATCACGAACTCACATACAGAAGTAATTGCAATCTGACCTCCTCCTCATGTTCTAACTCCCCACATTGCCATCTCACCGTCACTTCTCTACAGAAAATCTCAATCAATATTCATTCATATATACAAGTTTAACGACCTTGGTTTTGCATCAACATTGCGCTAAATTAGTTAGTATCGTAAATATCACCTCATTAATCACTCAGTTATACATACTTTTGCTCTTGGAATCTTTGACCAACACGTTCGGAGTGCTTCAAGAACTTTTCAGAGCACTTGTTAATACAGTTGGATTCCTTGGTGGTCAAGTTGGCAGAGGTGAAGTCGTTGACACAATCTTCAAAACATCTGGAAACAAGGTTGGAGTACAAGTTCATGAAGTCCTTCATTTGCTTTTGTTCAACGATTTGTTGAAACTCTTGTTGTTCCTTGACGTTCAATTGATCCATGGTTGGTAGTTGCTATGAAAAATTTTATGTTCTATTTTTTTCGAAGGCGAACGAGTGAGTGCCAAAAGCATAATGGAGAGCTGATTAGGTGTACCCTGCGTAGAAGTATGCATTTAGTCGAGATTTGCTGGTAATACGCGTACTGTCATACGCAGCCGTATACTGGGGACATCGTGGACACGTACAGTTGCTCTCACCAAATAGCCGTTACTACATTTAATTGTGCGCTATTGGTTTACCCCATAATTCTGTAGGGCAGCCGTTCTATGTTCTATGTACAAGAAAAACGTATAGTGCTAAGGCGAATCAGTAGTTCTTTTGACCCTTTGCTTCATTCAGGTATGCGAGGTGCTCTGGGTCCTCAACATTGGCAAAGCTCTGGAGCTCTTGGGAAGGGAATCACCTCTCTGATGTTTTCCATTGCACTCAAGTATGCAACGAATCTCTCAAAACCAAGACCAAAACCTCCATGTGGCACACTGCCGTTTAAGCGGGTGCTCAAGTACCACTGCATGTCGTCTACATTCATTTCTCGTTTGACCATTTCGTCAACCAACATTTGGTAATCGTGTTCCCTCAACGACCCTCCCACCAACTCTCCAATCTCAGGGATCAACAAGTCATAGCAGCTAACTACTGGCTCGTCAGGTCTACTCTCTACCGGGTCTTTGGGCATGTAGAAAGGCTTCTGATTCTGTGGGTAGTGTGTTACAAAGACTGGGCTCTTGAAATGGTCTCCAGCCAACCACTTTTCGTCGGTCGTGCTTATATCGTCGCCAAACTTGAGGCCGGTTCCCTTGTGTTCGTTCAAAATGTCCAATGCTTGTCTATATGTGATGGAGGGCCACTTGATACCATCATTGAGGACCATGTCCCACCTCTTCATCATCGTATCTCGGTCTTCTTTACTAAACCTGGACGCAAGGATATCCAGCGAATTCTCCTGCAAAGATTTGGTAACACTCTTGATCAAGTCTTCGGTAAATGCGGTCAACTGCTCGAGTGTGTCCAACCAACAGATCTCAGCCTCCAACATCCAGAACTCACTCAAGTGGCGGTTGGTGTTGGACACCTCGGCTCTGAAGCATGGCGTTAATGTCCACACTCTGTTGAGTGACAAAGCCAACGGTTCAAGGTGGAGCTGCGTCAGAACCGTTAAAGTGGTGGGCTTACCAAAAAACTCGGTGTCTTTCAACTCAAACTGCTCGCCGGCTCCCTCGCAATCAGAGCTGGTGATCATCGGAGGGACGACCTTTGTAAAATTATTCTTGCAGAAGTAATCCATAAACTGTGATTCCAAGAAGGACCTGACTCTTAGCACAGACGCAAGTGTTGACGTACGGTGTCTCAACGTCGGGTACTGTCTCAAGAACTGAAACGTACTCGACTTCTTTTGAATGGGGTACTCATCAGGAACGTCTCCCACCACATTCAACTTATGCTCTGGATCAGACACTACCAACTCGTAGCTCTGTGCCTTCTTGGATTCGGCCCATTCCCCGAAAACTGACACGCTCTGCCCAACCTTGATATTCGTCAATGCATTTGGGTCCCGGAACACAACGTTCAAGTTGCTTTGCCCGGTCCCGTCAGACAAGTCCAAAAACCCAATGTTCTTAGATTTCCTCACAGATTTGACGTGTCCACTAGCCCTAATGTTAGATTTGGCTAATGGAGGATTCCTGAGAAGCTCCCTAATGGTGGGATTCAACCGATTCATGTAGTAGACCTAAAAAAAATAATGGTTGTAAAACTAAATTTGATCCCAACGAGGATCGAACTCGTGATCTTCTGTGAGTGAAACAGACGTCATACCGCTAGACCATGGAACCAAAACGTTGTAAATTTTGCGCGAACATTAGCTATACCCTTTCGCTACTTTGTATGTAATAGTTTGAACGGAGGTTAATAATAAAGCTGCAGTAGTAATTCTGGTCGTATTTTAAGAGGATGGAATTGGGAAGCACGCAAAAGATGTTATATTATAATTAGTTGAATAGCTACAAAATTATAATGGTGTGTGTATTACGTTGTAGATTAATAATTGTTGTATTGAGAAAATACGAAATTATATTTTACAGGTAGATACCTAATTGATGAAGCATTCTGCTTGCAGGATCAATTACCCATACCAGCATACTTTGACCTAGCTCTCAAACGGGGACCGCTTTTGTAGAAAAGAACAAGAATTCCAATGGCTGCAATCGAGAGAAAACCAATAATAGACGTACCCCAACCAACCTTGAATTTCTTTGTGGCCATGTTATCGAACATTGCCTTCCCAAATAATGGGAAACAAGACCCAATTAAAGACCTAAAAAGTGCGTTTCCTGCAAAGGATGAAGCTATGAACCTCCAGAAGGAAACACTCAAATAATTGAACAAGCACTGGAAAATAACGTAAGAACTTCCGGCAGTAATCGCAGCCCCAATCAAAGGAACTATCCAGTGCACTGATTCAGTTGCAGTGAAGGCAAATATGAAAAGTCCAATAGGCATCCCTAGACTAGCCACTAGAGCTGGAGGAAGGAAAACTTCGGGAACGATTTCGCTTCCAGACATGACTTTAAGCGTGAAAGAATACCACATTACCACGAGATATGTTAAGCAACTAATCACAATACCAATCAAAATCGAGAGATATGCGGCTCCGGTTTCAATGCTCGTGAAGTGGTAGACGTCACTGAATACGATGGGATAACTTTCGAACCAAAGGTACAACTCTGCGTACATCAAAGCAGCGTAAAAGTTGATCAAAAGAACAACGGGTTCGAAGATGGAAATCTCAATCGGCCTCCACAATGCTTCCAAAGCCATTTGCTTGAATGTGTGCTTTGCGTACTCGATCTCATCTTCAGTTGTGATATTCTGGTTGCCCGTACGTTTCCGCAAACGAAGCGCCTTTCTGTGTAAAATGGTCTTACCAAGTGTTTCAGGTAGGAATAGGACCAAAAGAGTCAAACAGGCACCACTGATGATTGCAAGAAACCAAATTGGCCACCTTCTTCCCCCCGCTTCAAAAAATGCGGAGCCAAGGAGGGGTCCCAAACTTGGACCGCAAATTGCAGCCATTGACCATGTAGCAATAGCCAATGGAATAAGCTGAGGAGCAACCAAATCACAGATTGAGGCACCTCCAGTAGCCAAGCAGGGAGATGCAAAAAAACCAGCAAGCAATCTCAACACACAAAAGCCAGGGAAATTATTGACAAGGGCAGTGGGGATCTGCAAGATGAAAAAGACAAAGAGGGTTCCAATGTAGATGGTTGTTCTGCCCAAAAAGTATAATTCACTGATTGGCGACCAAACCATAGGACCAAGCCCATACCCAATAATAAATAATGTAAGGGGGAGTGTTGCTTTAACGTGTGAGATGCCATATATCTTGGCTGTTTCGTCGACGGTAGGAGTATATATGGTTGCACCCATGTAAACGAAACAAGTTAAGAAAGAGATAAGAATCGACAAGAACACCTTGTATCTGACCGGCCAATTTTTAGGGTTTTCAAGATCGTCTTCTGAATCCCACGTAACTATAATAGGTTTTTCTGAGTTAACAACAACCGTCGAAAGGCTAGGGGCCCCGGAACGACTCAGGCCCTGTGACTCAACATCTAACACCTCGAGCTCTGCTTCTCTCTTTTCCTTAGATAGGTCCCTTAAACTGCTCTGTGTTTTGAGTTCGCCTACCAAGTACTGTTCTGGTACAACGTAATCTGGTTGCTCCTCCTGGTATGTGAATATCTTTCCTCCGGAGAGTTCATAGATGGTGCGACAAAAGAAGGTTTGTCTAGTGAATCTGGCAAACATCTTGGCAGTTTAACTTCGTTTTTGAAAATGCTACACTGAATCTGTATTTATATTATACTGCCGGAGCAGTAACTGCCCTGATGCTCTTATCGAAACTATTTTCCTTTTGTTCTATAAATGGATCAGCTAGAGATCGCTTTGTTCTTGTCCCATCAAAGTAATTCTTTCTTTGTAAACCTGTAACGAGATCTGCCTGATACAGGAACATTCATTTTTAAGGGTAGAGCAAGGTTGACGAGGAATTGTTTATACTCAGCATAACTAGTCAGCCTGTTTGCAACAACGTTGCTGGTGGCTGCAAAATCCTAAATGTGGATTTATTTCTTGTACTTTGAACGTTTTCTGTTTGGTGTAAGTCTTAGAAACTCAGGGTTCATAAATGACGTATTGTTCAACAGTTAGTTTCAGGGCGCAGCATTGCCTGCTTAATGAGTTAAGAACGTGCATGTCAATCTTCACTATTAAGTAAGCGCGAATTAACGTAAACGCAAGGTTTTGGTGCACAAACGCAAGATCTAAAGACAGCGCACATGACAGATTGTTTGATTCTATACTGGGCTCAGTAGAGACGATCTACTTGAGAACTAAAATTGGTAAGTGCTGGAAAAAGGTTTTTTTCCTTTGAGACCCTGGCATTTTTTAAATTGCTGCAACCGGCTTTTGCAGCAGCAGTCTCAAGTTACGAGGCAGCTTCAACGACAAGCGCCCAACAAACCTATAAAGAAAGACCTGCCTTTATTTTGTCAGTGTGTTCCTTTGAAATGTGCCTATTCTGAGTTGGTTTGTTCATACGGTGATAGCTTAATAAAATAGGCTGCATGCAAATTTTTTTTAAAGATCTGCACCGTATTGTTCTTAGCGCTGACTAAATTTGTAGTAAGAAAACAGGTAGTTGTAAACCATTAAGAAGTGCATTTCTACTTCAGCCTTCTTGTTTGTGCGCAATGTTATCATATCCAGCGTGTCTTGTGGTTTTGTAGTAGCTTTTCACTGAAAGTTGCTTGATTCCAGTAGCAATGTTCTACACTCAAAAAACAGACTGGTTAATAGTATGACCCAGGATATTCAAAAGGTGACACACTTGCTAGAGAAGAATAACTCGTTATGTTTCTATTTCATTTTGAAATGAATTGCATTGTGATCCTTCTAACTGTGCCAAATCGAAATTAACCTTGACATGGACTACAAAATTCTCTTTCCAGTAAAAATTCAAACGCCAGCGATACAAGTCTCTTGGTTTTTCCTCTTGGTCTGCTTTCACTAAAAAATCCTCATATATATAGCCCTACCAGCATAAGTCTATTGTGTTGTTGCAAATTGATGTGGTTTTCCGCTCTCACAAGAATGACCTCCTAGTCTTATCTTCTTCCCATAAGTGTGCAGTTCAGTGGAACCACCGGTATCCCGCATTCAGTGGCTTTGTGGTATCAAGATATTTTCTCTGAGGTTTGGACAGAGCTAGTTCCTGGTGTTCTAGGCGTTGGGCTTCATTATCATGTAGTGACTGCATGGTGAAGTTGATGGAATAACGCACGCAAATACAGCGAGTCAATCGGCGTTTGCATCAGCGAAAGAAGACCTCCCAGAAGATATGAATGACACATGCTCAGTCATTCTTTGCATTGTCAAGGTGTTCTATTCTCTGTTCTTTGCAGTTGTCAGCTCCACTAGGTCAACGGTATTGCATCATCGGGGATATCGCAAGCCACAGCTTCTGGAAACGGAAATTTTTCCATTTTGGTGATCGGTGTATTTTAGTTGTGATGTAGTGAACGATTTTTGTGACGTAATTATCAATTTCGGCATCATATTGCGAATCATCGCAACAGTGGCTGCAACTGATCCGATAAAACTGGGTCGGTTGCCGCTTAATAATACGCAATGAATTCAGTCAGCTTGATCAGTCTCAACGAGAGGCTGTATAGCAGCACTGACGACGAAGATGACAAAAAAACAACTTACAGCACCATTGAACAGGTGGACGAAGAAGATTCTCTTTTTCAAGAGCTCGAGCAAGTTTCAAAGAACCCATTTGATGACATCCAATTGGTTGACTTTTACACCAAAAAATACAAGGAGGCAAATTACGAGTGTCTTGACCTCTTTGATCCCAACTACCAGTGGACAGTGCGACAAGAATCAAAGTTACTAGCCAAGTTGGACCTGAAAATAGCGTTGATGAGTTGCATCCTATATGTTGGATTGCAATTGGATAGAGGCAACTTGCAGCAAATCCTTTCCGACAACTTTCTTCAGGACCTCAACTTGACCACTAACGACTACAATATTGGAAACACCATCTTCTTAGCATGCTTCATTGTAGGTGAGATTCCGTCGCTGGTCTTGTGTAAAGCGATTGGCCCTCATTACTTTATTCCATTTCAGATGATCTTGTGGTCGTTGATCTCATGCCTCCAGTGCTTCTTAAAAGGAAGGGCCAGCTTTTTCATTACCAGGGGCCTCATTGCCATCCTCCAAAGCGGTTTGGTCTCGGAATTAGTCTTGTTCCTTTCCACCTTCTACAAACTGAACGAATTGCCCACGAGGTTGTCTTGGTTGTGGATCACACAGTCTTTGGTGCAGGTACTGTCTTCACTAATTGCCGTTCCAATCTTGAAGCTAAGGGGATTCTTGGGCCTTGAAGGGTGGCGCTGGCTCTTTTTGATAGAGGGCTTGATAACTTTGGCCATTGGCTTCTATGCTACACGTGCTGTTGTCAGCAGCCCCAAGGACCTTCACGGGTTTTCCAAGAGGGAGGTTACGATCGCAGTCAACAGGGTGTTGCGAGACGATCCTTCCAAGGGAGACGTCAAGGGCGTTAGTTGGAGCGATGCCTTGCGTGTTTTCTTTGACTATGACTTGCTTCCCATTTACCTCATTGGGTTGGTTGCGTACATTCCAATCAACGTATTGAACGATTACGTGTCCATCATTTATAAAGAGATCGGCTGGTCCACTTCTCAAGTCAACTTGTTGGTCTTACCCTACTACTTTTTCCATATCTTCTTTTTGTTGTACATTACCAAAGTGTCTCAATACTTAAACAGCAAAGCATTAGTGTGTTTAATCGCACCTCTATATCTGATTCCGTTTTTGGCAGTATTGAAGTACTGTCCAGACATCATGACCTCAAAGTGGGGCGCTTGGTTTTTATTCACTTTGATCACTTCGGCTCCCTATATTCATGCTATTTGTGTCGGCTGGGTACTGAAGAACTCGGGGAGTGTCAAGAAAAGATCAATCTCTTCCGCTGTATACAATTTATCCACCCAAACTGGAAACATAATAGCTGCTAACATATACCGAAGTGACGATGCTCCACTATACAAGAGAGGAAATTCTCAAATTTTTGCCTTGGGCTGCTTGTTGCTTCCTTTGTTGTTGCTAGTTAAGGTGTACTACACCTGGAGAAACTATTCTAACAAGAAGAAATGGAACGCAATGACGTTACCCGAGCAATATCAATATATTCATAATACTTCTGATGAAGGAAACAAAAGGTTAGACTTTAGATTTGATACTTAATGATAATGATTGTGCATATTTACTTACTCCTCGTAAGCACTTAGTTTAAAATGACGCGACCTCAATTTTTTGCAACAAAATCTAAACATTGGACTACATCCCTCTTTGCAGCAACTAGTACGAGGTAGCAAACTTATAGAATGTCATTTGGCCCGCAAGCAATTGCAGTTGAACTCTAGTGTATTCCCTTCAAAAGTTATTTCGAGTTTCTTATTAAGGGATACTACCAGCTCGAAAGTTTACACGAGTATGCCAGTATGATTAAGTGTTCAACTTCTACAAACTATCCAAAGCATATGAAGTTGTGTATTATGACCGAAATTAAAAGCAGCTATAGGAGCTTCACAACAAAATTCTAGTGAAAGGGTAATTTAGTAATTCAAAAGGGAGAAATATAATATTTTGAATCACACTTAGACGAACATTAAGGTGATTATGGAGAAAATTACTGTGACAACCGATGATCTGATTGAAAGCAAGGAACCAGAGTTGGCAATGGTGACTGCAGGTGCACCAGATTCAGAGCCAGAGCCAGAGCCAGAGCCAGAAGATCCAGAACCAGAACCAGAACCAGAACCAGAGCCAGAACCAGAAGATCCAGAACCAGAACCAGAACCAGAACCAGAACCAGAACCAGAGCCAGAACCAGAGCCAGAACCAGAGCCAGAGCCAGAAGGTCCGGAACCAGAAGATCCAGAGCCAGAGCCAGAGCCAGATCCAGAGCCTGAAGATCCAGAGCCTGAAGATCCAGAGCCAGAGCCAGAGCCAGAGCCAGAAGGTCCAGAGCCTGATCCAGAGCCAGAAGATCCAGAACCAGAAGAGCCAGACCCAGAGCCAGAGCCTGAAGACCCAGAGCCTGATCCAGAGCCAGAAGATCCAGAGCCAGAAGATCCAGAACCAGAGCCAGAAGATCCAGAACCAGAAGGTCCAGAACCAGAGCCAGAGCCAGAAGATCCAGAACCAGAAGATCCAGAACCAGAGCCAGAAGATCCAGAGCCAGATCCTGGGTTGGATGAAGCAGTTGTAGTGGTTGAAGTAGAAGTTCCAGACGGTGTGGATGTCACAAAAGTAGTGGAATTTGAGTAGCCGGTAAAAGCAGAAGAAGAGCTAAATGGGCCTGGGAAGAGAGAGGTGGTAGTTGTCCAGATCCCTGAGGAGTCGGTGCTGACATCAACAACACCAGATTCAGTAGTGGATTGGCCATTGGAGTTTGTGGTGGTGAAAGTAGTTGTGTATTCCGTGGAGTGTGGACCAGAGGTGGATGGACCAGGGAAGAGGGAAGTAGTGGTGGTCCAGATTCCTGAAGAGTCGGTGCTGACATTAACAACACCAGATTCAGTAGTGGATTGGCCATTGGAGTTTGTGGTGGTGAAAGTAGTTGTGTATTCCGTGGAGTGTGGACCAGAGGTGGATGGACCAGGGAAGAGGGAAGTAGTGGTGGTCCAGATTCCTGAAGAGTCGGTGCTGACATTAACAACACCAGATTCAGTAGTGGATTGGCCATTGGAGTTTGTGGTGGTGAAAGTAGTTGTGTATTCCGTGGAGTGTGGACCAGAGGTGGATGGACCAGGTAAAAGGGAAGTAGTGGTGGTCCAGCTCCCTGAAGAGTCGGTACTCACATCAACAACACCAGATTCAGTAGTGGATTGGCCGTTAGAGTTTGTGGTGGTGAAGGTAGTGGTGTAATCGGTGGAGTGTGGACCTGAGGCAGAACTAGATGGACCTGGGAAGAGAGAAGTAGTAGTTGTCCAGATTCCTGAAGAGTCGGTACTCACATCAACAACACCAGATTCAGTAGTGGATTGGCCATTGGAGTTTGTGGTGGTGAAGGTAGTGGTGTATTCGGTGGAGTGTGGACCGGAAGTAAAGCTGCTAGATCCACTAGAGCTGGAGCTTGCGAGGCTAGAACTGGAGCTTGGGGTGGCACTTGAGCTGGAGCTTGGTCCACTTGAGCTGGAGCTTGGGACGCTAGAGCTGGATTCAGAGCTGGGGCTTGGGGCGCTAGAGCTTGAGCTTGGGGCGCTGGAGCTGGAGCTTGGGGCGCTGGAGCTTGAGCTTGGGGCGCTAGAACTGGAGCTTGGGGCGCTGGAGCTGGAGCTTGGGGCGCTGGAGCTGGAGCTTGGGGCGCTGGAGCTGGAGCTTGGGGCGCTGGAGCTGGAGCTTAGGGCGCTGGAGCTTGGGGCGCTGGAGCTGGAGCTTGGGGCGCTGGAGCTGGAGCTTAGGGCGCTGGAGCTTGGGGCGCTGGAGCTGGAGCTGGCGCTGGAGCTTGGGGCGCTGGAGCTTGGGGCGCTGGAGCTGGAGCTTGGGGCGCTGGAGCTGGAGCTTAGGGCGCTGGAGCTTGGGGCGCTGGAGCTGGAGCTTGGGGCGCTGGAGCTGGAGCTTAGGGCGCTGGAGCTTGGGGCGCTGGAGCTGGAGCTTGGGGCGCTGGAGCTGGAGCTTAGGGCGCTGGAGCTTGGGGCGCTGGAGCTGGAGCTTGGGACGGTGGAACTAGAAGAAGATGTTGGAGCAGAAGAACTGGAAGAAGGAGCAGAAGTAGGTATGACAGGCAAGGGAAGACATGCTGAACAAGCTAAGGGTGGGCCTGAAGGTGGAGCACCGTTGTAGGTGACACCAGCGTTAAGCACCGTTCCAATACCGGGACCGAAAATACCATCAACAAGCTGGAACTTACTTGGGTCGTAGCCAAAACCAATGTCAAAGTTTTGGCTAAGAATTCCAGTAAAAAGTGTCAAGATACCTGTTGAAGTACTGTAGCTGAAAGGTGACGCAAGAATGGTGTTGAGGGAAAGTGACAATCCAATGATGTTTCCGTTACCGAATCCAGCAACCTTGAAGGTTTGAGAGAAACTTAAAGCCTCGACCTTAAATGTGGATGAAGAAGATTCCATGAAGATAGTTTGGGTTGGGGAGAATGCCAATAATGAGTTTTGAATATAGATTGATGATTCATCTCCTACTGTGATACAACCACTACCGTCAACAATAGTTGTTTGAACATAAGCCAGGTTGTGAAGACAAATAACACCATCATTGGTAATGGGAAGACCGACTGAGCCAAGAGTAACGACACTTGCGGATCTTTGATTTTGCCAGAAAGTAATTGTACCACTAGCAGCATTATCCCAAGAAAGAGAAGTAATTGACATGATAGGGTTGCCAATGGAACCATCACCAGCCATATAGATTTGACCATCATTAAAGAAACTGGCACCTATAAGACTGAAGTTTGGTGCCGTCAAGGAATCAACTGAGTTCAAAGAGATGATACCATGGTTGGTAATTGAGTTTAAGACTCCAGAGAGACTGACAGTCAATGCAATCAAATTTGAAAATGATGAAATAAAGAAACCAGCATTAGATTGAACAGTAAGGGAGCCGGAGAATGCACTGAGTGCATTGTTAATGATTGACCAATAGGCACCTGAGTTGATAGTAATATCACCAATGGAAAGGTTAATGATACCGTTGGTCACCGTTGGTGTTGTTATCGTTACCGCCATCGATATCCCGAAAAGAAAGACACAAGCAAGGATCTGCAGTTGTGAGTTCAACATGATTCGGTGAGCTGTGGATGAAGCAATAATGGAATGCAAACGGCCATACTGCGTTTATATACATCCTTCAATTTCGAAAGAAGTTGCTCAATTGCAGCCATTGCCCAGATAATTCCCGAAATATTTTCGGAAAGCAACATCAGCTGTAAGTTAGCACCCTAGATTTACGCTAACCCCAAAGGCGGTCTTGGATTCGAATGCTTTGTGCCAGAACTATTGTTTTCATGTAACTATATTATTTTCTAAATGGCAACAGTCCAGAAGAAGCACAGAACAAGTAAGCACGTTTACTAATACGGACAAACTATCGAGATCGTGCGTCTCATACCATCCAAGAAAGTATTGGGCAGCGTCCATGCATGTGCCAGAAAAGGGTTTGGAATCGCATGAGGTAGACGAGCTTGGCCAGAGGAACCAATTCGTGCCGCAGCCATTTTTAAACTTAAATATTTTGCAGCAACGACAAAATAGTCAGCTGGGGAAACAAAGGGGGGTGACGACTGAGCATTTTTACCATGTCACCACTGATCGAAAATGGGTGTACATCTGGGTAGCAAATGCAAACAATTCTGTGGGGGTCGTTTAGGTCGTCAATCTTCGCTAAGCGGCATATTGATGAGCAATTCCGCTCCAACGTCATCTCTACAATTTGTTCCGTGACTTCCCGCCTCATCAAGATTGTCGCTAATACCTAAAGTAAGGACGTGCCAAAATTGGAAAAATCGTACCTCAGCAATCATGCCAAAGAATTATTTTTGTCTTTCGTAGCCCATAGCTCATGCAAAACAAAGTCGAGGGTTGGATATGATGCAGGTGCTTCGTCCGAAAAATATCTTGAAATATTCCACAAACACATTAGTGCAAGGAACGCCGATTGATTTGGAGGGGGTTCAAAAGAATGAGCCTATGATTCCGCCAAGTACTGGAAGGTTATCCAATTCAGCATGGAAGGGACGGAAAGGGAGTGAGGAGATGTGTCTGATGAGAACAATCGTGATATAATTTTTTTGCATTCTATGTTGACTTACGAACTTGACGCTTCTTCCAATATGTACAAGACGGTCGTAAACCGTTACGAGTCCCCACCTTTGCAGTGGTGCAGGAAGCAGGAGGGTGAATAAGATACTACTGCATCGTCCAGTTTGGGAATACTTCCACAGGACTTCCGTTCTATGAGGAAATCGAACGCAGAACCCCGTTTGGGAAATTCAAGTGTGAGCAAATAATATTGAAAAAAAAAATTACCATCTGAGTATGTCTAAAGCTTCAATACGGAATCAGATCAAGCGCCAAATAGCCTTGATATCTCAAGAAACAATAGAGAGGCAGTCTGTAGCAGTGACGAAGACCATTTTGCATCTGAGAGAGTTTCAAAAGTCAAATTCTATCGGAATCTATATGAACATGCCCAATCTGGAGATTAGAACAATGGATTTAATTGAATCTTGTTTTGCCCTAGGGAAGAAAGTATACTTGCCTCGGTGTGTAACTGTGGTGAGTGCTGAGCGCAAGAAGAGTCACATGCAGATGATACGAATGGCTAGACTTGAAGACGTCAAAGCATTGAAACCACAAGGTAGATATAGCTTGTTGGAACCCATTCTGGGTGAAGACATTATGGCCATTGGTGGCTTGGAACTAATCATAGTACCGGGTGTTGGGTTTACCAAGGATGGCAACAGAGTAGGACATGGTGCAGGATACTATGACGAGTTCTTAAGTGTCTATAAGACGAAGCACGGCAAAGTGCCGTACTTGATTGGAGTGGGGCTTGAAGAGCAATTGGTTCCAGACATCCCCACCGACCAGCACGACTGGAAAATGGATATGATTGTTACCAGTGAAGGAGTATACTAGCACAGGGTTTATGTTTTTTGATGGCCCAAGGGAGTCCAGGCACTTTTGTAATTCTTGCCTGGCCCGAGCGTTCCCTTTGTTAGGCACCTCGTAAGCGCTAGGCGAGCTATGTTTAGGGCCCTGCCTTCCAGCCAATGCATATCAACGTACTTTACAGATATAATTAAGCAGTGTGCTCAATCCAATGTATCTCCAATTACACTTTTATTGTTCATGGGGCCACTCTTGCTGCAAGGGATACTGTGATTGTAATATGTCAACTTTGCATATGATATCTATACGAGTCATTTACAATCTATTGCGGGGCCCTCTCGTAAGTACGATCCTTCGAACAATACTTGTACCCCATGTTGCTCTTGGATAGGCGAGTAATAGAACAATAAAGGTAATATTGTATACTGTTATTTAGAGATAGATCACAATATCAGAGAGTGGTCATCCTTGGCATCTTTGGGCGAATCGTGGGGTTCGTCTGCTAAAGCTGTGCTATTTACGACGAGCGTCACAGTTTCACGAGTCTTCTTGTAGCCATGAGACCCTGTACCAGTACCGCGTGCTTACACAGTGGCTCGTTCGCCGGATTACCCCTTTCTTCCTCTGCTTTCCTGGTGTTTCCACTTGTCGAGTACGTCCTACCGATCGGCTCTGCAATGTATTTATATAATATTCCACCACACTGAACCCCATATTGAGCCGGTCATAATGCACAAAGGGGTAGCTCAGCTGAACTTTGCTCGTGGTTTTGCATTAAAGCACGTCTCTGAGATATGGATCCTGTATGAATAGGGAGCACTCTACTACTTAGAGAACAATGTTTGCTTAGCCTAGAGAGAACAAGAACAGTAAGGCTAAAACGTTGGCGAGATTCTCGTATTTGGACCCTTATTACATCAACCTTCCGTAGAGATGTCTGTAGCACCTTCTAACTATGCTAGGCCGTTATTAAAAGTTGGTGCCTGCTGTTTATGCGTACAGTCTTGCTAAGAGATCTTACGTTGTGTATTGCATAATATCGTCGTTACTGCATCAATTGTACGCCACAGCATTCAGGGTCACTCGATCGCATTTAGTGCCAGAACCAAGTGTCTCCATGTCGTATCCCTTTGTAAATGTAGTGAGCGCATATCTAATAAATTATCGAAAGTAGCCACTCGTCAGGTTATTGCCATAACGACCATAACTTCTTTCTTCAACTTCTAAGAGCAATTGGGTGCTTTTCTCGGAACTCCTCAAACTAAGCAATGATATGTTCATCCAAGAGCTTTGGAGTCAATTAAGAGATACCTCTATTCTACTTGTCGTCTGAGAAGGTTCTCTAGTTGTTCAACCTGTTCAAATAATCCATTTGGTTGCACTTATCTAGCTTGGGCTTCGTAAATACCCACCATGCACTTCTCCAACATTCTATCAACATTAACCCAGTTATGATATTTGTTGAACAACGCAGTCCCGTCTCTGCCAGCACATTTCATGATTTCATCCACTCCTCCCGGGTGAAAGTCAACGTATGGGGTTATATTAAACACCTTGCCATTGATACAAGTCCAACAATCTTGCTGCAGCTTGTGTTTTTTGAGCTCTTCTTTAGAGATTCTGACAAAATGAGCCGGAGGAGTGTTGGAAGTCACCCCACGTAGTATGTGTCCAGGGCGGGTTTGAGTTAAGCTGGCCCAATCCAATGGTGAGTGGCCAGGTTTCAACATCACTTTCTTTCTGGCGCTAGACGCTTCGCTGGCCCTTTGCACTGAGTTGGGTCCCGGAAATAAGGACGGGCCTCCCGTGGTAACTCCCTCTCTTCCCCTGCTACTTCCGGGGGCTTGTCCTCTGGTGTCTGGAATCTTCAATCTGTTCTCCATATTTATTTTTAAACTCAAAAAAAAAAAACTAAAGCAATGGTCCTGTGTATAGGGTTGGATTGCATGTAGGTCGCAGGCTCATGCTCCCTCAACGTCCCCCTTCAAGCGAGCACCTTTTTTGCACCAATATGCCTCCTGCACAGCTCCTCCTGAGGCACTCTAAGTCCGAGCGCATTGAAGGATGAGATCTTTTTTTTGTTTCTTTTTGGCTGTCAACTGACATGAATAGGAAATGCACAGAATCATGCCCATAGCTTCGTCCATTCAAACTTGAAGAATGTGAGGAAACTAAAACTAGATGCAATAGCCCAAAATGGGTCACCTAATAATGGAATGAGTTCAGTTGAGGATTTCCGTGCTACGATGCTTTGGCTCAGTTCCCTTCGTGGACCCGAACAATGCACAAGGCCGTACCTGTACGATGCCGTTTCTTGTCTTTGTGTTATCCTGGCTCTCTATATTCCTATGCATTTGTATGTATTCTTGTGGAACCGATGATCTCGGTTGCAATTACAGGCAATTGTTTTGCACCTTGTTGTGTAAGACTACCGATATCCAATCAGACCCTTCCGGTAAGCAAACACCCCAATTCAAGCCCTGTTCTGGAAACAATAAGCCATTTCCGGTTTGCATGATTCCACCCGCAATGCTTCCAATTTCCTTGCTCCGTCTGCGCGATACTGAATTTTGCACCACTATTATAGTTTAACTTAAACTCTTTAGTACGGTATTGACATCGCCTTAGGTGAAATTTGGGATGAAATTGGAAATCAATTCCATGGCTTAATGTAGACAGCCTCGATTACTCGAAAGGTCTTCCAGCAAAGCTTTGCCCACTAGCTTTTTTAGATGTCCGTGCCCATTAACGCCTCCGAACTCTACTCACAAACGTGGGTCCCTTCAGGTGTGCGGCATCATGCTCATCTACAAAACTTTGAAGAGTCTCGTATACTTACTATTCTATTTCCATTTTTCCCTTTGCAGAGAGACTCAGGGTGTGATATGCACCAAAGTTCAAATTTACAGGCAACTCCAACCTAAAAAAAAGTCAGAGGCCAACTCTAACGACTTAGATCTAGGTGTCTCACTTAAACAGAGATCTTAAAACTAAGTGCGTGAATTCGATTCCGTGAGCTTCGGCAAACATCTGACGAAGCTGTTTCACATCCAACCTCCCCCGAGCTAAAGTGCTCCTTTGACAGAGTAATCAAGTTGATAACCCCGTTATCTCTTGATTTGTTTCCTGTCAACTCTTTCATAATACAACATATAAACACTCTGTTGCTCAATTAAAACTGCATCCTTGGTGACCTCAGTCACCTGAGCGTCACTGATTCTCCAGAATGGGGTCTTGATCATGGAGGGAATCTTTTTCATTTTTACCTTTTCTACAGGTTTTTTCTCTTTTGGTTGAGCTGCTTTAGCCAATTGGGCTGAAAAATAATCGTGTTGTTCCTCTAATCCTCCAACAAGAAGTTCTGCTGGGGTGGCAATACCAGAGTGGACAATTTCCTGGATATTCTGCTCTTGTGGGTGTGCTTGGAAAACCAGCGGCCTTCTACCCATCATTGTTGAGAATTTACGACGGATTCCCGAACCTTCTTCGTAAGGGCCGTTTCCAAAAGTGTTGAGAGTTGAAGTGTCGGTGGTTGCAGTGTCATTGGCAGGGTTAAGTCCAATTACAGCATCGTCAACAATTTCAGGTGATAACTTGAAAATGCTTCCCTCACCATCCTTGACAAACAATGGCTTGCGCTTATAACATTCATAGTGACCCTGGGTGTGGGAACCAGCATGCCTGATTACTGCCTTCAAACGGTACTTGTAGTTATCGTTATCATTGAATTTGAATCTTTTGAAGTGTTCCCTCAAGTTGAGTGTTTGGTCGGTGGTGATTGGGGCATTGTTCAACGTTTCCTGCTTGGCTTTGGGGCCGCTCTCAGTGTGCACGGAGGTCAAGTCCGTATTCTTGCTATCCTTAAAAGTGGCCGTTGAAGTAGCTCTAGAGATTTTGGATTCATTGTCAGATTCTGTATCTACTTCGTCGTCGTCAGATTCCGTTTCTCCCTCGGTGACAGTGTCAGTCTCGGTTTCAGCGTCCGTGGAAGCATCATCGTCAGATACTCCCTTCTCGTCAAAGTCTCCTCTTTGAACATCTTCATCTTCCATGTCGTTCACATCGTGAGTCAAGACTTTAGTGTCCAAATCCAAATCTTCGTTAGTTTCATCAACTTGAAACTTTTGCAATTCAGAATAATACTCCTTACCAATCAGCAAGCTCAATTGGTCTTGGAACTGCACACGGCACTGGTTTCTGGAAACGCTACCCCCAACAAAAGAGGACCTCGACAAGTGCAAACCAAAAATCTTAGGAGGTTTAAGAATTTGAGTCTTTCTAAAAACTGTTGAGGAGACCTTACTAATTTCTAAGCCATCCTTGTTATACGACTTGATATAACTTTCCAATTCCTCTGGCAAGTCATCATTAATGCACAAGTTTGGGTCTTGAGACAATTGCCTAAGAGTTTGGAGATGAGAGTCGGGTTTTTCATTCGAGGCTTCTTTCTCGACAATCTTAGAAATACGACATTTTAAGCATTGGTAACCTTCAATTGACTCCAGCTCATTCTCGCTCAACAAGGTATCGAGTTCAGTGGATGCTGTTTGTGGTGCATGAAGTGTAAGCATCAAGAATGGTGCAAAACTTGGTTTCAGCACGCCCTTACATGAGAGACACTTCATCTGCGTCAACACCAAACCACTAAATGGAAATTCAGGTATGGTAATTGCTTCCAATTCTTCGTAATCCGAAGGAGATGGAACGGTACCGGTTCCTGGAAGTAAGTCATGCAAGTTTATTTTGATGTATTTAAAAAACAGCTTGATTTTCAAGTTTTCATGCTCCAAAGTCTCATTGATAAGTTGTGTCAACTCGTGGGCATCATGTTGTGAACGGGATATCTTGGCGTTAAAGATTTCCTCTAAACTGTGAAGGAACGTCCACACGGAAATAGTTCTCGAGGTAAGTTGCGTTTCTTGCAACTTCTTAACTATGGTGGCAAGGGATATGTGCAAAGGAATGTCGAATTTCGAATTGGAGTTCTTAAACTTGGAACCACTCCCATTGTTTTCTTTCTTCACATTCAGTTGAGTTAATCTTCCTTGAATCACCTTGTCAATGTCGACTTTGTGACGTTGAAGAAACTTGTCAAGAGCCAGGAAGCTTGCGTAGAACTCATTCAAGTACTCGGTGAGCTTGGGCAACGAAGAATAGGCCTGCAATGACGAGTTGGCAAAGCAGTCATTTCTCAAATTGATCAACCCAGTAGTATACTTATCAGGTCTCTTGGAAAACATTTTGGATGAGTCTCGATTGAAGGAAGGCGATAAAATATAGTAGAATAAAGCTAAGGCTGTGCTGATCTTAAGAAAGCGTTGGGTGTTTGGGCGATTTAACCAATGACTTACGTTTTCCCAGAATGTTGGTGGTGGTAATGTAGGAACTTCACGAAGTTTGAGTGATAAAGAACGTTCTATTACTAATTCACGAAGAAGGTGTTCCCAATTGATTGGCATAAAAAAAAGGTTGGGGACGGCAAATTATTTATATTTGCTATCTCAATTTTGTTGCCTTTCGTCTGGGGCAAGGGAGAAAAAATGTTGTAATTGTGCGTTTTCTAGAAGCTTGTTGATCGGAGTGGAGGGCTGTTGGTAGTCAAGTCAGTGATGTACTGCTTCAGAAGATGATTGCTTTTGCGAGTGTTTGCCAAATGGTCAATGGCTGCAGCAATTACCTAAGTTTCTCGACAGCCGGAATTTTTGGGTAGCTCCCCGCAAGTAGATATCTTGCCGGAAGGGTTCGGGGAGGATGACTCCCCGGGAGGTCTAGATTGAATTCTACCGGTACTTGACCGAGGTTATTCACTCATACTAAATATGAAAGGCCAGTACTATAACCAAATGTTAGATGGTCAGACAAGTGGTCGAGGAGGACCCGATGCAATGAGTTCTTGACGTAACATTCGGCATTGTTGATCGGCTCAAACTGAGACAACGCGTGAGTTCGAATAGTTGCAAAAAAAAGTAATAGCAACTGGTTTGTTACAGTCCTTGTCACATCCCACAAAGTGTAAACGGCTATCCGGCATAACTTTGACAGAACTAAGCTCTCGAGAGATGCTCTATGCATATCCTACTACGAGATAGTATTCTGAGTCTAATTCCGTGAGCCAATCCAGCAATCTTGGCGCGTGACATCGAATCACGTTCACATTCCGGTGGAAGGCTCAAGCTAGCTCACGACTTCGTTACCTGGGGTGGATTGGTCTGGGCCATATATGAGCCTCAAAACTACTTAATTTGTTGGGATTTGGCTAGGGGGCATGGGTTTTCGGTGCACGTTACTGTAGGCTGGCTTGCTTATTTGGGAGTAGTTATTGTAGAGTACCCGTAAAGTATTTGAACAACACACTAGACACAGGAAAACCTCATTCACAAGGTGTTGCCTTCTCTTTCCAGAGGTATTCTTTGTTGCTCAAGTTGCATGTCTTTTAACTGCATTTCTATCGGCCTATTTTATCCCTTATTTGATCTCCTTCAACGGTACTCTTGTCTTTTAGAGAATTCAAAACAGCTATTGAACCCCAATGTCGAACAAAAATCCAAAAGAATAAGCGGATAACCGCTTTGAATTGCTCATGACAAAGTAGACCTTTGCTTCATGTTTGTTGAATGTTGAAATTGCATTGTTTGGTTTGGTGAAGGATTGTTCCTTCTTTCAAAAAAAAATATAAGGATTTTGCTGCAAATTTTTGAACAATCCGCCCAATTTTATAAAAATGATAGCAACAACAACCAAAACACGAGAAAAGGACTTGATTGGCATCTCAAGGATCTCAATCGTAAGTCCGGAGAAGCCACAGCTTGTTATTAACAGTTAAACAGAATCATCAAGGCATATATTTATTAAGTTGGGAACAGCCGAGAGCGTTCCAATTACAAAAGAACTACAGCGTTTTCAATTAATCCACACCAGTCTAAGGAAATCTATTCATCCCCTACTCTAAAAATCAATAATTCTCATTGTGATATAACCCACACTCACAATGATGGCATATGTAATAACAGAACTTGGAACCCCTCTAGTGATAAAGGTACCAACAGTTAAATATGGAGTTCCAAACTCATCAGTCATACAAATAGCAGTTACATTTGGGAAACCCGAGGTTGGCAACCCCATGGCAGCGGAACAAAGCAAGGCCAGGGCCATGATAAGCAATCTTGGGTGAGGGTCTGGCATATTATTCCCAATCTCCGAGACCAAAGGAATGATAATAAGCGCAGCAACAGTGTGAGAAACAAAAGTGGCCATGGTTAAAATCAACAAACCAAATGTCAATGTAACACCAAAAAGAGAGAAGTCTGCAACCTCGTTTTGAATTGCAACAGCAATTGTGGCAAGCAATCCCGACAGAGCAACAGCCTTACCCATGGCAGTACCACCCATAGCTAGCACAACAATATTCCATGGGTAGTTGTTGAAGTCTTCTGTGGTAAGCAATCCCGTCCCAAAGAATAATACAATAGGAATCAAAGCAATTATACCCATTTCACCAAAGACACCAGAGAGCCTTGAAGCTACACACCATAAACCAATGGTTCCAACAGATACAGTAACGATGTACCATTGAATGGCTGTGAACTTGGCGTCAATGACTCTAATAGGAACCAAGGTTGTGGTTTTGGAGCTGCAGTCAAAGGTCATCAAAAGGAAACCCCAAATGAGCAAAAGCAGAATAATACAAACTGGTATAGCAATGACAAACCATTGGCCCCAACTTGGAGGAGGAACCATTTCTCCAATTGCAACAATATTTTGAGGAGAAGCAATTGGAGATGCCATACCCCCGATATTCGAGGCAAGAGCAATTCCCAATATAAGTGCGTTAATGTATTGGGAACCCTTTGGAAGGGTACGCAACAAAGGCTGAATAATGGAGAAACAAAGAACAGGAGCAGCCACATTGGACACCCACATCAGCGCAAATAATGCAACACCCATGATGGTCAAGAGAACAATCGATGGGTTTGTTCCAGCCTTTGAAAGAATCCAAGTCGAAATAAGCTTTGCAATGGAATACTTTGATAATGCTGCGGCAAGTGTGAACCCACCAAGTAATAACAAGATAACAGAGTTCCACATGGTGGACAAGATGTATTTAGAGGATTCGGAGGAGTCCATTCTCGTTCCATCTGGATTCTTCAAAACATGTAAAATCACAATGAGCAACGGAAGTAGTAAAGAGGTGACAAACAAGGGAATAGTTTCTGTTGCCCAGAGTAACAGCGCACACACAACAAGTGCTAAACAGTTTCTTTGGGCTGCATCTTCAAAGAGTGACGAGTTGAGGATGATCAACGTGATGATAATGATCGCAGTCAACCAGATGAGAGTTGGGTTCGTGACAGACAAATCAAAGGACGACTTGATAGTTTGCTTGTTCTTCTTCTTAGAGTTGTCGTCTTGTGCTGCATATGTTTTTCTTTCTAACCCAATCATATCTCTCCAGATTGTATTACGCTCCCAGACAACATGTTCTCTAAGGTGGATCGATAACTCCGACTTTGCGGTTTCCAAGTCTGAGTGATTGCAGACAAGAGCATACAACTTAATCAACAGCAGCACATAGCTCTCGATGTTGGCTATGGTAGACTCCTGGAAGATGTAAGATCTAACGGGTAAGTTAGACAAGTAGTCTGATTTTAAGTTTGTGTTTAAGGACTTGTCGAACTTCTTCAAGGCCTTCTTGAACCCCGTCTGGTTTAACTCAACAAAGGACTTGAGTTCGCTGATGCTGGTGAACAGGTTAATGATACGTTTTCTGAGGATAACACGCGTCTCACTTAACATGATTAACTGTGGGGGGAGATTGTGAGAGTTTGTTGCTTCCATCAAACTGTTCCATAAGGCCGGCGACTTCGGAGCTTTGAGGTAATCTTCGATTGACCTTGACTTTGTCAACTTGAGTTTCAGTCTTCCTCTCGATTCCTGGTCGTTGGAAGAGGATGCGCCACTTTGGCGGAGCAAGCGATCTTCTTCGTCCTCCTCCTCGTCGTCAAATTCTTCGTCGTCGTACAAGTCCTCACCGTCGGTTGTTGTTTCGGCGTTGCCCGACCTCTTTTTCTTCAAATTTAACGGGCTCAAGTCTTCACGCTTGCCCAAGTCCTTCTCAAAGTTTTCGATATCCACAACCAAATCATCGATACCTTTGAAGATGAACAGCTCCTGGGTCTTGTAAAACTCATCAATCTTGAAGAGCTCCGCATCCAAAGCAGCGATGAAGACCGAGGAAGGCGAAGTGCTTTCATTTGTGGTCAGCAGATATCCGATATCTTCGAGGTCCACCAAGTGAGCCGCTTCCTCTAAATCCTCATCATTGCTTATTCTTTGACGTTGTTTCCGAAGGCTATCACGCTGCAAGGAATATATGAGTTTCTTTAAGGTGGTATAGGCAATATATTTCGACGACCACTCGGGCACAGCATTAAACTGAAGGGAGTGGGAGAACTTCATCGAGAAAAAGGAACTTGTGGATGGATAATTTTTGCTGTTGATTGATATGGGCTTTGCGTTCTATTAATGGGATACACGTGATGCGAAGGGATTTTTTTTTGGATGCAAAAGAAGGTTGAGAAGCGCAATGCTCTGCCCAATAAAGTAATATCAATTTACCGGGTTTCTGCTGGGTGTGCTAGTGTTTTCACTGTTGTAGGGCACTGCGTGTATTTCTCGTGGATGGGGTATAAAGGGTTTTGCTCCTTTTGGCAAGGAGTCACAAGAGCAGGCACGTGAAATATGGACACAACAATGTCTTGCTATGAGTGATAATTTCTACCAGTACGGAAAAACTGAGGCAGCAGTTAAGAAGACTGGCGTAGTTTTTGCTTAGGACAACAGATTGACGATCCTTTGACGATTGCTGAGGTGTTCACATGCCCCCCATGTGGGGAATTCAAGCTGACCAGTCATGACAAGCATTGCTTAGAGCATTAGAACGAGAGTCATTTGGTTACATGTTTTACATACAGAGGGGAAATCCCGTACAAAGGGAACAGATACGGTAAATGTGGTCATCTGGCTAGTACAAAGAAAATTGGTAGGCATGCAAGATGGGTAGGTTAGCTGAATCACAATAGCAGCACAATAGGATGTTACTATACACATCAAGTTTCAAAGCTCAGAGTCATTTGCATGGGAAGCGCGTATTCGAAGTGTCAGGGTGAAGAGGGAAGGTTGATAGTAATTGAGGTGGGGCCGTTATAATTCATGGGTCGTTTTGTGTTCGTTCAGCATCGATTCTGGATTCGCTTGAAATTTGTTTTGGTTCGGGTTGATTTCAAGGGTTCCACCGCAATGTTGGAAGTAGCATTGTACTGGATAACGAATTGGTGGAAAAGCTTGGATCGGAATCAATCTAAGCGGTGGTACAAGCGGTGGAGCAAGCGGATGGATACGGATACAAGTGCGACCAGGTCGTATGATATAAGTTCCGACATAAGCGGAGCCAATTTCAAGAAGAGCAGAGCTCGCATCCCCAAGCAGCAAGCTAATTACCGAAACACGTCAATGTCCGTTAGCTCAGCTGACAATCCGACTAAAGTCTCAGCTCATGGCTCAGCTCACTCGATGAGCTCACTTGTACGACGGCTAGGCTTCCGAATCTTCCAATGACGCATACACGGCTGCCGCAAAGAGCGCGGCTCCCCGTGCGCGATCATGTGACAGGGTCCTAGTCAATCGTCATTTTTTTTTGCAGGATTGCTTTGAAAACTAATGTTATGTTTGACCTTATATTTGTTTTAATTGGGAGTAAGTATAATGGAGCCGTGCGGGCGCCAATGAGTTTAGAGAGACACTAACCATACCTAGTCAGAAACATTGATTCGCCCATAAAAGACATTGGGCACATTCCGTGCTACTGCCTGCACTGTCACAATAATTCCGCGTATGCCATTAGAAGTATCAAGTGTGTAACCCTTTTTTTCGTTCCAGTGCTTCCGTTTAGCTTCAGCAAGAAACTCAGATGTAGTATCTGTGGAACTACCGGTAACATCAATAAGGAAGCGGAGGACCGGTTACGAGACGGCCAGCCCGTTGCTATTGGGTAATGTTTTTAGCTGTTTCAATAACACAAATGTTATAAATTTGTAGTAAACAATTATGAATTTTCCGGATATACAGACTTAGACCCGAAATTTCCGGGTCGGATTCTCCACATTTGAGCTCCAACACAACCTGGCCAGTGCACCCCTGCTATGTAGCATCTTTTGAGCTGGCATACGCTTGGGTCGACAGGTTCCTGATGCTTGGGTGAACTTCCCAGTGATTTTTTCTTGTTGAAGGTTATTGTGGATTGTTTCCATGCCAATGGTTGCCAGTTGAGGGCTATGGCTTCCATTGGTTGTAGGCCTCTCCTCTACAGTTCCTGTTGTTCACCTTTTGTTTGTTTGTTCTGGTTTGAAGAATCTATTGTCCGGAACACTTGAGCACCTACTCTACAGCCCTCCCGATTCAGCCGCTTGCAGGTCCGCTCGCACAAACACTAAGTTAGTACGTGATCACACCCCTCCAAAAACACCCTTTCTCCCCCAAAGCTTGTTACCGTCACGATTCACTCGGATCCCGTGTTTCAGCACCTGCCAACCAATCAGAAGGTATTTGTCCCCCTAGACGCACCAGAACCCATCAAAAAGGGCAACCCCAAATGACACCATTATTAACATTACTAATTGTCATTCCCTTTTACCAGCCCTGCATTTGACAATGTAACAGATTAATCCCCTGATCCCCAACCTACTAATTACGGTTTTGACTGACCCATCTAGCCGTCTATCCCTTCTTTTTCTGCCTACCAATTTCGGATACCTGCGTTTTTAATTGTCCGATTGTGGTGGTGGTGGCTTCCGTTTCTTCCTGAGAATCACTCATTTTTTTGTTGCAGCACAAGTTTTTTGCAGTCATCGAGAAAGTTCCACGGGTCCATGGTTTATGATTTATGTGGATTTCTGACACTATTTAAAGAGGAGTTTCCTACCCCTATTTACTTCCTGTTCAGTACAATTACAACTTAAAATGGCATCTCTTCCAGAAATATTCAAGCGTGCAGGTAACCAGGCGTTATCTATCAATAAGCCCTCACCAGACATCGATATTCACTTGACCTCGCACGGGTCCGATTGGCTCTGGGCCGTGTTTGCTTTGTTTGGAGCTTTTGCTTTGATTGACGTCGCTTTATTTGTCTTCACCAGGTCCAGAGATGGCAATAACTTGAAGAAGTCCTTCTTTGTCTATCCATTGTTCATCAATGCGATCATGGCTTACACTTACTTCACCTACGCATCCAACTTGGGTTACGGCTCCACCCGTGTTGAATTCCACCACGTTTCCACTTCTGAAGATCTCGGCCAAAGGCAAGTTTTCTACGTGAAATACATTGGTTGGTTCTTGGCCTGGCCATTTGTCTTGAGCATCTTTGAGATCTCCACCCACAATTTGAACTTCAACACTGAGGAATCAGCTTTGACCAAGTTTATTTCCTTGATTCAAGGCTTGATCACGAAGTTGTTGGCCACAGAAGTCTATGTCTTGGGACTCTTAATCGGTATCTTGATTACTTCTTCGTACAAATGGGGTTACTTTACCTTTGCGGTCAGTGCCCAATTGTTCGCTATTAGTTTGGTCGCAAACAGCGTTTTCGCATCCATCAAAAACGGAAAGAGCTTGGCGCACATTGTGATCTTGTTCCAATTTGTCGTATGGATTTTATACCCTGTCGCTTGGGGTTTGTCTGAGGGTGGTAACGTCATCCAACCAGACTCCGAAGCTGTTTTCTACGGTGTTTTAGATATCGTTAACTTCTTGTTGATTCCAGGTGTCTTGACCTTCCTCAACATTAACTCCGTTGATGACCAATTCTTCAACAAGTTGGCTGGCCACGGAACAACCGCTCCTGTACCTGTCACTGAAGCTGAAAAGTCTATCGGTGAGACTCCAAGACACAGTGGTGACACCGCTGTTCCTCAAACCAATGCCGAAGAGACCGTTTAATGCTTTCTAACGCACTAGGTTGCTCACTCTTTGGTACCCTAGATACTACTACGTTGCGAGTTTTACCTTTTGAATTACGAATAATAAGCTACCAAAGTGTTTATGTTATGTTTCCCTTTCTAATTTATAACTCCAGACTTAATTTCTCTGTCTGACTTTAATATACCACAATCGTTTGACAATGTAGTTTACGAGGCTTTGGGCCGACTTTACTTACTAGGACCGACTTTTGCCTCGGAACCACAAATTTCTATCGCTTCTCGTTATGACGCTTGCTTGACTTAAGCAAGCATGTGTTTTGATGTTTGCTTTACGTGGTTTTGAGGGTCCTCTGAACGTGGCCCGTTGACCGTCGGTATTTGCAACCACAGCAGACTGGTCCTGCATACACGCGTAGCGGATGCGTTTCTTGCAAATCCATTAGCCCACACACCGCTTTGACGAGACGTCAAGTGCTGTGGCGGTGCATTGCTAGAAAAGAGATCAGGGATCAAAAGAGACTGTGGAAACTAGCCATGAATAGGATTTCTTGTGAACGCAACCAGGTTCTAGTTCATAAGAAGACATGACCGACTCGACGATTGCTTCCTCGTCAACAGCAACAGGGTGACACATACAAAAGTGCACCCACAGAATGGGGTAAAGTTAAATCAGGAAAACGGACGAGAAAGCAGCCAAAAGTGGCGATGTCTACCGAACCAATCGACTGCCACGTTGACCAGAGTGCCGAAAATGATTGCCAAATGGTCCTAAAAAGACCATGAATAGTGCCTCAGTGATATAAGCAGCATTTCCATTGTCATGTCCAGCATAGACGCAAATACCTGTGCTGCTCTAGTAGCAGCAAGATTTGAGATCTCCCATTTGCAGCCATTCCTGTATATGGACGACCGAGAACCTTCCAGAAAGGAAGGCTTGAAGAAGGTGATGACACCCTTGCGAGACCGTGACCAAGGCAACACAATAGAAGCACCTAGAAACAGTCCATGCACGGCACTTATACCAGGCATGGTCGCCCGACGCAGAGTTCGTTGCCAGAGTGTTCATACTGCAGGACCCAGGAGTTGTGGAGAGTACACGTGACACCTCCTATCTTTCGAAAAAAAACGCAACGCCATCAAATCAATATCAGCAATGGCAGACAACTTCAGACCCCAACCAGTCACGCAACAACTTGGAAGGCTCGCAAAGACTCAACAATTCTATTGGTTTGTTGGCCATGTCTTTGCATTTCTTTTCTTTATTTTACATTTCATCACATCGTTTTTCCGCCCCAAATCATCCCTTCGCTACTACCGCTTCAGCTTACTCTCGATCTTGTTGACTTACTTGATAGTCATCAAGCAAATCCATTTCCGCAAGCTGTTTGCTGGAGCTTCCGTAGCAAAGTTGATAAGGGATGAGAACGTCCAATACTTTATCTTGGCACTGGTCTTGTATTCGCTGAGTTTTGCCTTGGGTGTACTCAGCTTCAGTTTGTTCTCCTTTATTATCTTTGGTACTTTCCACATTTTAGGGTACTTCCAGAACCACTTGTTGTCCATCGCAGTCCCTCAGTTGGCTGCCCAGCAACAGCTTAGTTCTGCGATTACTCAATTCACCACCCAGTACCACCAGCAAGCTCTCATGGTCGCTGCTAACTCAGAGGTCGTCTTGTTGCTCTCTCTTGGCTTCAAGCTTCCACTTGCTTTGCTCATGGTTCTCTTCAGAGGTGCTTTGTTCAACTTTATTGTCACGTCAGGTGTATTTGCTGTGGTTCTTGTCTTCATCAAATTCAGATACGACCTGAACCAGTACACCAAGATGGTTGTCGAGCAATTCGATCACAGAGCAATTGAGTTTTTGTCCAGACTTAACAACCCACAGTTGACCGAAATTTATAATATCAAGTTTAAGAGGGACATTATCGTAAAGTACGTTAGTCCAATCAAGCTTCCTGCCTTGCCAGCACCAGAATCCAAGACCAAGTGATTGCTGCTTCTTTCACTGTGGTCTCTTAGACATGGTTCCACTTCTCTGTTCGCCCCAACAGGCATTAGATATGTCCAGCTGGTGTGGCCCCATGTCTTCCTCTTGTGATATTCTTTCTACTTTGGTGAGGTAGGGAGCTATGATAGATATGTCGTTTCTTAATTGACCTTTATAGAATAATGGAAACGGGTAGATATACTTGTAAAGTGCAATGGAACGGGTAGACTTGTAGAGCAATGACGGGTATATACAATTGTAGAGCAATGACAGGCAGATTCACTTGTAGAGAGCAGTGTGAGAGAGTCAGACGCACTCTTTGTAGTTTCGATCGATCGCATGCATAGCAAGTGACGGATCTTAGGATGCAACGACGCCTCACTTCTCCTTGAATCCCTTTTGCTAATACTAGGACTATACTGGTAGAACCCTGCAGCCTACTTAGCCTTACCTTTCACCATTGAAGCACTCTAGAACGAGTTTTCCCCAATATTCACAGTGGGGGCTTTCAGTGCACGGCTCACAAAATGATCCCGCAACCAAAATTCTCCACCGAGAATTTGGAGAACATTCAAACATGGCAGCACAGGGAGGAAAGAAAATCGCTGTAGCCAATACATCGACACTCAACCAGCTACTTGCCATTGGTGCGCTGGTGAACATTGTGACCTTGCTTGCAATATTCCTTCTCAAAAGACCAGCAAACTATTTCCCGTTCGTGTTGTTCTCGATCCCAGCGTGGGCATGCCAGTACTTCTTGGAAAAATACGGAAGACCCGTCTACTCCGACAACAAGTTGGTCAGACCAGGAGATGAAATCAATGGCCAAGGCTTATACGAGTATATGTTTGATGTGATCTACATCACCTGGATCCTTGACATTTTGGTTGTATTGTTTGGATCCAACAAGCTTTGGTGGTTGATTAGTGTGATCCCACTTTTTGCATCTTACAAGATATATGGGTTGGTTGCACCGTTTTTCACCAGATTGGTTGCTGCAAAAGACCCATCTGCTCCTGCCGGAGGTGCTGCTCAGAAGAGCAAGCGTCAAACAAAGTTGGAATCAAGAAGAGAAAAGGGTACTGTCAGATACAGGTAGATGATCCACGCATGCTGCAGCGTGTAGGCTGCAGACACCACCAATTCAGCCCGTTTTTCCTCTGAATTGATCAGATTTATCCCTAGCTGTAGCACCGTGGTACGCTTGAGTTAGTTCACTCGGCTCCTCGTGTGTACTGGCCAGTATCCGCAAACAGCACCGCGCCAGTACTTGCAACAAATAGATTCGTTAGCTTCTCGTGACACCTCAATAAAAAAAAAGCGAAAATCCTGTAGAAAAAAAGAACGCCCAACGCCAACCCACCATTAACATGAGATTAACCGACTTGGATGCGTTCATAGACGCAGCATCTGACTTACTAGCCACATATCCATCGACCACCAATCTTTCTATAACGTACTCCAACCAGCTGAAGAAATCCAGAGAGAGTAAGGTGGACAAGTCAAGCAAATTATCCAACATAGTGAGAATCAAGTTATTTGAGGCTAGAAGCGGGAAATGTATCCAATATAAGACGGCCAAAAGCAAGGAGTTGCTGAAGGTTTTGGTGTTTATCGGACCTTTGGGTGTCAACACTGGTGGAGAACGCAAGGCTGGCTTAGCTTCCATCATGAGCAATACAAAGTTTGAAGAACAGCAGCCTGAGCCCGAAGTGATAAAGCCGGAGGCAGAAGAAGAAGCAGGTGGATCTGCTCCACCCACTGCATCTAAAAAGAAGAAGAACAAGAAGAAGAACAAGAAGTAGATACTGGGATGGAAGTGAAGTTTATGACAGACAGGACGTCGATGAAATGCGCAACGACTTTGCAAGAACTGTGTCCAGGCAAATTGTCGCACAGTGGAGAAGTCGTAGACATCCGTGGGATTACACGCAGAATAGTTGTGTTAGTGAGGTGGAGTCGAATGGAAATGTCCCAAGAGGAGAAACACAATCGGTATATACGTCTTCTCCTAATGGCAGACCGAATTCGAAAGCAACAATTAATTATTAAGCATACACACTATGTAGAAAGCGATTAGTATTTAAATAAACCTTTGAACCTTGACATCAACCCACCGCGCTTACCTGCGGCGTCCTTGTCGATCTCCTCCACTGGTTGTAGGCGAGGTCTGGGAATAGTTTTGGTGAACGAGCTGTTTCTAGAGTTGGAGTTGAACTTGGGTCCGCCAGGGCTGCTGGTCACCGTGTGGTCAGTGTGAGCATCACCAGAGTTGCCGGGTGGAAGGATCGCAGAGTTGGCCAACGAGTTGGTTGGGGTATCGAACTCGTCTGCCCTTTCTTCTTCATTATCAGTTTCTGCGTCATCTGCGATTTTGTGGTACTCGTCTGCCGAATCTGGAATAGAGACTGCTGCGAACGACGAGCCGGTGGTCTCGACGGGAACGAGGATTTTCGTCGACGAGACATCGACGTGATCGTCGTCCGATGCTCCTTCGGATAAGACAACCTCGTCGCGAACATCTTCATATGGTTCCTCCTCAACTTCTTCGTATGGTTCCTCCTGCACAACTTCATAATCACCCGATTTCGAGGCTGGCGAGGAAATGTCGACATCCTCAAAGTGGTCGGCCTGACTGCTAGCCAATGGCGTGAGAACCGCGTCTTCTGAGGCGACTACTGTAACTTCAGCCTTGGTGGTCTGACTAGGAGCAATCTTGTCTGCGTGGTTGATTTCCTCGGTGCGGTTAGTTTCCTCAGCGAAGCTCTCCTTTTTGAGGTTGGTCTCCTCAGGATAAGTCTCTTCGACAGTGAGATCGGGTTCAACTTCGTTGATGTCAGGAGTCAGTTCGGGTTCTGGGATGTTGGTTTCGTTAGTAGTAACCACTGGCTCGTGCTCGCTGGTGTCCACGACGGAAACGTCTGGCTCGACTTGGTCAATGTCTTCTGGAGATTCAACTTCCACTCCCTCACTGGTGTGATGGATCTTTTCATCAGCAAGGGTGTGCTTGACGAGGTCGTCGTCGTCCTTGATGTCCTCAGAAACCTCTGGGAGCTCTGACGTAGAAGCCTTGCGAGTTGGTGCGGAAGTCGCAGCCGTTGCATTTGCAGCCACATCAACGTGACCAACAGCGGCGACATCCTTCTCCAAAGTGGAAGAAGGATCCCCAGACGTCAGTGGTTTGCCCAGTTCCTTTGTGAGATGTTCTGGAGGTTCATTGTGAGAATCAGCAGGAGTGCCTGGTGCAATTTCCAGATCACATGATTTTTCAGGAAGTTCAGGAACAGCGGATTTAGCAGCCAGGAGATCGGCACCAGCTTCTGCCGCGTGTGCACCACCGACGTGATCTTGGGTCTCCTCGGGACGCTTGGACGACTCAGCATGGATAGCGCTGGATTCGCCTCCGTCGGTGGCCGGGACAACAAGTGCCTTTGTGTGTTCCGCCACACTTTGGAGGTGTTCCCCCTTCAAGACGTTGTTCTCGTTCCCCCTTTCGTCTCTCTCGATGTCGTAGTCGCCTCCGACACACCACACGTCGTCCACAATAAACTTGAACCGAATGATCTTTCTCTCGTCCACAGTTATCTTCTGGCTGAACGTGTCGCCTGTAGACGCGGGTAACAGCCTGGACCAATTGTCAAAGTCCCCAGTGATCTGGACAGTGTGGACACCATCCAAAGACCTGCTTGGTTAGTACCTAGATTCAAATATCGCACCCGCTGCTCCAAAAATACATACCACTTGATGTCATACGTGTAACTCATGGTTAATTAAATTAAAAAAAAGTTGGGAATCCGTCTATTTAAGGGTTTTTTGTCTCCCTATTTTGTGAGAGAGATAAGAAAAGACAATATCGAAGTCCGAAATCGCGCGGTTGTTAAGTGATCTTGCGAAGGAGCGTACGACTCCGGTGATCTGGGATATGTGGCCATGCTACGACAATCTATCGCACACACACAACACTAGACCCGTTGGAGTACTTTAGACCATAGCGCTGATTCGTAGGCGGCTTGCCACGCGTTAGGTTATGGGCTATCTCGTAAATATACTCTTTTCGGAGTTGGGTTTTCTACCAATTAATGCAGGGCTAACTCCTGCAAGATGGTACGAGACTGATGGTGCGTCAAATGTACTGCGTGGCAACTCCGGCAAAAGGCGGGTCGCTCCAGTGCACGGAATGCACTTCATCTTCCGCCTCCCAACAAGATTTCATGGACAATAGGCGTAAGGCACTATGAGGTTAAGGTACGCAGGTGACCCCCGAATGTGCTCACCTCGCCAGTGCACTTCTTTGGCACCAGATCACAACTCCTTTGACGTAAACATTAAGGATTTGGGTTATCAAGGCGGTAGCACTCCGATGGATTCCGCTGCACAGAGGTCAATTCATGGACTTGTCCACGTTTGTGTGCATTGTCTCAGGTACCAGTGAGACGTCACAAATTTAGATTTTGCAACAGGTGCAAGACGGGAAAATATACACCAATCAAACCACAACCAAACAACAACTAAACCAACCAACCCAACTAAACCAAAGGTAAACGCTCTACTTATAACTCAAATTCAAATATCTATTACTTGAAGAATCTAACTCTAACGTACACCGATCCTACAGCCAAAAGTCTGTAGAAGATCAAGCATGCAACCAACCCACCAAAAAGACCCGCCAAGTCGTGGTCCAATTTATAATATTGGAGCACCTTGTCGCCTGTGTCCAAGGTGCACTCGCCGAGACCACAGTCGAAATTCTGACCCTGGAGACCTAGCTTTGCACAGATCCCCACCGCATACTTCATGGGCGACACGTAGTTGATGGCGCGGAAGAAGCCAGGCATGTTCAACGACATGGTACCCCCCATGAAAATCGCCAAAATAACAAGCACACTCAACACGTTGGTAACCACTCCCATGTGGTTAAATATACTATTTACAAAAATCCCCAACGATTCACCGCAGTTTATGGATACAAACCCGGTGAAGAACAAACTGAAGAACATGCCCGCAGTGCGAGGCAAGCCGCACGCAAACACTAACAACGCAGAGAAGAACAAGCACGGAATAATCTCGGTCGGAAGTTCGTTCAAGAGGTACAGCACACTAAACTCAAACACTCCGTAGAGTCCATCCTTGTTTTCCTGGTAGAACAAGTCTCTTTCCATCGGGTAGATGGTGATGTTGTTGATCAACCCAACAAAGTAGAGGTTCAACACTTCTTGTATAAGACCCAAACGGTTGTCAATGCCCTGGGGCCCCAGAGAAAGCGGAGCAAAGAAAAGCGTGTGCACGATTGTGAGGAAGATCGTTTGCCCAGCCCTCGAAACGATCACGTCCGCTGACCGCAGAATGTATCTAAACTCTCTCTTCACAACAGTGTGCAAGGTAGTCGACAATGGTGCTCTGACAAACCGATACGATTGCAAATTGACCAGCTCTCCCTTTTCCTGTTCCGGCACCTTGCCCTTTTCAACCGTCCAGAACCCAACCAAGTCGTTAACCCGAGTAGCAGACACTTCTTCCGGTTCATCCTCCGATTTCGAAAGCAAGTCCATCATATAATCCGCGATGTTGGAGCTCTTGGGTGCTTCAAACCCAATGGACCCCAAGTATCTCAGAACACCCGAGGCAAGTCCGTTGTACACCATTCTTCCTCCTCTTGCCAACAACAAGACCCCACCAAATGAGTAGAACATTTCCTGGTGTGGCTGGTGTATGGTCAGAATGATAGTGAGATTGTGTTCCTTTGCAAGAGAGTCCAATAACTTGACGATATTGGTCGAAGTGGTAGAGTCCAACCCGGACGTCGGCTCATCCAAGAAGAAGATCTTTGGTCTCAGCAAGAGCTGAGTAGCTATAGAAACCCTTCTCTTCTCACCTCCACTAATGCCTTTAAGAAATTCTCCACCGATCAAAGTGTCAGCACAGTCAACCAACCCCATTTGGCGGATAAGAGAGGCAATGATAACGGGAATATCGTCGTGCTCGTCCGCAGGTAAACGAAGTTTGGCCTGGTAGAACAAACTCTCACGAACGGTCAAGTTGGGAATCAACGAGTTGTCGTGCTGCGTCACATACGCAGAAACGTTGGAAAGCTCTGTGTTTGAGATCTGCTGGTGGTGGTTCAAGAGAATTTTACCATCTGCACTCACATTGGATGAACGGTTGGATAAAAAGTTAAGCAACGTAGTCTTTCCACTTCCCGAGGGACCCATGATCGCGTTGAACCGTCCGGGAATAAAGTCAGCATCAATGCTGTGCAACAACTTCTTTGTACCTCTGAACCCCGTTCTCACGTTAAGGTTGAGGTTCTCTAACGACACCTCAATTGGCTCCTCTTTCTTCAAAAGATCGGCTTCATCGCAAGACGTCATTTCCTTCGACATTCTGTCAATTTCGTTTTCGTCATCCCCACCAATCCTGTTCTTCTTTTGCTTGGACATGGACAAATCGAATCTAAAGAGGTAGAGAGAAACTATTGCAAAGAGATGGAACCCAACCAACCAGGCTATAAGGATGCCAATGGGCTCAGCTATCCAATGCTTGGGGAATCCCAAAACCTTCAATTGGTTGTTCCCAGTGTACTCAGCACACTGAGCAGCGTTGTCAAATGGACAGTCTGCTGTCCAGTTGGTGTACTGGTTGGCAACCAACGCACCAAATGCATACCAAAAGTACGCAATGTACTTGGTCCACCGAACATACACGGGCATGGTAGCTGCATTTACAAAATAGCCACACGCACTGTTTTGCAACTGGTAAAACGTGTTGAGGATTAAAGAACTCACGTTAAATGAGGACAGTATGGCAAAGATAAAGACTGAGGCACCAATTCCAATCATGTAGGCCAATACTGTCAATGCAAGATATACCCCAAAGTAGGACGCAGAATAATCCCCGTCCTCGTTGGTGGTTCTGAGTCCAAACATAAAGTATGTTACCGATGCAAATATCACGGAAATAGGAATATCCTCTAAAAGAACCTTCCCGAATCTTTTCAGAAGCACGTATCCCACTGGGGTGACTATGTTCTCGGACCGTTCTCTGTGGAAGAACATTCCGTCACGCAGCCACAAACGTTCGAGATCATATATCATAGGAACAAACCCAATAGTCTCAAGCATCGCATACATAGCCGAAGTTCTGGATCTAATTCCAGCTAAGTCATTAGTAGGCTTGTAAAATATAAGACCTAATGCAATTGCTAACAACATACATCCCGCATGGAATGCCAAAAGAGAATAGTAGTCCCTATAGCACAACTTGAATGCACGCTTGGTGAGGACCACTATTTCATTGAAATAAGAATGCTTGCGTGTCTTGAGGAACATCAAAGCGTTTTCATTGAACTTGGCTGTGACTTGTTTGGGTGTTTGCAGGTGAGGTGGGATATTGGCAAACGAGCTCCATTGCCGCACCAAGTCATCTATTTTAGCAACCGTTTCCGATTCTCTAACTTTGGAGGATGTATCCTTTACAGATAGGTCCATGATGGCTTGCAAATCGCCGTTGGTACCCAAATTGAAATACGTCCTGGCCAGAGGAACCTCCCCAAAGTACATTACTCTTCCCCCACGGGTTAGCATGCAGACCTTGTCGAAGAGGCACGTGATCTCAGGTCTGGGCTGGTGGATCGACAAGATAATCGTCAATCCAAACTCTGGACTCGACAACTTATGCAAAACATTCACCAACTTGAGAGAACTGGAGGTGTCAAGCCCTGTTGTGGGTTCATCCAAGAATAATAATGCTGGCTTTGAAAGCAATTGTATGGCTAGTGAAAGTCTTCTTTGCTCCCCACCGGAAAAGGTCGATGACATGGTCAGGAACGAGCTGACCTGCTGATCTCTCAAGTGGGAGAGCTCCAAGATGTCAAGCAAAGCATCAATAAGCAGAGACTTTTCTTTCTTCAGAACGCTGGTTGGCATCCGCAAATCAGCTTGTGTTTGCAATGTCTCCAAGGCAGTCAATCCAGGGAGAAATACGTCGGTCTGGAGGAGATAAGCATGGCTCACCTTGCCCAGACCAGATTCATAATCGATGGTGCCATCAAAATGAAGACTCTTGTCAAAGACATTCATTCTCTGAGAGAGAGAATTGAGAAGAGTAGTCTTTCCCGAACCTGAACCTCCCATTATTGCAAGCAAGTTGGTGTTTGGCAAGTCAAACGAAACATTGTTCAAAATGTGGGCAGAGTTGTTGCTGCTCGACCCAACAGAAACAGAGAGATTCCGTAATTTAAGCAGCACCCGCTCTTCTTCGGGAATGTGAAATACCTTTGTCGATATCATCGTTGTCTGACAAACCCAGTTTGCAGCAATTGATGTCGTATTTAAATCATTGGAGGGTGCGCAAAATTTTGGTATCTATCGTTCCCGTGGCTTAAGGGACGCAAGTGTCCCAATCGGGCGCGCAAAATCAAGAAATTTTTGGCGGTGCGGACATCCACTACGCATATCCTGGGAGGCCCAAACCAGTGACGCCCATAGACCTACAGAGCTTGCCGCCGCCCTTGATCATAAATTAGGGTTATAGAATTGAGAAATTCTTACTAATCATGGTCAGTCTTACTAATGCGCTTTTGTTTCAGAGGTAGGCTCCAAACAAGGTGCCTACGGATGCTTCCAATTTTCTTGGAACATGATGTTAATTACATACTGCTAGATGTGTCAGCCGGGTTCACGTGAGCGTGACACGTGTCAGAAGTCACACCACTTGCGATGGGCCCCGGAACATACCCGCGTTGCATAAATCAGGATCTGTTGATGTTGCAAGATTTAAAAGTTCCACGCGTCATGTTCTTGTATGCAGTGACGGCGAAAACGAACAGGTGTCTCTTGAAAAAAAAAAAATACAGGACAACGTTTACCATTTGCAACAACTTTGTTGACTATGACAAAGAAGAGCACTAGTTCCAGTAATGCGGCTAGACAAGCTGCGATTGAGCAGAGCAAGGGGACATACTCCATATTTACTGTGGATCCTGTGCCTGAGCAAGTCTACTCAAAAGGGGAAGAGCGTTCCTTCTTAGTGACATCCCCAAACACAACCACCCTCAAGAAACGTCAAATCACTGACACTCGTGAATACATTTTATTGGGTATTCTTTTGGTGTCTGCCCTCTTTGTTAGATTATACAAGTTGTCAGCACCAGATTCTGTCGTGTTTGATGAAGTTCACTTTGGTGGTTTCTCCAGAAAGTACATTTTGGGTACTTTCTTCATGGATGTTCACCCTCCATTAGCAAAGATGCTTTTTGCTGGTGTTGCATCCCTTGGAGGCTTCAAGGGTGACTTCGAATTCAAGACAATTGGTGATGAATACCCTGCCCTGACTCCTTACGTGTTGATGAGACAATTCCCAGCCTTGTTGGGTGTTGGTACCGTCTTCTTCGCTTACTTGACCTTGAGAAACTCTGGTGTCAGACCATTGGTTGCATTTGCCACTGCCTTCTTGTTGATTATTGAAAACTCCAATGTTACCATCTCTAGATACATTTTGTTGGACTCCCCATTGATCTTTTTCATTGCTGCCACAGTCTACGCATTTAAGAAGTTTGAAATTCAAATTCCATTCTCCGGCAATTGGTTCAGAAGTTTGATTGCCACCGGTATTGGTTTGGGCCTTGCCCTCAGTTCAAAGTGGGTTGGTCTTTTCACCGTTGCTTGGGTCGGTTCTTTGTGTCTCTACCAATGTTGGTTCATCATTGGAGACTTGAGCGTTTCCTCCAAGAAGGTTGTCGCACACTTTGCTTCCAGAGGTGCTTTCCTTTTGGGTATCCCAGCAGTGCTCTACTTCACTTTCTTTGTGATCCACTTCCAATTGTTGAGCAACGAAGGTGACGGATCTGCATTCATGTCCTCTGCCTTCAGAGCCGGACTTGATGGTAACAAGATCCCAACGGACATCACTGCCCAAGTTGGTTTGGGTTCTGTAGTCACCATTAGACAATTGAATACTCAAAGTGGATACTTGCACTCACACAACCACTTCTACCCAACTGGTTCCAAGCAACAACAAATTACCTTGTACCCACACTTGGACACCAACAACGAATGGTTGATTGAGCCATATAACGACACTGTCTACAATGAAACCTTTGTTCCATTGACCCACGGTACCAAGATCAGATTGAAGCACCTTAACACCGGTAGAAGATTGCACTCACACGATGAAAAGCCTCCAGTCAGTGAACGTGACTGGCAAAAGGAAGTTTCGTGTTATGGTTACGAAGGCTTCCCTGGAGACGCCAACGATGACTTCATTGTCGAAATTGTTGACTACAAGTCCACCTCTGAAGCTGCCAAGACCAACGTTAGAGCCATTGAAACTGTTTTCAGATTGAGACATGCCATGACCGGTAACTACTTGTTTGCTTCCGAAGTCAAGTTGCCTGATTGGGGTTTTGAACAAGTCGAAGTCTCTTGTGCCGGCCAAGGTAAGAGACCTTTGACCCACTGGTACATTGAAACCAACGAAAACCAATACCTCCCACCAGCCGAAAAGGAAATCATCAACTACCCTAACTTGTCCTACTGGCAAAAGTTTGTTGAATCACACAAGGCAATGTGGAAGATCAACCTGGGCTTGACTGACCACCACAACTGGCAATCAGATCCACAAGACTGGCCTGTTCTTAACAGAGGTATCAACTACTGGGCCAGGAACAACACTCAAATCTACCTTTTGGGTAATGCTGTTGTTTGGTGGACCATCTCTATTGCCATTCTTGGTTTTGGTTTCCACGTTGCTTACTCTGTCTTGAGATGGCAAACCGGCCACCAGATTGCTACCGACAAGAACGTTTACAACTTCAACTACCAAGCCTTCAGTTACACCTTAGGTTGGTTCTTGCACTACTTCCCATTTTTCATCATGGGCAGACAATTGTTCTTGCACCACTACTTGCCAGCCCTTTACTTTGGTCTTTTGGCCTTGGGTCACTACTTTGACCTCTTGGTTGGATACGTTGCTAGAAAGTCCAAGACTTTGCAAAAGGTGGCATATGGTTTCATTTTTGTCTTCACCTTTGTCAGTGCCATTTTCTACGTCAACTATTCTTCCTTGATTTATGGTGGACCATGGACTAAGAGTCAATGTCAAGCTGCCAAGCTCATGAGCAGATGGGACTTTGACTGTAACACCTTCCACGACAGCTACTCCGAGTACGCTATCACCACCACCGCCTTCGAGCCACAGGAAACTGTTTCCCCAGTGATCAACCAAGCCGATGTCAAGGAAGCCAAGGAAACTCCTTTTGCCGATGACGTTCCAGACGTCCAACCAGGACCAGAAAACTCTCCTGATGCTCAAGAACAAGAGCCTGTCGCAGCCAAGGAAGAACCAGTCGTTCCTCCTTTCGAAGACTCCGAAACTCCTTCCAAGGAACAATCTGTCAAGGACATTCCACAATCCGATTAAGATTGCCATTTCAATTATACGAATTTCAATTAAATAGAAAAATTTGAGATTGTCAGAAGTTGCTGTAGACTTGTAGAATGGTGAACTTGCTGTGGACTCACGGTAGGTGAAGTTCTATAGGCTCTCGAAGCTGTTTTAGGCTAGAAAGTCTTGTAACCCGCACAGGTGCATTTGCAGCCATTGCTGCAGAAGACTGAGAATCGTACATCCAAGCCGGCAACCGACAAACTAAACCACCCACCAAATTCCGGCGGAGCGTGCTCCAAACAACATCTCCTTTCGAGTTCGAACCTTATTTATCCTCCGTGTTCGTACCTGCAACTATTTTTTCCTTCCTATTGTTCCCCACAGTGTCAAACATTAAGACTCCTTGCGAGCACACGTGACCACTATTTTTGTGGGTGACAGCTCTGGTCAGGTTATAATCCGAAAAGTCTATCCATACCGACAGTCCCATCAAACCACTATGCTAAACGAATTAGACATTGACCATTTTGTTAACTTCCACACTCCTGAAATTGTCAACGACAAGGTCCTTCAGCTATACAGATATGTTGGTGGTTGTAAAGTGTACATTGCGTATGTGTACCTCACCAATCCCTCTGAGGGAGAGATACTCAAATTGCAAGAGGTCATTGAGAGAATAAGATTCAAGGGGATGGACACGCCGTTGATACACACTCAAGATGTTGCAATGTTCTATGGCAAACATGAATTGTTAGACTTGTACAGTAGGATGCCTATACAATAATGCAGGATACATTAGGAGACTGTAGCAAGAGGACCAGATGCTGGGGGGTAAAGACTTTGGAACCATTGACCACTGGCAGTTGTAGCAGCGTGGTATATGTGCCTAATTTCGGGTTCAAGAAAAGTGCAGGGGTTTTGTAGGGGGTTCACCCAGAATCCAACGGACTTTTACCAAATGCTTGCAGCTACGCAGAGCGCCATACAGCTGCTGACTGCGGCATGTGAGCCGATGCTGATTGCAACCACATTGCTGGGCACCGGAGGTGTAAAAAAAAGAGCCCGATACGGGGCTCGAACCCGTAACCTTTTGATATCTTGCTTAAGAGTCAAATGCTCTACCGATTGAGCTAACCAGGCAACTTGAGAAAAAAAAATAATTGAAGGTTTTTGAGGAAAGCATAATTGTTATACCTCGTGCTAATCAAGATACTCTTTTCTGGTTCTTATCGTAAAAACATGCAATTTATTCTATACACTAATCAACATTAACCAAGGATCTACCCCTAACGTAAATCTCATTTTTAACTTGATCATTAAGAGATTTGTAGAGTTTAATGCAGCATCGAATCAAATCGATAGCGATAAACCCAATTAAAGCAACAGGAGCAGTAAATGGTATATGACCAGAGTTATATATGTGGAAGTATGCGAAGGCAGAGAATCCGCAAGTGAAAAATATACCCAAGTTCCGCAAGACTTTATCGAGCCCGTAGTTATCGCGGACTTCCCCAGTGGCTTCGTCAATGACTCTGTTTGCTCTGAAGACGTAAAATCTGATAATCTGCAAAAAGGTCCATGGAATGAGAGCAACTGACAATGTAAGGTCAGCCAATGCAAGAGAGCCCTTGCTCCACTGGTATCTGTTCTCCAAGTTGAACACAATCTGTCTTGCGCAGACAAAGTGAATAACAGATGACCAGAGGATCCAGACCAAGATGGTGCTGAAACTGACAATCGACTTTTTGAATCCTCTATCTTGGGCAGCATTCTGCGCTGGGTTAGGGAAGATCCCTCCTTGTGCGAGGGCTGCAACTTCGTTCTCCGGTACGCCTTCTTCTGCAGGGTCATCTGCCTGGGTCTCTTTGCTTTGGTACTTGTGGTACGCATTCAACCCAAGCACAAAGCAGCAGAATCCAATCTCCAAGGTAGCAAAGTCAAGAAGGCGGTAATTCATCTCCTGTCTGAAAACAATGCACAAGGCAGTCACGACAGGCCTACCAAGAACAATTGAAATGACAAAAAGCGAAAGGAACAAAATGACACCAAATACCCAAATCAAAAACACCAACGTAGCACATCTCATTTTCAAGTTGGGTGGCCTGTACACAATGGCGTACATGTTCTTGGTCAACTCAAAGTCCTCTGCGTCGTAGTCCGATTCAAATTCATCCACAACTGGTGTCTCTGGGACTTGCTCCAACAATTGATCATCTTTCGTAACGGGCACAAACAACTTCTTGACCACAGACTTGAGCTTGATGTCGGTGCTTGGTGCACGAACATAGTTCCCATCAGGTACAAAGCACACCTTAACCGATGGATTCTCTGCAAAAATACGACGAGCTTCCTTGTAGCTAACTGGGTTTGTCCAGTCTGGCTGCGCAATCCCCAAAAACTGGTGGAAAATGTTTCTGTACACGAGGTGACCTCTTTCTTGAGGGATTGGTTTCCCCAAAAGGAAATGAGACAACCTGAGACGGTGGGCACCGAGCTCAAAGGCTTTCCTCCAGTACTTGTTGGCGTAAAATGCCAATATTCTATAATTATGTGCACCGTAGGTCACAAAAAGGAACACTGCCATGACAGGGAGCGATGCCGGGGGCAGAGTCTGAATGGGGAAAAAAACCGACTCACTTGACGGCTTCCGCAGACCGGGGAGGGCAGGCTGCAGCAGACCGGTTTCAACAGCTTGCTTACCTACATAGTACGCTGGTGGCTGCGAAGGTTGAACCGCAAACCTCAATCCCCAACTAACACTTCCTAAACCACCGACAATAAACAATGCGTAGTAACCACCAGCCAAGGCAATCCTCAGCAATTGCCAGTTGAATGGGTACACAAATGCGTCGTGAACTTCTGCAGCATTTGGATCGTCAGGGTTTTTAAGGAAGTACAAGGTTCCACTCCTCAAAATCTTACTTCTGATCATCCCCACAAAAGAAGCAAGGGCACGAACATAAAGGTACCCAAACATCAAGTACAAGATCGCTCTCTTGTATGGCTCCTGGAAGGCCTCAAAATGCGACGTGAACAAAATCAAGTAGGTTTTATTTTCAGCACTCTTGAAGGAATTTAAGAATAGCGGAGCAATACAGATATCAATGAGGAACCCGCAGAATATAGGGAAAAAAACGATCTCAATGATGAGAATGACAAAAACCTTGATGGTTGCAAAAAATTCAAAGAGATACCTGTATGCCCTTCTCGAAGGTCCAACCAAAGGCACGCCAGAAGCCAATAAACTTGACATTCCAAGACCTAAAACGATCAATATGCTGCCGTAACCAAGCAGAATCAAGACGGCTCTTTCAAAAGCTGTGTAGGTGCTCTTTCTGAAAGCATTCGTTGCCACAAACGTCACTGGGCTGGACACGTACTGTCCCAGCAAACCCCACAAGAGGGATGTGTAAGGTTGAAAGAAAGGTACCATATCGATTAGGAGAAAGGTAGTTATGATAAAGACACTTGTGGTGGATACGAGGAGAAGTGCCGAAAAGTTCACTGCAAGAACGGCAAAAACCAATAGCAGTACTAAGCACCCAAACACAAGGCATAGCGCACATGCCAACTGAGTGTAGTCCTCTCTACCAAGATCAAAAACAGTGACTACCGTCCCGTACATAGGGTTCAAGCTGTATTCCTTGACCAGCTCGATACAAGAGTCCACAAACTGGTTTCCAGTCTCAACGTTCGCGTAAAAGCTGTACATGGTTGAGGCTGCAATTGACACAGTTGACGTAATAGGAATAATGTAGTTGTAGATAGTCGTTGGGTTTACCTTCTTAACGCAGAGGTAGTAGGCAAAGACCGCAAATGAGTTCATCACCAAGAGCAGGACAAACGAAGGGATCGGGTTCTTGATTCCAAGACCCGATGCTCTCGTCAAGACCATGTTGAACACAAATCCTATCACGGTGGCAGTAAAGTTTCCGACGATGTGGGGAATAAAGTATAAGAGCAAGTTCATGACAAACATGGCAATGCTTGCGACAACAAATACGAGAAGGTAATCCAAGTAGGCGTGGATTTGGACGTCAAAACCAAAGAAGTTGAAGAGTTGGTTGGCCCATCCTCTGTCGTCTTCTTCAACCGGATCGGGTTCGGCGGCGTCCTGCAACTCCTCTGCGACCCGATTTGCAGCCTCTTGTTCTTCAAGTGGCACCTCCGGCGGCACAACAAAATTAAATCTTCCTGCATTCTCGTTATTCAAGCGGTCTGCCAACCCGCGGAATGTGTCATTATCCCTTTCGTCGTCCGAAATCTCTTCATCCACATTCACAAACCCCTCGTCGATGTTCACGTCAAAATAGCCGTCAATCGTTGCTTCTCGGTTGTGGACCAAACCTTCTCTATCTAAATACGTCATCTCCTCAATGTCCACCCTCAACCTATCTGTATTGAAATGCTCGAGGATTTCAATGTTTTGGTGGGCTGGAGCTTGTATTCCTTGCTGGCGCCATTGTTGTTCCAGCTCCCGCTGCTCACGTCTCCTCTGTTCGTGTTGCTCCGTACTGTGGTTGCCTTGGTGTGGTTCGTGTAATTCATGGTGCAGTGAGTTGCCGTGGTGAGTAAACTCCAACCCTTCTTCAGTAGGACCAGCTTGGCGAGCTTCTCGTGTATAGGGAAATGCTTCAGTTTGTCTTCGGTTGTCACGGCGTTCGTTGTGTCGATCAAACTCAGTGTCTTGTGGATGAGCCCGCTCTGCTTCCTGCTGATGCTGCTGGATGTCCCGTTCGAGCTGCTGAAGAGAATCCTTCTTCTTGAGCATTTCAAGCAAAGTCGGACGCTTCTCTTTCCCCATCTTCTTCAACAACTTCTTATTAAAGTCTTCGTCCGTAATAGTCCACAGGTGAACCAAGAAAAGTGCTGTTCCAAGCAAGATGTAGTAAAGGATGTCGATAGCACCACTGAGACATGTATGTCTGAGGAACTGTGTGCCTGTGGTGACGAACTTAGTTAATTTATCCGTTTCCTCGCTGTCTGGCTGCTTTACGCTCACGTCTCCAAACAACATGGCGTCCACAAAATTGGGATTGTTCTCTGGATACCCGACATCAATCAAAATGGTGAAGAACCTCCTCACAAACTTGCTCGATATGGGGACCAAGAGACCCACACACGTAAGACAAAGCAAAACCGCCACAAAGTTGGATATGGTCTTGCCCGTTACCTTGACAAGCCTTTTCATGATTAGTTTGAATGGAATCCGCAGCGGCATGTTGCTGTCGTATATGGTCTGGAACTTGTAGGCCGTGTGGCAGATGTCACACATGTCTGTGGACTTGTTGGAGTGCTTGAGCCATTCCATGAGACAGCCTTGATGCACGTGTCTGATAGACCCCTTACAGTTGCACGGATGGAAGAGAGGCTGATCATCGGTTGCCTCTCCACGACAGATCCGACAAGTGAGTTCTTCTGACATGGTTGGTGTTTTTTAATAAGCGCGGGAACTTTGCACTCGCCTTTTACAGTCACCTTGTCTGTGATGCGCCGTGGTGTCCACAGAGACAGAGCCTGTACAAATACAACTGCGTATGTATATAGGGGTACGTCGGACTAGCAGCAAGTAGCCCTGACGCCTTGAGTAGCTACTGAAATGCCCCATCTGCGTGCTAAGGGTCTAGATCAATGGTTGTCTGATCTTGGTACAAAGAAAAATTGCACACGCTCCTGAAGGCTGATGTAATATAACACAGCGTTTGTAGTTGACGAGACTTGGTGTACAGCCTCAGCAGAGATGAGATAATAGGGGTTGCAGCACTAGTTTGCTATTACGACTGATGCATTGGCGGTAAGGCGTCTAGTGTTTGAGTGAATGTTGCTGGATGCTCGTATATTGTTATATAGTACAATAGATCACACATGTGATCCGGATTGGCTGAAACGAGTCAACTATCATCAAAATGTAAACCTTTCTATGCACTGTGTTCTACTGGCAGTGCCCCAGTGGGGCTCAATTAGCTGGATCCCGTAGAAAATAGCTGGTATCATGAAGAAACCATGCAAATTCCGTGGTCTTGCCTTGATTCGAAACAGCAGCCTTGTGCGATCAACTTAGATATCAAGGTGAAAGTACGGAAGTTCGTCTTCAAACAGCCCTTCTGATTTTCGTATACCATGGATGATGAATTCGTTTCCTTAATTCTTGCTCTTCTTCTTCTTTTTCTTCTCTGGTTCTTCGTCCTCTTCCTCATCGTCATCGTCGTCCTCTTCATCATCAAAATCCCTCTTAGATTCCTTCTTAGCATCAGAAACAAGATACTTTTCTTCGTACTGCTTCTTAGCTTCCCTTATATTGATGTTCTGCTCGATAATGTATTGGTAACGGGCAAGCTTCAAAGGATCATTTCTTAAGGCAAATACAAAATCATTCATTTTTATCCTGGAACGGCCCTGGGACTTAGCATAGCGCATGGTTTCACGGCACAAATCCACCAAAAACTCAATGAGCAACTCATCGAGTGCCTGGATAGTGCCTTCGTTGGAGACTGGGCCGTCACCTAAAGAATACAAGAGGTTCTCTATGTCTCTGCTGAAGTATTGCTTCTTTTTCCTTTTTTTGTTTTGGAAGTTCTGTGAGCTGCTGTATGTATGAGATGTATTGTATGTGGAGTATCCAGAGGGAGTGCCCCCGTATCCGTTGTACCTGTCCTGGTCTGACATGGTGCTAAGAGTAGTTTTGTTTTCTAAAGTTTATCACGTGAACTATCCTTCACCAAAAAGTTGCGAGACTATGCAATAACTACCATCGAGCTCCTCAGACGCGCGGAGTAGTTTACGGCAACCGAAGACGAGGTCAAACGATTTGTTTGTGCATCATAGACATTCCGGGCCCTATACCCAGGTTCCTCACCATTGCGACCTCCGCCTATCTTCTCGTACTCCATTCCACGACTCCGGTGCGTTTGGTGTCGCAGGGATAAATGCACCAGCGATCAAGACCATAGACGATGAATTGGGAAGCCAAGACGAATAATGGGTGGAAATTGCACCAATTTCGCTACAGAACATCTGTCTACATCTTCAGACATAGATTTACATGGGGTTCTGCTGCTGCTATCACTTGTCAAGATTGGTGACGTAATACAATGTAAAGCAGCACACTAAATAATAGGCATTCTCTTAGGCTGTCGACGAGTTATTCATTTAGAATGCGGAACTCTTGTCTCGTGTTGTTGTTGTTGGTAGTTTTGAGCATGGTTCTTACTTCCAACCAAAACAAATAACAATTGGTCGATTTTAGCACCGTTTAGGAATTTGCAGCCAGTGCTCTAACCACAACAGCTATCCCATTTGGTACTTAAACAAGTCGAATTCTTGTCAAAACCTAAGTCCACGCCCACTACCATGAAGATATTGCATGTCCTTCAGCTTTTGGGGGTAGCCTTGGGAGGAGCCATTCCCAAGCACCACGTCAAGTTGGATTTTTCCGTCGACAGAGGAGGAGGCACGTCCTTGAGCAAGAGGACACAGCACCAGGACTTGGATACTTTCTCAAAGAGAGATCAAGCCCTCTTGTTGGACCATCTAGGCATCATGTATACGACTGAGTTGCTCATTGGGTCCAACAAGGAACCAGTCACAGTCATGCTTGACACTGGAAGCTCCGATCTCTGGATCCCAGACTCAGACGCAAAGTGTGTTGTCGTGCAGGGGAACTGTTCCGAGTTTGGGCAGTTTGACCACACCAAATCCAAGACGTACAAGCCTTTGGATCTCCCATTCAACATTAGTTATGTTGACGGCACTGGTTCCTCCGGGATCTATGCAAAGGACTCCATTACCGTTCCTGGTGGTGCAACCTTGCACGGGTTCCAGTTTGGGGACGTTAACTACACCACGGAAGCGTATGGAGTTCTTGGAATCGGTCTCAACACTTCGGAAACGATCTTGTTCAACCACCAGGACGACATTTCCGACTACTTGTATCCCAACTTTCCAACTGCATTGAAAAACCAGAAGCTCATCAACCGCGCATGCTACTCTTTGTATTTAAATGAGGACGATGCGCAAACAGGAACCATTCTATTTGGAGGAATAGACCATGCAAAGTACCAAGGCGACTTGGCTAGTTTTCCTATGACCACCAAAAGACTGGCCATCAACTCGTCTTCCATCTCAATTGGGGACCACAAGGTAGACACCAACTTCGGTGTGTCGTTTGACTCTGGGTACTCATTCACAGAGTTGCCCAAAGCAGTGGTGGACGATATTGCCCCTCAGTTCAATGCCTCCTGGTTGGAATCAGCAAAGGCTTATGAAATTGACTGCACTCAGCCAGACGATAAGTTTGTTGACTTCAACTTTGGAGATGTCGTTTCGCTTCACGTTCCATTCTCCAGCTTGGTCTTGAAAACTGAGGACTACTGTTTCTTAGCCATCCTATACTCTGGAGATGCCGGTAGTTTGAACGACCCACCTACCTTGGGTGACAATGTTCTTAGACATGCCTATGTCTTCTATGATTTGGACTATAAGGAAATCAGTTTTGCAAACGTTAAGTATACCAATGATACCGATATAGAGTTGATAAGATAGAGAATTTGGGAAGGAGACTAAAGAATGTAGAAGCTTGATTTGTGTGGCAGTTGTCTGTAGCGTCCCTTGAGTGTGTAGCTGTTGTCTGAAATGTTCCCAAGAGAGAAATTCGGACGGGAATCGCAAGGTAGTTGGTAATTTTGGGTGGTCCAGGTGCAAGTCGCACGAGAGTAGAATGCGAGTGGGACGAGCTCCGTTGCATCCACGGTGATTCCGGACACTCGTAAAGCCCCTAGAGTTGTTGGTCTTATCTCTGGAACAATAGCACTACTGACTGTCTAGATGGTGGTGGTGGTCTTATCAGATAAGAGGAGAGAGATTGCAGACGGGCCCGACCCATGCAGGCTTGGCGTATTATCCAAACAAAGGACAAAAGATTTTTTAGAGATCTTCAAGAACTAAAATACTAATGTACAATGTATTAGGAAGAGTCAGGCTGGGGCTTTTGTGTTGTGGTATGGACCGATCCAAATCGCCGTATCCTGAGTGCATAACGTTTTGCGCGCGGCTTGGGCCAGGCTTTGCAGAACCTTAACAGCAGCTGAGCGCTCAGTGCGGTGACAGAGTAGGAGGATGGCGACACAGAGGGAGCGGTTGCAGGCAGTATGGCCACACGGGTAGCTGGCTGTTTGACAGCTAACGAGCGGCATGTTCAATGGGACACACGTCATGCATCGCTAGCGTGCATGCTACATGGAATTCCAAATAATATATAGTATGCTATAAAATCTATCACTCGCATATTTTCTGCTACAAACCATCAAAGTAGGGGACCCACTGCGCAAGCCACCTCTCCTTTGTTTTGGCGTCAACCCAGGCAGCGTCGATGCTGTTAATCATAAACTGTTTGAGGTCGCTCTTCGTATAGTCAAAGTGCTCGACCATCATAGCCCATGCTTTTGTGGGAGTGACCTGGTGAAAAATCGGATCATCGGTGTTTGGGAATATCCGCAAACCTACGCGGGCCATAAACCGGATGGGATGCTGAGACGCCCACTGGTCAGTAGGGAGGGTCCGAAGGTAATACGAGTTTGTAGGGACAACAGTGAAGATTACATTGTTGCGGATGCAGTGTTTCACGAGCTCTGGGTCGTCTAGAACGGTGTAGCCGTGGTCGATCCGGTCGCACTTGAGATTATAGAGTGCGTCTGCTACATGAGCAGCAGGGCACCCAAACTCCCCAGCGTGTGCAGTCAACTTGAAACCGTACGACTTGGCCAATTGGTAGGCCTTGACAAACGAGTTGGGTGGGCCCACCTCCTCCCTGTAGTCGATGCCTATCCCCACGACTTTCGGGTGTCTGTTAGCGTTCATCCACTCGATCATCTCCTCTGCGTAGTGCGGGGCCATTTCCCTGTCCACAGAGCAAATAAGGCTGCTCTCAATGCCAAACTGCTGCTGGGCGTCCTCAATGGCTCTGATAATGCCCTCTTGTGCGTCCTCGTACGGAATCCCAGACACATGGACCGTTCCGGACGGGTTCCAGAAGAATTCGCTGTAGCGGACGTTGTGTGCAGCGGCATCCTCAAGGTACTCGATGGTCAAGCGGTACAAATCCTCAGCACTCCGGATGAGGTGCTTGTCCATGGCCCTGAGAATGCGGAGCACCCCAACAGGCTTGTCACCTCTGGTGTAGAACTCGTTGATCTCATCTCGTGCAATGACACGGCCCGCAGCCTCGTTCAACTCCACAAAGGTCTGCTTGCGGATGCTTCCAAACAAGTGGCAGTGCAACTCTATCTTGGGGATACCCCGACAGAACTCTTCTAAAGTAGCCATTGCCCCCTCAGTTGCTTCGGTAACAGGAATAAAAGTTTAACCCACTGTCCGGGGCGTCGCGCTTCTTATCTGCAATGCTGCGTTTCCGAGTCAAAGGCGGAATGTAGACATCTCCGCTTAAGAATTAATAAGATCAGCCATGCATTAATTAACCTTTTAAGTCACACTCGATTAGGAAACGTACATTAGATAACGACCTTACACAATGAACCACCTACTGAAAAAATACGTGTATATAAGTGTGGGATGAGCCGTTTTATGTGCTTGCTTTCTACTATATCCAAATCACCATGGAAAAAGACCTTGTGAACGTGCAAGTTAACCCGGAGGACCTGTCGGATGCCTCTTCCTTCATGACCGAAGAACAGTTTATAGAAAAACATGGGCTCGACGTCGATGCCATGACTAGAAAAATAGACTTTAATGTTTTGCCTTTGGTCTTCTTCATCTATTCGCTCCAGTTCATGGACAAGCTTGCTTTGAGTTCGTCGTCAGTGTTTGGCATAAAAAAGTCCAACCACTTGGAGGGCCAGGACTACTCGTGGGTGTCGTCCATCTTCTACTTTGGTTTCATGGCCGGCCAGTTCCCTATTGGTAAGTTGCAGCAGGTTCTTCCCATTGGTAAGCTCATGGGCGTGACCGTCACCATCTGGGGTATTATTTTGGCGTGTTCCGCAGCCTCACATTCCTACGGAGGCATGTTGGCATCCCGGTTTTTCCTCGGCTTGTTTGAGTCTGCCGTCTCCCCGTCCGCCGTCTTGATCTCCTCCATGTTCTACACCTCCAACCAGTTGCCTTTGCGTACTGCCATCTGGTTTTCCGGTAACGATTTTGGTGGGGTGATCAACGGTTTCATCACTTTTGGCTTGGGCCACATCAAGGGAAAGATCGCTTCCTGGAAGTACATCTTCATAGTCTATGGCTGTGTCACCTTTCTCTACGGTATTTTTGTCACCTTCATGTTACCAGACTCTCCGCAAAACGCCAGGTTCTTGACTGACGTGGAAAAGGAGTACTTTGCCAGGTACAGAGTACAGTCCAAGATCCACAACCACTGGAGCTGGCCACAGATGGTGGAGTGCATCGTGGACCCAAAAACCTGGGTTCTGATTTGTCTTACTGTCTTCAACATCTTGCCAAACGGTGGTATTCTCTCCTACGGGTTCCTTATTGTGGACGGCTTTGGCTTCACCGCCATCCAGACAACCTTGTTGAGTGTTCCGGGTTCCGTTGTTTCCTGGACCGCCATCGTTCTTTCCGGGTACGTTGCCTCCAAGTACAAAAACACCAGGTGCTACGTCATGGTGGCTACCGTCATCCTTCCTATCATCGGTGGAGCCCTTGTTTATGCCGACAACAAGAAGGGTGTCAAGTACCTTGGGTATTTGTTCTTGTTGGTGCAGCCAGCAACCTTCCCGCACGTTTTGGCCTTGGGTGCGGCTAACACCCACGGCTCTACAAAGAGAGTCACCTTCAACGCCATCATCTTTTTGTTCTACTGTGCTTCTAATATCGGTGCTCCTCAGTTGTTCAGAGACAACGAAGCTCCAAAGTATCCAACTGCCTTTAGGTCCTGGATTGTTTCCTTCTGCTTGACCATTCTTGCTGCATTGTTGTTCAGGTTGTACTTGGTTAGAGAAAACAAAAAGAGGGGTGACAGCACTTCTGACACCAACAATGAGTTGACCGATAAGGAGGACACCTCCTTCAAGTATGTCTACTAGGTTTCGAAGCTTCTTTTTCGACTCCTCACACCACTAGGATTTCAACACCTTTTTCAAACGTACTAGGATTTCGGATTGTTGGGATAGGATATGGATAGTTACGATGTTAAATGTTAATTAATGGGATTACTGAGAATGAGTAGTATGAGGGATTGCGCGATAGCCTTGTAAAGCCGTCTGGCGAGCAACCAGTTGGGTGTAAGTTTTTAGCAACGAGTTAGGTGTGAATCTTACGCAACCAGTGTGGTGCAAGTCTTTATGTGCAACCAAGCTGCCGTGAAGCTACCACAAACTTTTAAAAATAATGCATCTAAACATTACATCAAAAGTATTAAGTGAAGTTGATTATTAACTTGTTATACTAAACTAGAACAAAGTGTATTTGCATGAAAAGTGTGTATATATTTGGGTGTCAATATGTTGCACAAATAAACTACAATAGAACATTTGACTTTCCAGTCCTAAATTTTACCCCTAATGGTGTGTTGGGAGATTAAGAGCCAAGAAGTTGGCGGTAGTTCGCGTGGTTTCAGGATTTTACAGTTATTTCGCAGCCACCGAATGGCTGCGAATGCAAAACTTGTACCAAATTTGAGACTCATAATTGAAGATCCTCTGGAACCACTTCAAGTAATCTGTCTCTAAATGCTCCAAGCAAATCCTCCAGAAGTCCACTACCTATAGCTAAACCGTCAGAGTAGCCTTATGTCTATCTGAACACGATTCCTTCGCTATCGCCCCCCTGCTACACTAACCTATCAATGCATTTATTCTAATGTACATACTGGATCCACCAGATACTTACAACATGGCAACCAATCTCTCCTTTCCAGCCTCTTCTGGAGACAAGTCACTGGACTTGACCCTGTTACCCAACTTGTAGATACTCTTGACGTACCCATTCTTGTCCAAGACAACCAAGTCCGCATCACAGCCTGGGTTCAAGAACCCTTTCTTGCTCTGAATGCCTACGGCAACTGCGGCATTGTTTGTGACGGTCTTGACGGCCTGTGCAAGGGAGATTCCAGTCCAGTGGATCAAGTTTCTAATGCATGCGGGTAAGGTGGTGGCCGCACCAGCCAAGGTGTTGGTGCCCTTCAACACCAATCTGTAGCCGTCCTTGACAATGTACTGGTCGTCCCACTTGTATGTGCCGTCAGGCAAGCCAATCAAGTGCATTGCGTCGGTCACAAGGAAGCACTTGTCTGGGTTGGACCTGTAAGCCAATGCGCACATGGAGGGATCAATGTGCACACCGTCGCAGATGACACCAAAGTATGGGGTATTATCGGCTTGAGGTGATGTGATCAAACCCACGACACCAGCATCTCTGTGGTGGGGCTGTGGCATGGCATTGTACAAGTGGGTGATCATGGAGGCACCTTGCTCAATGGCCTTGAGACCGGTCTTGTAGTCGGTCATGGTGTGGCCAATGGAAAAGGTGATGTTCTGGGCCTTCAAGGCTGGGATCAAGTCGAGCACGCCAGGGATTTCCGGAGCAGCGGTTATGATAGCAACGTTGTCAACCAAATTCTTTTCACCGCCGTAAATTTCAAAAACCTTTTTCGGGCCTTCCTTCGCATCCACGAGGGCCTCTGGGGGGTGGCATCCCTTCTTTTGCATATTGATAAAAGGGCCCTCAATGTGGGCACCCAACGAGTCGCATCTGTCGCTAGCGTGGGTCTTCTTGTAGTACTGCAACACCTTGGCATATACCTTTGGGTATGTAGATGGCAAGGTTGGACATAAACCGGTGACCCCGGTGCTCAAGTACTTGGTCATCGCATCGTTGTACCTAGCAATGAACATCTCAACCTCCTTATCGGTGGATTCGGAGTTGATCTGCGAAAAACTGACTCCGTAAATACCGTTGTTTTGCAAGTCAAGGAACCCTGGTGCCAAGTACTGGCCATTCAAGTCGATTACCTCCACCACCAGACTCTTATCTACTGGCTCTGCGACAATCTTCTTTGTGGCATTGTCAATGTAGAGGTCCTTGTTGGGGTACACAGTACCGTTGTCAATCAAGTGACAGTTGGTGAATCTGGTCAAGCTCATAGTCTGTAGCAATTGTTGACTAATTCTTGCTGCAGAAGGACAGATTACCACCCTTATATATCAATTTCGCCAATCTGGAGGTTATCACGTTTTCGGTCCCATTTTCCTTTGCAATGTGACATTTTTCCAAAAGAAATTTAAAAATGCAACCCGCGCGTTGGGTAACATCTCAGTGGAACCGCCGGTGTGCGTCCCAATGCAACCTTTTTTCCAGGGATACAACGTTGCATTTGGTGTGGGAAGATATCCTATAGCGAGATATAAGAAGGCCCGCGAAGACGCTAAGAACCACTGAAAAGTACCATCCACACCCAAATCATCGCTAGCATGCCATTCAGACAAGTCACGTTTTCCTCCGCTGACACCGCCAGCGAGTACCTTGCCAACTACATCATCAACAAGATCAATGCATTCGAGCCTACCCCTTCCAAGCCCTTTGTCTTGGGCTTGCCCACCGGCTCTTCCCCAGAGGGCATCTACGCACGTATAGTTGCTGCACACAAGGCAGGCAAGATCTCGTTCAAGAACGTGGTCACCTTCAACATGGACGAGTACTTGGGCTTGGAGCCAACCAATGCCCAGTCCTACCACTACTTTATGTACGACAAGTTGTTCAACCACATTGACATCCCCCGTGAAAACATCAACATCTTAAACGGTTTGGCCAAGATCGTTGACCAGGAGTGTGCCAACTACGAAGCCAAAATCAAAAAGTACGGCAGAATCCACCTCTTTTTAGGGGGGTTGGGTCCAGAGGGCCATCTTGCTTTCAACGAGCGTGGCTCCTCTAGACTCTCTAAGACCAGAAGGGTCAGCCTTGTGGAATCCACCATCGAAGCCAACTCCAGATTCTTTGAAAACGACCACAACAAGGTCCCTAAGTTTGCATTGAGTGTCGGTATCTCCACCATCTTGGACAATTCCGATGAGGTTGCCTTGGTTGTCTTGGGTGCGGCCAAGGCCTTTGCCTTGAGCAAGACCACCAACGGCAAGAGCGACCCAACTTACCCTCTGAGCTTCTTGCAGGAACACAATAACGTCTTGATTGTTTGCGACAATGCTGCTGCCGGTTTAACTGCTAGATTGTAGGCACCTCCAATGTTCGCATCTGGTTCCTTTGGCCCTGTCTGCATCCGGGAAGTCTGCTGGCAGGCATGATTGACATTCTAGCATAGTTTATAGAGATATAATAAGATTAAAAGGCAAGAATATAAGAAGATTCATGAAAAGAAAAGAAGATTAAGTGAAGATTCATGTAAAGGCAATAATATTAAGAGAAGATTCATGTAAAGGCAAGCACGTTAAGAGATGATTTAGACAAAAGATCATGATCCATTGTCATTAGACGCAAAGTTAGCTGAGATCAGAAAATACCTAAGTCTCTGTTTGACCTCTACTTACCTTTTCAAATTGTTTGGGTGCCACTTTTCATATTAAACAATCTTCTTACCTCTTTAATTGGTCAATCAATACCATCTGCTTGTAATGATCTAATATTTACCATTTCGGTCAACCTTTTGAAATCCTGTCCACATTCTTAACTCTGTGCTAATCTCTCTTATAACCCTAATTCAAATCCAAGGCTATTCTACTACCGTTGCATTCGGTAATCACAGTTTATTTCTCCTGTGACATGGTAACCGTTCCTATCCTATTGTTCGTGGACGCAACATCAACTGCAAAAAATTTCACAATAGGAGGCATCCCACCACGAAACACTTTCAATTGAGCACCAATCTTACGTGGAGAATGACCTATCCAGCTGGTAGATGACTGCCATAAGATGACTCTATTGTGGAGAGTGAACCAGCCGTTCCTTACAGTGTTACACGCAAGAGATGGCATGGAGAAAGAGTCTTCTGTATGTTGAATGGCCCTGCGCGCACTCCTAGATGGAACGTTGTATTGAAAAAGTGTGGGGTTGATGCAACCGTGGAGAGGTCCGAGCACAAACACATCTCAGCTGCGGTGACACGATAAGCCAGAGGCGTCTCCGAAATCAGATAGAAAAATATGTCGGAAAAATACTACGCTGGGGAACCCCAGTTATGTTGCATGACATTGGGTGGTGAGGTGACGGTGACAATAGCGGCCTTGTCCGCAAACTGCACTCTAGTCGCATCCGTACCAACAATCGCTCATTGTTTGCCTAGGGAATATTGTTGTACTGAGAAGGTGGTGTTTGTTACAGGCGTAAGCACCAGGGCCAACGGTAGGAGTTGCTGTTGTTTCTGGTCTCAACTGTTGAGGTGAATCTTGCAGTGGTGCTAATTTAATGAGGTCCCCGTCGGATATACTGGTCAGCAATTGTCACTCTGTTACGGTATCTTTTTCATCGCGGTGGTGTACCGCGAGTGGCCCCACAAACTGATGGCACCACTTCATAATGGATGACTTTCCCTACGACCGTAAGGTCGTGTGACAGTAGATGAGTGTAAAGCGTTTCTTGACCGAGTAGCGTTAGGTTTTGGAGTGTGGAGTGTTCCATTGTGGGGGCTGCTGAAGTGTTGCTGCCAAAATTCTGGGCATCTTAAGCTGCGAATTCAATGAGTGGTGAATTTGCAGACTCGGGAGAGAATTTGAAGTTTGACACTTCTTGCTTGATTTACATGACTTTTGATTAAATCATACGAATATCTCATGGATTGCGCATGGATTGCGTATGGATTGGTGCGGATTGCTTATGGATTGCTTCGTCCAGGATTACAAGAGCAGCTGCCACAAAGTTTTTGGCTACATCAGCTTTCAATACCCTACATATGATAGATTGAGGACGTATGAAATTAAGCTGCTTCTTAACCCAAAATTTTGCTATACCAGAACTTCAGGCCCTCCTCCTCTACATATTATCCTTTTTTCTCTATTCACGTCTCACATCTTCACCTAACTTTTGCATCCCCACGTTCCACTCGTATCTCCTTCTACTCTACATCCTCTCTATACTGGATACAGCTACTGCAACACGGTTGTTTCTCTTAATACGGGGTGCAAGGTTGAGCTAGCCTTGGTTTGAGGCGTTTAGGTGTGAACCCTAGTGCAATTGCCGCAAATGAGCACATGAGGTGCACTTCAATTAATTGTCCAGCAGCACCACGTTCGCTCATGCATCGAACGCTGCACCCGTGAGGTTGAGTGGCGCACCTCATTGAGGTTGGTGTGGATGTGGACACAACCGTCAATATCAACTTGATGTCATTGTGCGTGTTTCTGTCAAGTTTGCTCGGGTATCGTATTGTTCATTGTTGTAGCTATTGCGCAGAGGCTGCTGGTTAGCTGACTCTAGTAGTGATGGAATTCTTGGTGCCCCTGTGGGTTTCTGAGACATTCTGTAAGTTACATGTTACTTCTATATTTTTTACTTGTCAACTCGTAATAAGATGGTCGGATACTTCGGTTCGGATGTGTGTCTGTTTCTGCTCACTTCTCGAGGTGCAACACTCTGAACTTAAACACCTCAACACTACGATAATAACGCACCTCAGTCGTCGCTACCACTTACCTGGACTGCCACTAGTGGTCGGTGCACATTCACCTCACAGAAATCGCTACGGTGACACGCAGTGGGGTGGGGGGTGAGTGCTTTCAGTGTCTGTGACGAGAGATTTTTTTGCAGCCATTGTGAACGCAGCAGCTCGGAAAGCCACTCAAGCGACGGCTACGCGGTAGCAGTCACTGATGCTACTGCGTAGAACTTGGTGTTACCACTTAGAAACCTCAAGCTACAATTACATGTTAAGTACCCTGCCTCTCTATTAACTAAAATATGCAGCCCCAATAGCAGCGCCTATAATCAGACTATTATCAACCAACTTAAAATCAACCTCAACGCCAATCTCCTTCACAAATGCATTATTGTTAACAAACTTCTTAATATCGTCTCTATAATTGGTAAAGTATGTGAGCACGGATCCAACGTACGAGATCACCACCAACTTATCATTCAAAGAGTCCTGCTTTTTGATCAACTTGAGGAATGATACAATAGTGATAGCCACAATGAAGGCTGCTCTTCTGATGATGGCGCGAACCACCTCCTTGAGGGCAACGACGTCGGCACGCGTTATCTGAGATGCGTCAATGGAGTAAGTCTTTGCAAACTTGGATGCAATAAAGTCGTAGTCGTCGTTCTCGTCAATGGCACACATCAACTCACCTTCAAACCCATCATACGGAGTGTTCAATATCCTGTCTATGGTCAGCTTGTTAACGTTATTAAAAATCAACTGTTGATTGATCATGTCCACCAAAACAAGTCTAGCAAGTTCTGGCAAGTATCTACCCGAAGTCATCACCTCGGTAGGTTGCATAATTTCTCCCAATGAGTCAGGAGTCATGAAACATCTAAAATCAAACTGAAAGTCCTTGAAACGAGGCTCCATAATGTGGTCGTACTTGTTGGTAAGGTATGGCAACAACTGGTCTCCAAAGAGATCCAACTCGGTGTTCATCAACACCTTGGTCGAGCAACTTGCTTCGCTTCTGACAATTTTATTTTCTGGTAAGAATTCACTTTCCAATGCACAGCACACGTTATAGCCTGTACCCAAGACCATTGCCAACTTGGTGTGCTTATCCAAGAACAAACCAGCAGAGTACACAGCAAGTGAGTCGTTCAAAATGCACTTGATGTCAATGTTGATGTGGTACTCGTTGGCCAAGATGCCCTCCAAGAGGCTCTTCAAGTCCTTGCCGTGGATTTCAGGTGCAATGGTGTAACCCTTTGAGACGTGGACAATATTGCCTGTGTTATGCGATGTGGCTTCGAGGGGGAACGACCAGGTGAACCCCGTGGATACAACAGACCTCACGTCAATCAAGCTTTGCGACTTCAAGATCTCCAGAATCTTTTCTCCGATAAACTTAAAAAAGTTGTAGTCCATGGTCTTGTTTGTGTTGGCAATGGTCCATTTCTTTTCGATAATGATGTTTATTCTCGAAGCGGTATCGTCTTCGCCAAATGGGATTGGGGTCAAGACCGGAGACTTGATGGAGGAGGCGCCAGTAATGTCAGCGAGCATCTCACCTTCGCCAGCGCCTTCCAACTCCACGCTCTCTATGGAAGAGTCAGTGTGGTCCAAGTTTACCAAATTCAACTTGGAGTCGGACGAGTTGTTGGTGCTAATTTTTAACAAGTTGGAGACGTCTTCGGACACTCCGTGAGGGCGCTTAATCTCGACAACGGCGACTCTCAAAGTGCTGCCTCCTAAATCTATACACAAAAAATTCCCGTGTTCTTCTCCACTGGGACTTATATCGTAGTTGGGCAACATAGTGATGTTACTGTGGTTAATTGAATCGTCAAAGTCTTGCAATAAAAGATTGGCCTGAGACGTGAGAATCGAGTCATTGATATTGGTTGTGAAAGGGGATACCATACTGTGTGTTTGATCTTTATTGGCACTTTTGTTTTTCTTAAAGAATAGCATGGTAGGGTGTGGAGGGGGTAATGTATAAAGGAAAAATCAAACAAACGTTGTTAAAACACACACCTTCTATATGAATTTCCTTTCTCCAGATCTTCCAGTATTTATATATTTAGTTTCTAAATTTTTGGTTACTACCTTAAAGCCGCCAGATAAAGATCGAAAATTTTATGTTGCATTGGTCGGAATGCGACATCATTGCATGTAACATGAAGGGCCGAGAGGGAACGAGACAGAGAAAATTGGAACATGTAAGTGGGTGGGGGGCAGGCCCCCCAGAATGTCGGCCAACAATACAGCGTTTCCGGTGGGTTGATTCCAAGCATTTCCATTGACGTGACCCTGTATGAGTCCACGTCAACTGCTTGCATTACTAATTTTTTTGAGTTGCGGTCGGCATCGACGCTGACTCCGTCTGGACATCTTCCTGGGGCGGTATCGTGACGCAACCGGAACTTTCCCCATCAAAATGGTCGCCTCTCGCTGATTTTCTATGCAGTCCCTGAAAATATGCAACGTTGTACTGTATCGAAAGCTCCTGCACGCGGTATGTCCGGCTCCGCACTATTGGCCCCCGCGAACAAACGGTTTGGGGTTGTGTAAATACGAGGTGGGTACATAGGTCGGAGCTTCCCTTGATACAACATCTCGCTAAAACTATATCTTATTCAATCTGGCCCATGGTACATCTGACTCGGGACTCACCAGCGGCTTCCATCCATGTCCACTAAATTATTTGCGAAAAGTGGCTGTCAATGCATGCGCATCTTCCCACCTACAGTCCTGACCAGCTGCATCCGCTGGAGGCTGCTCCAAAAACCTTCTGCCATCCCTCGCTTACTTTATGAATGCAGCTTCCTGTCCGTGTCTTAAAGTTCCGGTTTCACCTTTAGTCGCCGATTAAAAACTCACTCGTAACCATTGCAATCACAAAAACAGAATTTTTACAAGTTGCAGCCATCCTTAAACCTACGCCCTACTAAACTTTCATGGACATTACTTTGAAGGCTATTACTTGGACACTAGGCATGAATCAATGCGGCACGGAAAATACAACTATAGCTCCGATCCTTGATCCAGCAGAGCGTATGTTCAACACAGCTGCCTCGGAGAATCCGTTCCGCTGATGTCCTTGCTGCATAACATGTAAGAAATGCTTTCCGCACAAGTCCTTACTTGCTAGGCCTCATTTCACTTTCCTTACACTGTTTAATCCTCTTTTCTATGACCTACAGCAGCCATTTCGATGTTCTCTTCTTCCTTGACCAATTCACGGAGCCAACCCTTGGCTTGCTCAGACACTTCTTCAATCATTCTCATGGCCACCACTTGTGCGGGCTTGATCATATTGGTGGCGTACAAAAAGTACAAGCCGCCTCCAAGCAACAAGGTCAATGTGATCAAAAGTGGGTTGCGCAAAATGGCCATGAACTCGTTCCACCCCAAAACAATGATGATGATGTAGATCCAGTACGGAATGTGTGTTTTGCCCTGGATCATGGCACGTTTGGTCTCGACGTACTGCGTGTCCACCTCTCTCTTATATTTCTTCTTAATTACTTCTGTATCGGCCTCTTTGATGATGGTGGTAGGATCTACTACATCGTCGTCTTCGTCGTCCTCTTCCTCGATTGCGGTGGGAGGGATTTCCACGTCAATCTCCTTCAAGGTGTCCAAGGTCTTATATCCACCGTTCTTTGCCTCAGCGAAACGCTCGTCCATCTCAACGACACTCAAGTACATTCTTGGCAATCCTCCGTCGTCGTATCTGAACTTATCCTCAAACTTCTCCTTCATGATGTTGCCAACGGTATCCTTGTTGATGATGCTCTTGATTGAGGAGTAGACCCTGTTCCAGGCTTGTTGGATAAACTGCTCCACCACGGCTTCGTTCACCTGGGTGCTCGTGCCAAACCCAAAGTCGTATCCTTCGCCTGCTTCGCCAACCTGGTACTTCACTAATGCGTCATTCTTGGACTTCTCAAACCCACTGACAATGTTGGCCCACGCTTGTCCATCGCCAACGTTGTTGACCTCAAAGTTGATCAACTTGACCAACTGGTTGTTGATCTTCTTGACGGTCTTGCTCACAAGTGCCTTCAACTCAGCCGCACGTTGCTTCTCTATTATGACTTCAAACATCTCGGTGATCTCCTTTCTATCCACTTCAAACGATTGCTCCTTCTGGTACTTGTGCTGGGCCAACTTTCTGACAAAGTCCTTCTCGTATGCTCCCACCAACAACGTTGTTTCCGTTACAAACTTGTCCTTGTTCACCAGCTTAACATCTTCTGCAAAAGACTTTAACAATTCTGCTTCCAATGCTTGCTTCCTCGTAACAAACACCTTGTGAAGCTCCTGGTGGATCTTTCCCTGTAAAATCAACCGTCTTTCCTTGTATATACTAGGGTTGTATCTGGCTGCCTTGGCATCGTATTGCTCCAAGTACACTTCGACCAAGTCCACCAAGGAACCACTGCCCAACTGTGCAGCATAGGATTCCAAAAAGTTCAGGAAAACGCCCTGCAAAATCTCATCACACTTGAACTTGGCAACCAAGATTTGCTGCGTAGGCAAATCCAAGTCCTTGTTGGTGTTGATCTGTTCCCAGCAGTTCTCTGCGTACATGGTCCAGCCTTCAAATGGAATGCTGTGGTGGTAGTATGGCTTGAATATATCGCCCTTGGTGGAGAATCTGTCACCCAAGTCCTTGACGTCCTGCTCGAAAGCGTCGTATTGCAACACTTTGTGGTGCAAGGCGTGGAAGTCGATGTTGAAAAAGTCGTCAAACTTAAAGTGCTGCAACTCAGCAGGCTTGTTTAGTTCGTCCCACATCTTGACCAAGTCGTTTCTCAAACTGTTCAGAAGACTTTCCAACGGGGTGTTCCCAATGTGATCACGAATCACGATCAATAACAAAACTTTGTGGGTGTCTTCTGGGTTACTCAACTTAGATGACCCGAAGAGCGACAAGTTCACTTCAAAAACGGTCTTCAACAACCCCATGTTGGCTCCTTGGTAAAGCCCCACCTGTGTTTCCCAAATGTTGATGATCAACACTTCACTTGTGGAGATGGCAAACAAGGCGGATTTACGTTCAAAGTCCTGATCTTCACCTCTCTCACGTCCATCTGTCCCTTCGACGTCCATTACAAAGATCTCTCCAGTCAGCGCCTTCTTGCCTGAGTTGCTAGATAAGATTGGGGAGTGCGCCATCCAGATCCCTTTGGTGGTCTGCTGGCGCTTGGTTTCGTCCATGACGTCAAAGTTGGTGTTGAACAACTTGTTCAACAAGGTGGACTTCCCTGTCGACTGACTGCCAAACACAGATACAATGTGGTAGTTGTCAACCACGTCTCCTGCGCCGTGGGTCTGGTTAATGTACTCGTAGAGTTTTCTGTTGAATTCCTTCTGTTCATCAATGACCTGGGTGGCATCTTGCTTGTAATTGATAGGCACAAATGAAGATGACGAGCTGGCTGATGAGATGATGGCTGCCTCTTCGTCTACTCCTAAGTTAGGTGCTGGTAGATCGCTCATAGTTGTTTGCAAAGTTAAGGAAACGTCAACTATTTCGTTGGGGCGATTTGTGCGTGTGATTTTGACGAGGGTGAGCGGAGCGGCCGACAATGTATTTGCAACACACTTCGTTGTTACCGCATGAGGGTGGCTACGACAGGCATATGAGAAGATTGTAGGAGGTAGTGTCTACTTGAGTCTTTACAAATATGTGCATTTTACTGAGTTTTGGCTGCTGGGAGTGGACCGCAGTCTGGTGTAGATTGAGTGTCTGTGTCAGTGGTGATGCGACAGACATGTGACTTGCTCCCCTGCAAACTAACTATGGACATATCCTACTGTAATACCTCTAACATATCCTACTGTATACGTCTCACATATCCATCTGGAAAACCTCTCATCCTACTATTTCTTGTCACTTTGGATTGCTTCTACAATATGTGAAACGGCTACTTTGCTTACTCCACAATTTATTAATACCTATAATTGCTTGGGCATTGCTGGTGCAAACCCTTTTACTCCACTCGTAGACTCTCTACTCCACTAGTAGATTCACTACTCCACTAGTAGACTCTTTACTCCACTCTTGATGGCCTTCACTCATCGAAAACCCTCCATCTCATCTAAATTACAACTTTTCAGTCAACTCTGGTATGACTTCGTTCAAATCTCCAACTAAACCAATATCAGCAACATTGAAAATTGGAGCATCTGGATCCTTGTTGATGGCAACAATGGTCTTTGAGTCCTTCATACCGGCCAAGTGCTGGATAGCTCCACTGATACCCACAGCAATGTACAATTCAGGAGCAACAATCTTTCCTGTTTGACCAACTTGCAAGGAGTTGTCGCAGAAACCAGAGTCAACAGCGGCTCTCAGGGCACCAACGGCAGCGTTCAATTTCGCAGCCAATGGCTCAATCAACTTGTCAAAAGTTTCTCTATCTTTAAGACCTCTTCCCCCAGAAACGACTCTGGATGCAGAGGATAAGTCTGGTCTTTCAGAAGTAAGCAACTGCTCGTCGACCAACTCGATTTGCTGGCTAGGAGCTACAGAGGTGGAAAAGGACTCAACGTTAGCACTACCACCTTCAGCGCTGACTGGCTCAAATGCAGATCCTCTGACGGAGACCAAGACCTTAGGATCTGCGGTCTTAACAGTAGCTAAGGCATTACCTGCGTAGATAGGTCTGACAAATGTAGTTTCACCTTCGACCTTGATGATGTCACTGAGTGGCTGGACGTCCAACAAAGCACCAAGTCTTGGTAAAATGGACTTTCCAACTGAAGAGGCTGAAACTAAAACATGTGTCAAGTCGCTGTTCTTCTCCAAAACTTCCTTAAAAACAGGGGCAACCTCCTCTGCCAACAAGTGATCGAATTGCAGGCCCTCAACAGTAAGAATCTTGGAAACGTGTTGGACTTTGGCCAATTGATCTGCAACGCTGGAATGCTTGCCTAACAAAATGGCTGTGATTGGTTTGCCAATTTGGTTGGCTGCCTCAATGGTGGACAAAGAAGCCAGTGTAATCTTGCCTCCAGCGGTCTCCACTAACGTGAGGGTATCCAAGGCTGGCCTTGTGGAGTGGATAAATCTTCTACCGATACTACGCAACATGGTGCTGGAGAATTGAGCTAATTGATTTTTCTGGTTTCTGACTCAGGCCATGTCACGTGAGTGCTGCTAAACCTTAATCGGCCCTCTCATCTAGCGATCCCTGTCTGGCAGCTGCCGGTAAGTACTCCATTTTTCGGGTATCTGGTCGTGTTAGTGGGGTGTTCAGAAATGTGCGAGAGTTTTCTTTCCCTCAATTGATTCCCTTATAGCTTAGTTGGTGTCAACTCAAGTGTTACTCCGTTTTCGGAGTTGGTTGCAGCTTTGTAAATGCAAGCTTACGCTGCAAAAGACTAGTTAAACAATCTTTAGTTACTTACTAGAAGGTTGATTTACTTATTTGTTTCTCTCTGCCATCTTGCAAAGCAAGTGCCTTATCTAGATTTCACGATAAGACCAGACATCAGGACGGCACCATTAGGAGCCCACCTCAGTAGTCACCTAGCACACGTGCAACGGTAAAATTGTGACTACCCTACCACCGTACAACCTAACAGCATCAGCACCCAGAGAATGAGAGACTTGTCCGTCCCTCATTAGTCTTGGTTAATGCTCTTGCGATACCATACCTCATCCAACTTGTCGTTGTCCTCTCTACGAACGCTAAATTTTTGAAAGAATTTGCAACATTGTTGGAAAATCTGGGCACTGCAGAATAACTTTCCCAAGTGTATGACGCCAATATCAAAACAAGTCCAGCTCGAATGATAAGGAGGGTCATTAATAGGCCTAAAAACTCAACAAGATATCACTGCACACATACGCCGGGTGATTGTGCACGTACATGTGGTGTAGTCAGGTTAATAATTCTCAGCGTTTGATTGGCTCCATCACGTGCCTGTCATTGGTTTTATAACACCCTTAGCTCCGCAGTATAGCACGCCTAGGAAAATGACCACTCCACAATCAACGGAGGCCAGTTCCAAGGTACGAGTCAAGTCTCCGTCGCCCAGCACTAGAAACATTTCCAGTCGGAGGGTTATGCCGGAAAGGCAGCGGCTCATTGACGAGACTCAAAGCTACCTGTCCACTAGAGACGACAACGAGTCGATAATATATGGGTCCAGCTCCTACTTCACACAGAACTTGGCACGAGATACGAGCATGAACACCGTCATGGGACCCGTGCATGGTTCCCTGAACGGCCTGAATGGGTCCTCCAGCGGTTCAGACAGCCACGAGTACACTCCAGCCACAACACAGAATGTCGAGGCCCTAGAGTGGGGTCAGATCTTGCCATACTACTTGCCGTGTCTCTCGTGGATCAAAAGCTACAACGTTGAGTTCTTTATTGGCGACTTGCTTGGGGGGCTAACGCTTGTTTTTTTCCAGCTACCATTGTCGCTTTCCTATGCCACTACGTTGGCTCATGTTCCAGTGCTCTCTGGACTCTACTCCTTGGGGATCTCACCCTTGGTGTACCTCATATTTGGAAGTGTACCGCAAATGATTGTTGGTCCCGAGGGTGCTATTTCGCTTGTCGTGGGTCAAGCAGTGGAACCAATGTTGCATCACCACGGCAAGGTGGACCCGTTGGAGCTCGTCGTGGCCATAACTTTTGTCAGTGGAGCCAGTTTGTTGGGGTTTGGTTTAGGTAGATTTGGGTTCCTTGACAATGTTCTCAGTGCATCGTTGCTCAAGGGGTTTATCAGTGGGATTGGTATAGTCATGGTCATCAATTCGTTGGTGGTGTGTCTCGGACTTCTGGAGCTCCAAAAAGAAATCTCCAACGACCCCACCAAAATGGACATCCACTCGCCTTTCGACAAGGTTGTGTTTTTATGTGAGTACTGGTCGAAAACAAACCCATTGAGCTTCAAAGTGTCGATTGTCGGTTTTGCAATCATCATGTTCGTTAGAATCTCCAAGAAGTACGCCGGCAAGAAGAAAGGAAAGTGGTGGGGACGCATGGTGTACATTCCTGAGATCTTGCTAGTTGTATCTGCGCTGACGTGGCTCTGCTCACGCTACCGCTGGGACTTGAAAGATCTCAACATTATTGGGGACGTCAAGAGTGAGGGCGCCAACATCAAGCTCTACAACCCGCTCACGCCGAGGATGTTCAAGTTGATGAAGCAGTTGGCAACATCAGGGTTCTTGGCAGGAATGCTAGGTTTCTTTGAGTCAACGACTGCCTCGAAGTCGTTGGGATCCACGTACGATTTGCCCATTTCGTCCAACAGAGAGTTGGTCGCGCTCGGGTTCATCAACATTATTGGGTCTGTGTTTGGTGCGCTTCCTGCGTTTGGTGGGTACGGGAGAAGCAAAATCAACGCTATCTCGGCCAAAACAACCATGCTGGGGGCCATCATGGGTGTCGCCACCTTGTTCACCATCTTCAACATGCTCGAGTACCTCTATTTTGTGCCAGAGTGCATGCTCAGTGTGGTGACCGCGGTGATTGGAATTTCGCTTATTGAAGAGGCTCCATACGAATTGTACTTCCACTGGACCGCCCGTGGGTTCAACGAGATCATCACCTTTGTCGTCACCGTCACCACCACGTTGTTTTTTTCAATGGAGGCAGGTATTGCCGTTGGATTGGTGTACTCGCTTATTCGCGTCATCAAGCACTCGGCCGAATCCAGAATCCAGATCTTGGGAAGATACCCGGGAACAAACACCTTCCTCGACGCCGACATCCCCACATCCATGGCACTTGCGTTCGGCCACCACAACCACCGCCAACCACCGGTTCCTAGCGGAAGAAGACCGTCACACCCGGAGTTGATCCACATTGCCAGCTGCGAAAAAATCAAGCAGTCCAGAAGTCATGCCCACTTGGACTACCTCAGTGATGACCACCAGACGCACTTGAACACCACCGCATTAGAGGAGATCGAAGGATGTCTCATTGTCAAGATTCCAGAACCATTGACGTTCACGAATAGCAGCGACATGAGGTCCAGATTGCTCAGAGTCGAGATGTACGGCTCCACAAAGGCCCACCCTGCTTCCAAGAGACTGAGAGACGAATCAATGACAAAGTACATCTTGTTTGACTTGAACGGTATGACCGATATAGACTCGTCTGCTGCACACATCTTGCTAGACCTTCTCAGCTCCTACCACAAAAGAAACATCCGTGTATTCTTTGTTAGAGTCTACAACAGTGTTAAGTTGAGAAAGAGATTGTACGACACGGGAATCACCAAAATCTTGACTGATTCTCTCAGTGAAGTTGGGTACTTTTCCGCTCAAACCCAGCCAAAGAGACAGGGAACCCTGGAGTCGTTGTCTACACAAGAAGAAGAGTCGATCATCAACTTGATTGAAAGCTATGATACTCCATATTTTAAGCATATGAACGATGCTTTGAAGGTGATTGATCATTATGATCAACGTCCTCAAAGCAAGCCTTTGTTTGATTTCGGGTTTGAGGTGTGAAGTTGAGCATGATTTAACCTAGTGGTATAATCTAAAGTTATAATCTAGATATAGTCTAGAGGTATAAGAGGATAACCAATAGGGTAACCTAGGGATAGCGTAGGAGTCTATCTTAGAAGGTTAGTTATAACCAAGAGCATAGTACTTACTTCATTCACTCAATATATATTCAAGAAATTGCTATTGTAGACGGAAGTTCGCTATTGTAGATGCTCAATTGTGAAAGGAAGCGTTTGGTAGTAGAAGTAAAAGCTTTGACTAAGGTATGGGATATATAATCAATCAGAACTTTCTACATTCCAGTGGACTGTAAACCAATACCTTTGATCGTTCACTCAATCACCAGGGAAGTGAATAATTGCAACCGCACCAACTCCGCTGAAGTTTAATTGAGTAGAACAAACTATGATGAGCTTACACAATATACATAGCTCTATTACCTCAGATACAAGCCAAAGTGGTGCATTCCAGCACTCTAGAGAGAAATAGTGCACCCTTTGACGAGTTCCCGCTAACTAGTGTACTTACACGCACACTAAAATCAAACCGCGCAAAGTTTCAAAACACAACCATGTCCTCCCCCGAACCAGACACTCAGAGAGAGCTCACAATCAAAGAAGAATATCAACTATGGCGTAAGAACTGTCGTTATATGTACGAGTTTGTGAACGAGACTGCACTTACTTGGCCATCATTAACTATCCAATGGCTTCCAGAGAATACATTCAACAGCGAGGGCTCCATCGACGCAAAACTCTTATTGGGTACCCACACCTCCGGAGAAGATACAAACTACTTGAAGGTGGCGTCCACACAGATCCCTAAAGGCAATGAGAAGGTGAACTCGAGAGTGAAAATCGTCAAGAAGTACGAAAACGCGTTAGAAATCAATAGAGCTAGATACAAACCGCAGAACCCCAACATCATTGCCACCATCAACGGAGCGGGTGTAGTGGACATATACGATATATCGCTGGAGGACAAGAAGTCGATATCGACGTTTGAACCGCACACATCCAATGGGTACGGGTTGTCGTGGAGCTCGTTCACAGACGGGCACTTGTTGACTTCCTCCGATGACAAGTCAGTTGTGATCACAGACGTCAACACCAAAACAGAGGTTTTCAAAAACACCAACACACACACCGACATTGTAAACGACTCCAAGTGGCTGGCCTTGGACGCCAATGTCTTTGGTACCGTGTCGGAAGACAAGTACATCCACTTGTTTGATGTGAGAAGCGGCGCACCTGTGTCCAAGTACTACAGTGCCGACAGCGAAGGGATCAATTCGTTGTCGTTTTCGCCGTTTTCAACAAACTTGATAGCCATTGGGAACACAAACTCCAACATCAATCTCTTGGACGCCCGTAAAATGGCTGCTGGCGACGGCCTCCTCCACACCATGATGGGCCACTCAGACCTGATCACGTGCTTAGAGTTTTCACCGCACAGAGACGGTATCATCGCCTCCGGGTCCCAGGACAGACGTTTGATTATCTGGGACTTGTTCAAGATCGGCGAGGAGCAGCAGCAGGAGGACGCCGAGGACGGGTGTCCCGAGTTGTTTATGATGCATGCTGGTCACACCGGTGCTGTGTCTGATTTCAGCTGGTGTCCGTTCAAGGACTGGACCTTGGGGTCTGTTGCTGACGACAACATCGTTCATTTGTGGGAGGTAAGCAAGGGATTGGTTAGTCCGGTGGTGGGTGACATCAAGGACGAGGATTTAGAGTGATTGTACTGATTATGATGTGGGTCGAGCGGACAGTCTAGATATCGTGGTCCCAGAAAATAAGTCCTGGAATCTTATATGCTGCTACACATGACTGCTAGCGCAACTTTGACAAGAAGATGATTACTAGTTATTTTTTGAGCATTTCTGGTGACTTCTACTGCTCTTATGTCGACTTTGTCGTAGTGGTCAAATTGTGTTCGGTGATTTCGACTCCATTCTACTGACCATTCCGACGCTACTCTCGTTTCCGAAGCTACTCTCGTTTCCGACGCTACTGTCGTTTGTTTTGGACGCTGTAATATATTGACATACGCTTAATACCTGTAGAACTGCTTTGTAACCATTGTAATGTGGAGAAATGGTGTTTGCACCCTAGCACATAACCAGACTCACAAGACTGGTGATTTTCCAAAAGTAGGACATACTGGACTTCTAACACAGCAGAACCTACCGCTACCGAGCCCCCAACGCCTCCAAGTACCTAGAATCCACTAAAAACCACTGGATCTGGCCAATTGCTGGTGTCAGTGGTTCCACCTCCAGCGACCTCCACTAGATCCTGCATGCAACCTACAAACAACCTGTCTATAGTCGATTCACCGGCCAAAGGCCGACCACATCTACCTAGGCCTTTAGATGACCCTACCATATCGATCCCAGCACATGAGCGGCCACTTTAACGTACGACTCGTCTACTACAAACACCACATACGCAGTGTCGCCGCCTTCCCTTCAATCACTCCCCCTTCTTGTACTTCGCGCCAACGAAGTCAATAAAAAAACCAACTCATGTCCGACTTCCCACCTAACTTATCCATACGCCCGTTAACCATCGAAGACCTCTCGCAGGTGGTTCTGTTGGAAGAAAAGTGCTTCCCTGAAAATGAACGTGCCACCAAGGAAAAGATAGATTACAGATTGAGAACATGTCCTGAATTGTGCTTTGGTTTGTTTGTGAGAGACTTTGAATATAGATACAACTCCATCAACTTGCCTGAGATTGCCGACGAGTTGGAAAAGACCCACAAGGAAGAAGACACCCCTGAGAATGCCGACGAATTGCCAACCAAGACGTCTGTCACCAAGGAAACTTTGATTGGGCACATTTTGGCCACCAAGACATACAACGCGAGAATCACGCACGAGTCCATGGAGTTGCCATCCAAGGTCAAGCCAAACGCCGGCCACATCGAGGGGTCCAGATTTATTGGTGTCCATGCGTTGGTGGTTCACCCTGACTGGAGAGGCAAGAAGTTGGGGACTTTGTTGATGCACGATTACATCCAGAGATTGTCCAACCAAGACTTGGGTGACAAGATTGTTATCATTGTCCACGAGGATTTGATTCCATTCTATGAGAACATTGGCTACAAGAGCATGGGGAAGAGCAAGTGCGATTTTGCTGGTGAGACCTGGTTCGATATGTACATTGACTTGAAGAGCGAGGATGACTATGAGTAGTGGTAGTGTTTGAGGATTACGAAGTATGTAAACTTGTCTTTAGAATTGATTAATCGTGTTTAAGTGTAGAAACTTGTGAGAGGTAGTGGACGTGTGCTTTCAGCATGTGATTGCTTGTATCCCTGGTGAATAGTATGTTGATACAGCAAGCTCGGGGGTTCTGGTTAGTTATGCTGTGGGCCCTCACACGATAGAGTAGGCGAGTGTGAGGCGATTTCAGCGGGTCTGCGCGCCACCACACTGGCAAATTTCTGAGTTAGCGCTATTTCGCGCTGGCAAATCTGTTGTTTAGCGTTCTCACTCGTGGGCGTCGTTTAGAATTCTCACTCACGCCCCTCTATATTAGCGCACACTTTCATTTTGCCTTCACTAATTTCTCGCTGGCAGCTCCACTCCACCGCGCTTTTGTTCCGTCTCACTTACTCACTTCCTCTTACTCAACAATGCAGGTGCCAGCACCAATCAAGACCCTTTTCGACACCTTCCCGCTAGTGAACTTCCCTGCGGTGGAGTCCACCAACCAACTGGCATACTCACAGTCACAATTCCATTTTGAAGGACCAAATTCCGATGCCAGCTTCAGCCTTGCCGTCCCCAAGGTCAGGAAGTACAATAGCATGTACATCCCCACGGATCCCGTGTCCCTCGGAGTAGCACTAGTGCTAGCACACAAGAACAAGCTAAAGTTCCCGCTTATAGGGCCGTCCGAAGACGAACCATACAACCTCCCATCTACCGAGCCCAGTAACAGCTCGTTGGTCGTAGTGTCGTACCAGGCTTCGCCAAACAACCAATTGCCCTTTCTCATAGAAGACTACAAGGAAAGCCGAGGCATTCGAACCCTCAAGCAAATCAATGACTCCATTAGATCGAAATTGAGTACCCAGGCTGCGTTGATCAACGACTTGATAGACACAAAGTTTGCAGACATATGGTTGTTGTCCATCTTCAACGAGCCTCCGATGTCAGTCAGCTCCATTTTTAACACGAGCTCCGACACTTTTGCAGAAAAGTTGGTGAAGCTCGAAGTCGTCAACGAGCTTGCAAGCTGGAACGACTTTAAAGTTAGAAACCCAAACTTGTTTGATTTTAAAAGCGTGCTCTTCAGCAATAGACTTCTTCCAGAATACATTCACAAAATGAAGGAATTTGAGGAGCTTCTCCCTCAGTTGATACAGTATATGGAAGCAGAACCAGATAAGGTGGTAGAGTTGAAGATAGTGGGCTTTATAGTTGCTGTATTTGGTTATTTGGTCGGTAGCATGTTGCATGATGCTATTCGGTCCTACCCAGATTTCATCCGCAAGTGTCATGAGGTATTGGAGAAGTATTCGGTATCTAATACAGAGACATGATCTTGTTTTCTCATACCAAGACATGGTCCTTTTCATAATGGACTTCATCAAGATACTTTGAAATTGCACTATAACCTACACTTACGAAAGCATAACAGCCAATCTATATAATATTAAACTAATATAGCAACCAAAGATACATATGTGAATTGGTTATACAAAGCCAGACGTACAAATTTGCTAGACTGTCAGACTTACCGGACTAACCAGGCATGCCAGATAGCCATCACCGCAAGCATCGAGAACTGAACGGATCTTCTTTGAATTCCCTTAACTGAGTCCAATGGATCTATTTGAATAACTTTGACTGAGTCCAACGGATACAGCAGGCATTGACAGAAATCTCTTAACGGATGGAATGTTAAGGTAACACTCAAGGGAGACCCTTTACCCAAGGTGTCCACGGGTACTTGCTGCAAAATGAGTGAAGGCACTTTCTTGTAGTAAGGGGAAAACAAAGAACTCGACACTTCCGTGGGAAATGTCAAATTCGGGCTAGTAGCAAACGTGGAGGCCCTATGCGGAGGGTTCAGGACCCTGATTGGTGATGCCGTTATGGAAGTGGTAGAGCCGAGTTATAGGCTGAGGGGTCGCAAGTGGGGGATCAAGGTTGAAGGCCTCACGTGGAGGCACCTGACGTGGAGGTGCCGGCTGCAAAAGTAAGCGCTGTAAAGCGTCAAGCTGGAGGAGTGCCAAAGCGTTTGGCGCAAAGGTCTTGGCGTTGGGGTGCAAATGGTTGACGTCTTATTGTGGGGGGTACTTTCGGTGGAAGGTCATGTCTCGAGGCGGATACTTGGAGGTAAGTTGGAGGAGTTGGAGGAGTTGGAGGACCGGAGACCTATGGATTCTGCGGAGGATGCTAGCAGTTGCAGCCAATTGCGGGAGGTGCAAACCAGTTCTGAAATGCAATTAGATTCCTCCACCTGGTGTTCCTCCAACAAGGCTGTTTGTGCACCTCCTCCAATTGCTCCTCCACCCATAGCACTAGTTTTCTCTTTTTGTATGATATTATTGCGCCTGTTAAAGATACTCTCCAGTAACATATCTAGTCAACACGCTGCCACACCTGCAAATGGGATTGCTTCAAAAACAATAGCTCAAAATCGCACGGCTTCACCAGCAGCTCCCTCACCATGACCCAAGTCTCATATCGTTTCAAGCATACTGCCCATCCGAGCTCTTCCTTAGTAACAATACATATTGGCTCGTAGAGAATGGCACCAGAAGCATCTTTCACATACGGAGACATATCCAACTGGGAAGGGAACTTAACCACCGTTGGCTGTTTGTCCCTGTCAATGTGAAAGATCAAAAACGGAGGTAGTGGACTTAAAATGTGATAGGTTTTTAGGGTGTCTTCCACTTGCGTGACTGTGCTTCCGTTGTACTTGCTCAACAAGTCTTGTATGAGCACCTCTCCAATTTGAGAGCTGTTTGAGAATACCAGCGTTTCTGGAAGATTCAATGTAAGCATCCAGAACTTGGTGGTGGTAGAAGCAGAGGTTTTTGAGTTGACGTACTCCACCTTGTTGTTCACCTCTCTGATTGTCATTTTGATAGTAGTCACCTCTAGCGTCCCCTGAAGCGATTTACTGACTGTCTTTTTGATAGGACGGAGCTTTTGGTGAAGACTGTTCAACAACCACATCAAAAACATCTTAGGGGTTTTGAATCTGGCGGTGGGGACCAACAGCATAAACTCAGACGGCGAAACTTGCGGTTTGAAGAGATGCTTGGACCATAACTTTCTCATCAACAAGCTGAACCTGAGGTTAAGCTCCGATTTCCGTGCAATTACCTCCTCTAGTTCCGGCTTGTACGCTAGACTCAAGTAGAAGTCTCTGATTGGAGGGACATGCGCAATCAATTGGAAGCAGACGTTGGTGCAGTCAGTACTCGAGTTCCATCCCACGTACCCCACGGTGTACGGAGTATTATCCAAGTCGTAACCAACCTGAGAACGGCCCAACGCCTCCACATCCTGCTCAGTGTACCTCGGATGGAGGTAGTTTATGATGTCTTGAACAGAGTCTATCGCTTGTTGCGACATCACCTCTATGTTATCGGGGAGCACATACAACTTTTCATTGCTAAGATTAAGGAAAATGTTATGATTTTGAGTATTCAAGGAGTGGATGTAGGCGGGAGACGTTTTGGATCGTCCTTGAAAGTATTTCCCACACACGAGGCATGAATAAACGTTAGCGTTGGAGAGCGTAACCAGACACACCTTCGCAAAGTCAAAGTCCAACGCCCGGCGATTGATATGCGAAAGTGTATGTGTGGTGTTGTACAGCAGCACAGACGATGTCTGCTGGGCGGCGTAGTGTGGTTCCTCGTCGTCCAGGCCCTCCCTTAGTTTGGGTTTCTTGCGTGGTGGGTCTTCCATGTGTTCTGAGGCGAGATGCGGTCTTTGGTAAAGAGCGAGCGCGCCAATTCTCGGTACGCACGTACTGGGTCGTAGGGTACACCACAAATAACAAACATTCGGTACATGGTTTATGCTACATAGCTTATGTATAGGAATGCGTTTACTCTACTAAACTCTAGTGCTAAATAGACAATAATCAACTTCTATAGCTACTTTTATACTCCTCCATGAACTTAACTGTAGGGTGGTTGTGATTTACACAAGCAACCGGAAACTGCCGTTGCACCATTAGGAAATGGCCAAAGAGTTAATGTTTCCAGTCAACAAGGAGGAGACATTGTCTTCAATTAAGGTTTCTGCAATGTCGGACAAATGCTTCTTTGGATCTTGCTTCCCAACGTATCTGGTCGCCAACTGCTCTTCCAGCAACTCCTTTTCTTCCTGCACTCTTTGATTATATAACTCTGCAATCTTCACCATGGACTTGAAGGAGTCTAAGTTGTCATGCTCTTTGTGATTGTAGTCGACTGATCTCAAACCAGATTGCCATGTTTTCTTGTGCAAGTTCAACAACATGTTCGTTTCGTTGGAAGTCTTGTGGTAGTCGATATTCAACGAGTAGTAATGACGGTTTAACCCGTGGATCAATGCTTGGATAGAAGGTTTGTTTAAGTGACCAACGTTGGAGGTGGTCTGACGAGGTTCTTGGCCCATCATAAGGGCAGTGGAGTCAATGGTTCTGAAAGCATCAATCACAACCTTCCCCTTGACGGATTGGATAGGGTCCACAACAACAGCAACTGCTCTCTTGTTCAATTGCTCAAACGACTGTTGTGTGTTGACATCAACTGACGATAACCAACACCCAAAACCTGGATGTGAGTGGTACCATCCAACAACCATTTCGTCTCTACCGGTTTGCTTTAACATGTCCATCATTTTAGTCTGAAATATATCATCAACAGCCTCAACAGAAACCCCAGTACCCGATTGAGGCATTGCAAATACATCAATCACATGGATCGTGAATTCGTCCACAAATTCTCCAAGCATCAACCCCATCACTTCCATAGGCACTCCCGCTTTACCGTGTCTCAACATCTTTAAGAGTGCCAACGATGAAATGTACACTGTTTCCGCATTGTCTATAGCTGGACCATCGGCTTGAGGGCCCGTGGTGCCTCCCAATCCGGCCCCGGATCCTAATAATCTTTGTAATCTTTCCATCTTCTTGGTTGTGAGTGGCGTTAATGAACAACTTTGGTTTCGTGAGCCTGATTACAAAAGTGAGCACAGGAGACATGGCGACATCAAGCGACATTAGCAGTCACGTGAGCATAAACACGGTCTGTACATTCAAGCTAAGACACTGCTCCAGTTTCAACCCTGCAACTTGATGATTCTGGACGCTTGATTATTCCTTCAAAGGAAGGTCACACCCTGAATGCAATTCATGAGCTACTAGTGTGTGAAAATCCGAATCTAAACAAGTTCTTCGTGCATATTTCTTCTTTATGCATCACTGGACCCTACTCACCTCTTTTGTGGGTAAGTCCTCTGCGTACCTTATGTGGTAGACCGTAGAAACGCCACTCAAGGCATATTAAACTTAACGTATCAATTGCAGGTAAATCACCGTGACTGCTCAACTTGCTAGAAGTTTTCCACGAGCCGTAGAAACGTTAGTCTCCAAGAGAATCCACTACAACAAAGTACATCCACTTAAATTACCCTGACCAATGCCAGGGAGGTCGTTTGCAGTAGCCCAGTTGGTGCACCTAGACATTTACTCGCCACTTCCGCCTATTGCCGCAGAATATGCCCAAAGGTTCCCCTTATGTTGCATCCTGCACACAACTCGAACGCTCTTCCTACATATTCTGAGCGGCACTCCTCAAAACGTACAGCGTAAGCGACGGCGTACACTGGGAGGGATCTAGTCAGGTATTCACTAATTCACTAGCTGAGAGCAAAAGAGGTCAACTCCACTGCATTCTTCTTGGTGTGTTTACCCTGAAACGCTTATTACTTCTTCCCCAGCTGCCTCCTGGCGATCTGCAAATCGATGACACTTGAATGGCAACTCACGTGACCTTCATTTTGCGATTCACCGCTTATAAGAAAGGCACCACTCCCCAAAATTCAAAAATTAAACAAGTCATACTTCCATAATGTTCGGACCTGAGACTATAGTCGGTAAGAAATACCCAGCCAAAGCCCATCTTGACAAGGCTTTCAGGCACTTTGCATCTAAGGCCAGTGCCAAGGCTGAAGGTGCCAACTTTTTCATTTCTGGTGATGGTTCCGAGTTGTACGATCACTCCGACCAAACCAAGGTCTTCAGACAATGCAGATACTTTTTCTACGTTTCTGGTGTGTGCATCCCAGGTTCTCATCTTGTCTACGAATCCAAGACCGGAAAGCTGACATTGTACTTGCCAGAAGTTGACCATGACGACGTTATGTGGAGCGGCTTGCCAATGTCGTTGGATGAGGCTGCAAAGACCTTCGACGCTGACGAAGTCAAATACGTGAGCGAATTGCCAGTACATCTCGCCCTGTTGAAGAACCTCTATGCTGTTCACGAAACCAAGTTCAACAAGCACCTTCTCACTGACGATGTGACGGTTGCAGATGCCGACTTCATGTGGGCGCTCGATGAATCCAGAATGATCAAGGACTGGTACGAAATCGAATTGATGAGACACGCAAGCAAAATCACAGACAACTGTCACTTAGCCATCATGTCTGCCCTTCCTATTGAAAAGAACGAATCTCACATCCATGCTGAGTTTGCCTACCATGCCATCAGACAAGGTTCCAAGGTCAATGCGTACGACCCAATCTGCTGTTCTGGTCCAACCTGTTCCACCTTGCACTACGTCAAGAACGATGACGACATCACCCCAGAAAAGAGATCTATCTTGGTTGACGCCGGTGCTGAGTGGTCCTGCTACTCCTCTGATGTCACCAGATGTTTCCCTGTTAACGGTGACTGGACCAAGGAACACTTGGACATCTACAACGCCGTTGCCAAGATGCAAAATGCTGTCACTGACATTCTTAAGCCTGGTGTCCACTGGGAGGATTGCCACCTTGCTGCTCACAAAGTCTTGATTGACGAATTCTTAAGATTGGGTCTCTTCAAGAAGGAATACACTGCAGAAGAAATCCTCAAGTCCAGAGTCTCTGTTCCTTTCTTCCCTCACGGTTTGGGTCACTTGTTGGGTTTGGACACCCACGACGTCGGTGGCCAACCAAACTACGAGGACCCAGATCCTTTGTTCAGATACTTGAGAATCAGAAGAACTATTCTTGAGGGTATGGTGCTTACCAACGAACCAGGTATCTACTTTTCTCCTTTCTTGTTGAAGGAAACTTTCGAAGACAAGGAAAAGGCAAAGTACATCGACAAGGATGTCCTTGACAAGTACTGGTACATTGGTGGTGTTAGAATCGAAGATGATCTCTTGATCACCAAGGATGGTTACGAAAACCTCACCAAGATCACCGCTGATCCGAACGAAATCTCAAAGATCGTCAAGGCTGGTTTGGCCAGAGGTGTCGAAGGTTTCCACAACGTTGTATAAGTACACCCAATGCACACGAAACATCTTTCACAGATCTTTGTAAGTAGGTAAAGAGTAGTCAATGTACAATTCCGTTAGCGATTCATGCGACCAGAAACTATTTGTGTTCTCTCGTGTAGCGCTTATTGTTATTAGTCGATTAGGTTACGAGAACGCAGTAGAGGCAGAAGTGCAGCCCATACAGTAGCAGGCAATTGCGAATTGTTTGTACTAGTGAGCTACTATAGTCGTAGGCATTGCTTTAAACCAGTCCCCCCAATGTCTTGAATGCGTGATCATGGACGAGTGTGTATTGGCAGCAAAAAAGTGAATGTTGGCAGCAAAGCCCAAGCAGTCGCTACCTTGCCAGGTACCAAATGTTTGTCCCTATATAGCAATACAAAGTCTACGTAACATCCAAGGGAAACACATAACGGGCCCAGCGTTGTCGCAAACGCCCTCTCCGCAGTCGACAGCGCTAACGTTGCTCCCGTCGTTTGTCTTGTGGCTTTCGTCGTTTTCGCTCCGCTCACGCCGCTGCCAAAAAAAAAACCCAGCAACTCCCCTTTGCTTTACTGCTTAATTTGACAACTCAACAACATCTCTAATACAATGGATGAAAACTACGACGTTATAGTTTTGGGTACTGGATTGACTGAATGTATTCTTTCTGGTCTTCTTTCCGTCGAAGGTAAGAAGGTTTTGCACATTGACCGTCAAGACTTTTACGGGGGCGAGTCTGCTTCTCTTAATTTATCACAATTGTACAAGAAGTTCAAGCCAGCCAGCCAAAAGCCAGAAACCTTGAAAGGTAGAGACAGAGACTGGTGCGTGGATTTGATTCCAAAGTTTTTGATGGCCAATGGGGAATTGACTAACATCTTGGTCCACACCGACGTAACCCGTTACATCGAGTTCAAGCAAATTACCGGAAGTTATGTTTACCGTAGTGGCCGCATTTCCAAGGTCCCTGCCAACGAAGTGGAAGCTTTGAAATCTTCTTTGATGGGTATCTTTGAAAAGAGAAGAATGAAGAGATTCTTGGAGTTCGTTGCCAAGTACGATGACAACGACGCATCCACCAAGCAAAACTTGGACTTGGATAAGAATACCATGAATGAGGTTTACACCCACTTCGGTTTGGAAAGCGGTACCAAGGACTTTATCGGTCACGCCATGGCCTTGTGGTCTACCGATGACTACTTGGAAGAAGTAGCACGCCCAACCTACGAACGTATTGTCTTGTACGTTCAATCTGTTGCCAAATACGGAAAGTCTCCTTACATCTACCCATTGTATGGTTTAGGTGAATTGCCTCAAGGTTTTGCCAGATTGTCCGCCATTTACGGTGGTACTTACATGTTGGATACTCCTATCGATGAAGTTTTGTATGAAGGCGAAGGTGAAAACAAGAAGTTTGCCGGTGTTGTTACCAAGGAAGGTACCGCCAAGGCTCCAATTGTGATTGCTGATCCAACCTACTTCCCAGAAAAGGTCAAGAAGACTGGTTCCAAGGTCATTAGAGCCATGTGTGTGTTGGACCACCCTATCCCAAACACCAGTGACTTGGACTCCCTTCAACTTATTATCCCACAAAACCAAGTTGGCCGTAAGCATGACATCTACATTGCCGTCTTGTCTGACGTACATTGTGTTGTTCCAAAGGGTCACTACGTGGCTATCATCTCCACCATCATTGAAACCGACACTCCTCACGTTGAGTTGGAACCTGCCTTTAAGTTGTTGGGCCCAAGATTGGATACCTTGATGGGCATTGCTGAGTTGTATGAGCCAGCCACCGACGGTACTGCTGATGGTATTTACATAAGTAAGAGTTACGATGCTTCTTCCCACTTCGAGACCACCACCGACGATGTCAAGGATTTGTACTTTAGAATTACCGGCCAACCTTTGGTCTTGAAGAAGAGACCAAATGCCGAAGAAGAAGCTGAATTGAATGGTTTATAATGATAAATGCTTGGACACCTCCCAAACGACGAACTTGATGTTTGTAAAAGTAGGTAGGTTCGTTAGCTTAGGTATATGCGTTTTCAATATTTCACTGCTGTAGGATTCAGAAGCAGCGTTCAACTTATAAGCAAATGGCAGGCATTCATGGCAAGTTGTGTCTCATGCTTGCGACGGAATAGGTTTGCGAGTCAAGCAAGAGTGCTTTCGCATTTGCGTGAGCGTTCAATCTTCTCACAATCATACTCTCTCAACGCCTGTCAATCGCTTGATCTTGACAGCCCCTCAGCTATGAACTCCGCACTTGATGCCCCAATCCGGAAACCAGACCGATAGCGCACGTGATGAATTCCATATTGATTACAAATCAGGCAGGTATGGCTTGCACCAGAAGAATAAATAGTGCGAGATTTATTACTGTTCCCAGCTTCTTTAAGACAGTTGAAAACTCTTATGTCACACTCAGTTAAGTTAATAAAGCAATTGACCACCAAGAGTGGAATTCCGATCACTTTTGGAACAGGTTCAGGTACAAAGTGGCAGTGGAAAAAGAAAGCCAGACCAGAGGACCAGAATTCAAGTGTCGACCAGGACTTGGTGGATCAATTAGACCTTGCGTTAAAGTCTGGTTACAACCACATTGACACTGCTGCTTTCTACACCACTCAACCAGAAGTTGCAGCAGCAGTCAAGCAAAGCAAGATCAAGAGAGAGGACCTCTTTATTACCTCCAAGTACAACCCTGGGGTAGCTGGAAATATCAGTGCTGCCGATAACTTGAAAGAGATGTTGGAAGAATTGGAAACGGAATACCTTGATTTACTCTTGATTCACATTCCCTTCTTCCCTGATGATGGTTCCGAGACCATTGAGTCCACATGGAAGCACTTTGTTGACGCCAAGAAGGCTGGTTTGGTCAGACACATCGGTGTTTCGAACTTTGGTCCTGCTCACCTCGAGAGGACCTTCAAGGTGGCCGGCTCCCCTGAATTTTATCCCGAGGTCAACCAAATTGAATTTCATGCATACTTGCAAAGTCAATCTCCCGGAATAATCGAATTCTCAAAGAAGCACGGTATTTTGCTTGAGGCATACGGTGCTTTGACTCCTTTATTCAGAATCAAAAAGGACGACAAGCTTTTGGAGAGATCTGAACATCCTATTCCAAAGCTCTTGGATGCCTTGGCTGACAAATACGACAAGTCCGATTCTCAAATCTTGCTTCGTTGGGTTTACCAGAAGGGTATATTGCCTGTAACCACGTCCTCTAAGGAGCAAAGAATCAAGGAGTCTTTAGATGTTGTTAATTTTGAATTGAAGCCTGAAGACTCCGCAGAGATTGACAGGGTCGGAGCTACATTCCCATACAGTTTCTTGTTCCCTCCTCTGAAGTACACTTAGGTGAACAATGTGCTTCCTCCTTCGTTTAGAGCGTCTTGAATAGATATGTGATAAGCAATCCCTTGTAATTCAGTCAATTGCAGCACGTTCCTGGTGAAGTAACTTTTGATGGCAAATTCACTTTCGGGAAACACGAAACAAGCGCCGTACGCCGAAAAGATCAAAAGACCGATCCGCAATGGCTTACCATCGAAGGTTCTCGAATTGTAACTTAATCCAAATGTAATGCGTTGGACAAACCTCTTTCAAGTTGATGTAGAATAGGATACACACAGTTGAATGCTGGGGAAGGTGCAGGTTTCAGAAGCCGCGATAAGATTGCCACAGCATGCGCGCACCACAGTATAAGGGTTGGCTTATCATCTCCGACAATTTGTAATTTGAACCACGATTACAAACTCCAATCCACGGTTGTAATTAACAAGTAGGGTCGCAATTCCGCTCCACGATTGTCAATACCGTACCCTAATATAAAAGTCCTTGGATATCCACAGATCAATAGCTCACACAATGGTACAATTGCATCCAACCTTAAAGACTGTATCTGGTGATCCTATCACTATTGGTTATGGAACAGGTACAGCCGTCAAAGATATTAAGAGAGGTGATCCACAGAACAAAGACAACTCGGAAAAGATCGTCAATTCCTTGGTGACTGCAATCCACTCAGGCTTCAACCACTTGGATACCGCGGAAGTGTACACAACACACCCGGAATTGGGAGCTGCTCTTCACGCAAGTAAGGTCGATAGAAAGAAACTTTGGATCACAACCAAGTACAACATCTCGTCCATCTATATCAAGAAGACTTATTTCAACCCAACTGATTTTGTTGAAGGCACATTAAAGGAGTTGAACACTGAGTACATTGACTTGCTTCTTCTTCACCATCCCTACTGGGATCCTGAGAAGGAAAAGTATACTCTTGAGTCGTTATGGGAGGAATTCAAAACCATTAGAAAATCAGGTAAGGTCAGATACATAGGTATCTCCAATGGTGCGGTTTCACACTTAGAAAGGATTCTTAAGATCAGTTCCGATCCACTTGATAAGCCATTGCTCAACCAAATCGAGTTCCACCCATACTTGCAGAACCAAACCCCTGGAGTTGTCGAGTTTAGTGAGAATAATGGGATATTGGTGCTGGCATATGGGCCATTGACTCCATTATTTAGAGTCAAAAAGGACGAAAAGCTCCCTTTGGATGACGTACTTCCAGAATTGGCTAAAAAGTACGGAAAGACTGAAGCACAGATCTTGTTGAATTACACACTCCAACGGAATGTTTTGCCAATTACCACTTCGTCAAAGGAAGACCGTATCAAGGAGGCTGTTGATGCTGAAAGCTTTGATTTAGACGAAGCAGGTGTCCAATTGATCAATGAAGAAGGGGCCAAGCACCATTTTAGAGGATTCTTTGGTGGTCAATTGGAAAAGAAGGAATAATCAATGAATGCACGTCATTATTAATAAATGCCTTTGGACGTGACAGGTACTAGCCACATGGTTTTGACTCATGTTGTACTCCTAGAAGGTAAGTTCTGACTTGACTATCTTGTTATGTATGAATTCATGTATTTTGAAAACCCAAAGACGTACGTAATGAACCATAAAACTAGCCCAGAGACCAACATTTCAAACTATTGAATCTAAAGTACTTCTGGAATACTGTTCTCTAAAATTTTAAGTATTCTGCTATCGCCTTTGGTTGTTGAAGTATAAAAAAAGTGTTGCAAAAAAGTATACCACATTGACTACAGAAGAGAAGCTACTGACTATATTTTATTCGTAGTGAGAAAACTCATACACTTTATATAGTCCTACCCGCTACTGGAATAATAAACTTGCAGCAAGGTCAACATTACCATCAGTTTGCTTCAAAGCATTAATGGCTTCTATTCTGGAAAAGCCCAAATCAATCAATCTAAGAATATCTGGCTCCGCTGGGGCGTACGATGTAGACTCAGGTCTGGAGTTACTTGAACCAGATGTAGCCTGTCTCTTCACAGCAGCTTCAGCAATCTTTCTTCTCTCTTCTGGAGTCTGGGTGTGTAAGGCATCACTAAAAATACTTCCACCCAAGTTTGTACCGGTTCCTGGGATAGCTGGAAGCTTTTTTATGTTAAACGATTTAGCTTTAATTTCGTGCTCATGCAAAAATCTGGCTTCGATGTGGTCTCCAATCTTCAAAACGTTGTTGGCTAAATCAATAACACATCTATGTCTCCTCAACATGTCTAAACCAATCAACAAGTCAACGTGGGTATTGATAACGTTGAAAGAAGTAGGGATTTCGACAGTTGAGTCGCCAATGTTAATAGGGACGTTGTGGATTCTGCCTTCAATTTCCGAAGTGCCCACCCCAATGGCTTGACCTTTGAATCTGGTGTCGATTAACCTGGCAATACCTACCTCTTCTGCCAATTTTCTGGTGATAATAGTCGCACCAGCACCGGTATCAATAAATGCTTGAACGTCATGTCCATTAACCTTGATGTTGATGTACAACATCTCCACATTGGTGAAACTTTCAGGGATAATATCGTAAGCCAGACGGTAGTTATCTTCAATTTGCTGTTGCCTTATCAATTCATAGATACGCTTTTGGTTTTCAGGGTTATCTGGATCTTGCTCTAGTTTTGCAATCTCGCGGTTGTAGTCGTTGTTGTTGTATGCTTCCCCAAGGGTTTGAACAGCCAACTGCTTAAATCTGACCGGGTCATTTACGGAGTCGACCAAATCTGCTCTTTGGGCACGTAATTGCGCTGCCCAAGTTGGGTTGTTTAAGATCTGTTGTCTCAACATTTCTACCGCGTTTTCAACACCATTCTCGGTTAGGGAAGGTTGGGCCGAAGAAGGAGCAGAGAAAGAAGCTGGTGGTTGTGTTTGCCTCTTCTTCGACAACTCTAACAAGTCGTTGTCGCCTATACCGAAATCTTCCAAGTTCTTTTGGTCGTCTGATAAGGAAGTCCCGTTAAATCTGAGATCTTGACTAGAAGGTTCGATGTCGGTTTCTGCCAGTAAATAGGCCTTGAAGTCAGCTAATGACAAGGTTCCGGGTATGTCTACACTAAGAATATTGCCGTCGTCGGTGGAGATTGTTAATTTCATGGTTTGACGTAGATTAACGGGAGCGTTGTTGTTAAATAAAGTGGTTGTGTGGCGAATCTTTTTGGTGATTCGGCTGCGAAATACTAGAATGTTCTACATTCTACACTAACGTAGAGGGTTCAAGGCGTAGTTTCGGTGTCATCTGAGCAAAGAGTGACCTTCTTCGGCAGCTGTCTAAGCTGAGGCTTTAATTAGTCGCACACTTCCGTTGTCTAACATGAAAGATGCTGACAAACCTGGTTACTAATGCCAAAGAGATTACACGGTACAAGTAACCTGAGTACATAACCACTTTCATAATAAGATTGAGCTTGATGACGAAGGAGCTCTACGAATACTGAAGTTTCTGAACACCTGATCTAAATAGCTCTCCAAATATCAGGTTCTGAGTCCCGTTATTCATCTGCATATGCTGCACGCCCACTACACTTGCTTGTTAACACCCTATTGATTTATCTATAATACATCATCCTTGTGGATACTATAATCTATAACACTCAGATCATCACTGACTAGGAACAATCATGGCAACTTGAGCACCATTCAACAACATTTGCTTAATGACTTTGTCTGACTTGACGTCTGGGTTAATTTCAACAACATCTTGAAGGACCATGTTGACAAAGTCGTCGAATCCAACCAAAGTCCCGGTAAATTCTTTTTCGTTGGTCATTAAAATGTGGATCTTCTTGCCGACAGACTTGTCGATGATTTCCAAAGGCAACACAGCAGGAGCCACTGCTTCGACTTCTGCACTCATGATGTTGATTGTTTTTGAATTGAGAATTTTTGTAGTGCGAGTTGTGTACCAGAGATGTTCGTTGCGAAAATTGGTGGAGAAGGCTGCAAATCTGCACTTGCTGGCTTGCACCCTCTTCCAACTACATTGCATATAATACAGTATCCTAATTGTGATTATTATTACTCATAACAGATAAACTATCTATTTTCCCTAGTGAACCACCCGATGTGGTCGTCGCTGAAGTCCTTTCTCCTGAACAACGGTCAGGATAATAAAATTAAGCATGAAGAGTGTCCAAATGTATTGGATTCAAGTACATGCTTGCGCAGAAACAAATTGCAGGAAACCCCTCTCAATTTAAATGTATTTTAGTATCATTGAAGACGATGACCTATACTCTTTGAGTAGATGACATCTTGGTGATGATGACCTTTACTTTAAGTAGATGACACTCTTGGCAATGAAGTCATTTACTCTTGGAGTAGATGACACTTTACTCTTCGAGTCGTTGATACTTTACACCCCGAGTCTACTGTGCTCATAGCTCTATTGTGTTCACAGTCTCTATTAAAAAGGAGTAAGTTGTTAACAATCTCAATGCCCCAACCGATCAAACAAGTAGTCACAAAAAAAGGATTTTGCAGGAAATTGCCGAGTTTAATACCGTATTCATGGTTGGAAAACTCTCGAGCACCTTGGTTACTTAACAGCCTCAGTCTTTGCATGTTTGTTTGCTTTCCATTCGTCAAAGTTAATGAGAGCTTGCATACAACCCCATTCTGTAATCTTGTTTTGCAACCACACCAAGTTGACAGGTTTGGTCAAGTAATCATTGCATCCAGCCATAAGTGCATGCTTTCTATCGACAGACGAATTTGAAGAAGCAGTAAGGGCGACAATGATGACAGGAGAAACAAACACGCCAAGGTCGAGTTTCTCTTCGTCCTTTATCAAGTCGGAATTCTTCTTCAACGACAGTTCATGTTCTGCAAACATTCCAATCTTATTGATTCTCTCTAAGTATCTAATTTCCTTTGTGGCTTCGATACCAGACTTTACAGGCAACTGCAAATCCATAATCACCAAGTGGAAACCACCCTGCTTCCACTTGTCCACTGCCTCCTGTCCATTCTTGGCAATCAGGTAATGAATCTTGTGCTTTCTTAAGAAGGCACCCAAAATGGCCTGGTTAATGGCGTTATCTTCGACCACAAGAACAGAAATGGACGGCAATACTTTATCGGTTGGGTTTTTGGCGCTTCTGACAGACTTTCCGTTGCTGGGTTGAGACGATTGCTTGCCATTGGATTGGCTTCCGTTGGAAGAAGGCTGCTTACTAACAGGTTTGGGTTTTTCTTCATTCTTTTTCTCATCTTTATTGGAGGAATCGGAGGAGTTGGAGTCTTTTTTGAGGTTGAGCGGCGGTAATGAGTGCTTTTCTGGCTTGCTAGAAGTGATATTGGGTTGTTCTGCCTTTTTCTCTGGGGAGCTGCTGGTAGAATTGGCGGACTCACTTTTGGTGGGCTCGAGTGCGGCCTTCTTCTCTTTCAACAGACCCTCGTCTAGCGAGTATCTCTTGGAAGAGTTGCCCGATGCAAGCGAGAAGTTCTTTGGTAATAACAACACAGCCTGGCCGTTTCCATTGTTATTGTTGTTGCTCTTGCCGGTTAATGTGGAGGTGGTTGTAGAAGAAGAGTTCGCAGTATTCAAGTGCGTGCCCGATGGAGAGGAGGTTGCCGAGGCAGAATGTGAGTTTGAGTGAGCTCTGCGCTCAGCAACAGTGTCAGGAGACTTGCTTTCGTGGTGGTGGTGGTGGTTGCTGCTGGAGGTTGCTGGAGATTGTGCCCTACCCTTAGATGGTGGATACTGATTGTACAAGTACGATTTTCCGGCTTGCTGTGGTTGTGGTTGCTTGATTGTTTGAGACTTTATCTTTTGATTTGAAGTACCAGCTTCATGGTCGTGGAAAGGAGTTTCGATAATGAGTGCATCATTCATATTCATACCCTGAGGGTAGAATTGGTCGAGTATGGCCCAAACTATCTGGTCTGGTTCTAGGGGCTTATAGGACTGGTGAAGAGGGTGCACGGATTGGGTCTGGGGAGATATCGGGCTCTTCAAGCTCTCTGGAGAAAGGGACAAGGACTGGTTGATGGCCAGCTTTGGCTTCAAATTCAAACGGCTGGACAAGTCGACCTTAATGGATATATCGGCTGGATCAAAAGTTCGACCCAAGCTGTTCGGAAATTTATTAATTACGTATTGTTTCAAATCGTCCACAATGTCGTACTGGTTCACCACGATAGTAGTTGGGGTGGCCAGGGGCCTTTTGACCCACACCCTTCTGCCTGCTGCCCCCTGGTTGGGAATCGGTGGGAGGATAGGGGGAGAGGAGGCCATGGGAGATGCTTGAGCATATGTGATGATTGGAGGCGGAATGTGGAGGTGTGGTTGGATGGCATGAGAATGCAGCTGCACCGGCTGCATCTGCTGTAGTTGCTGCAGTTGGGTGTGAACCGATGATGCAGACGAATATTGAGGAAATGGGAAACTTCCTGTGATTGGAATCGTAGGTGAGATAGACGAGGTGCTAGCGCTCGAGGCAGCCGCTGCTGCTGCCAATGCTGACGTCGAAGAGGCGCTATGTGTGGTCCCCACTCCGCCGCTAAGTGAGTGAATTGGATTCGGCTGTCTTGCGGTGCTGGACTTGGTCATCATTGGATATAATGCTTAAGAAACAGCGTTGTTTTGGGCGGTAAGTACGTGTTTCCTAGCGATTTTAAGGAAGTTAAATTTTCGCACGAACAGGGGTAACAGCGAGCCAGCGGACGACCCTTCTTCGAGCGCAAGAGAGACAAATTGTGAGCGCTACGCACGCTGACGATGTGTTCTCGGAAGTGCGATAGCTACATATGCTGCCCTGCTTGGGTCCGAGACTTAGCATTGGTTGCCACCATGGGGGATGGCTCTTGCGCTTTGCCGCACGCTGTGTTACCGGCTGCTTATATAAGACCCACGAAAAAGGGTCCCACCTTTGTGGCACGAGCACACGGGAAAGTTTCGCCCTATCGGACTTGCTACAAGACTACATCTAGAATGGATCCGTATGGTCCCCATTCGTGCCAAGTATGCTCAGATATATATTAGCCACGGTTTGCATTATTGTACATCGGTGTTATTCCCAGTCATCGTCGCTCTCTGCTTCCCCTTCAGTCTTCTTGACATTGACAATGACTTCATCGTCGTCTTCATCTTCCCAAGAGAACTCTTCTTCGTTTTCGTTGTTCAACAACTCCTTTCTCTTGGATTCCAGCTTCTTCAACTCGTCAACCTTGCTGAAGTACGACTGCCAAAACGACTTGTAGGTTATCTTGACGGGCACCAAGTGGTTCATCAACTTGTCTAAAGTTTCTGGGTACTTTTTTAAGAGTGCAGTGATCTCATCGGTCTTGCTGTCCACGTCAAACTCCTTGTCGAACTCCTGGTAGAAGGACTCAGTGGTGTGCAATTTAAAGAGCTCGTTGTCGAATCTGGTTGTGCCGTACGCTTTGTAAGCGTTGACTGGTGAGAATGTCAAAACATTGACGTCTTCCTCTGCCTTGAGGGGACCCGAAACAGTAATAAAGCTAGAGAAAAACGAAGACACCTGGCTCACCAACTCGCCTCCCTTCTTCTCCACAAACTCCAACCTCTCGTCAAGCGCATCCAAGTTCTTGTCGAGATCAAACGACTGGATGCCCTTCTGGATGTCTTCGGTGTTTATGCTCAATGACTTGATTCCGTTCGATATGTCTTGCGTGTTGATGCTCTTCAACTGCGCTGTCAACTTGTCCATAGAGTATCCTTGAGTGATATTACTGGTCACCTTGGCCAACTGCTGCTCCACGTACTCAATGTTCTCAGACACATGTGCTCTTTCTCTCAACTGGTTCAACTGGGACACCAATTGCTCTCTTCCCTTGACCGCGTGTTCGTCATTCAATATCCCTTGAAACTTGGACTCCACAAGATTGTACACCTTTTCGATTTCTCCTTCAAGCTTTTGAACAGCCTCGTCTGTCTTGGTATCGTGTTCGACCTTCTCCTTTGGTTCTTCGTCAACTACTGGGTCATAGAACTCCATTGTTGCACTCTTTTAACTGCTGATATGTGTGTTGTGAACTGGCTTTAAACTTTTTTTTCTTGTGGAGCTCCCTCCAACCAAGCGCGACTTGGCTTATCGAGACTTTTCGATTTTCCACATGACTCATCCACTGCACCATGAAGCGATTTGTTGAATTGACTGCTTCCCTCTTTAAGGAACTGAGTGTCAAGAACAGCACTACAGTTTTCAAGAACCCCATCAACTTTTCAATCAAAAAAAATCAAAATTGGTTGGTTTTGGGTCCTGAAAAGTCCCACTTCTTGAATGTTCTCGCAGGCAAGTACCTTTCCAGTCCTCCTTTGTCCAGGCACTTGCCCGATAAAGTGGAGTATCTCAGCTTCAACGATAAGCTCGGAATCAACAATGTCCACTTGTCTGCCAGGTACGAATCATTGGCGAGCTCCGAAAGCGTCAACAGTACCGTCAAGGACTTTATCTGGGGTACATACAACTACAACCAGAACGACCGGAACTTCGACGAGCAATACGTGAACAGTCTCATTGAAAAGTTCCGAATGACGGAATTGATGAACAACTGGGTCAACACGCTCAGTAACGGGCAAACTAGAAGATTGAAGTTGGTCAAGTCGTTGATCAAGAAGCCCGAGCTTTTGGTCATCGACGACCCATTCTTGGGTCTCGACGTCAAAAGTACAGAAATGATGTGGACGATCCTTGGGGGTTTGTCGAAGCAGCATGATATCACCTTGGTTCTTGGATTGAGGACCAATGACTTGACGGACAGCCCAAACTTTGAGCACAACGTGGTGTACGCTGACACTGACGGCATCCAGGTGATCGACAGGAACTCCCTCGAGCCGGAAAAGGTGCGTATATCGCACGAATCGTTTAAGGAAATCGACCCTATGAGGTTTGAATCCGCACATATCGAGTTTTCAAACGCTTCGATCAAGTACGGCCCTAAGGTCGTTTTCGAGGACTTGAACTGGAAGATCCCTGAAGGCTCCACCTGGAGAATTTATGGGAACAATGGGACTGGGAAGACCACTCTCCTCTCGATTATCACCTGTGACCATCCTCAGTCGTGGAAATCAATTATTTCGCTCAATGGCAAGGTCAGAAAGGCTGGTCGCGGTGTGACGTTTTTCAACATCAACAACCAAATCGGGATCTCGTCCCCAGAATTGCATTCGTTGGTCCCCAGAGAAAAGTCAATGAGTGAGGTGATATTGAACGGACTTGTAGCAAACATCGGGAACTCCAACTTTTCGATTCGTTTCCGCGGCGAAGTTCCAACTTTTGCAGCCAGTGTGCTTGACCAATTCCAAGACGTCTTGGCTGCGCATGGCAGCACGCCGTTTAAGGACTTGTCTGTGACAAACCAGAAGTTGGCTCTCTTGCTCAGGGCGATTCTCAAGAAACCAGAAATCCTTATTCTCGACGAAGCCTTTTCGTGTTTCGACAACGAGCACTTGTTGGCCAAGTGCTTTGACGTTTTGAAGCTGGTGAATGCGACCACCTTGGTAATTGGACATATTGACTGGGAATTGCCTGAGTTTGACTATGCTTTGGTACTTGAGGACGACAAGACCTACAAGACTTATAGAGTTGAGCAGACTGACTCTTAGAGGACTAGTGCGGAGCACAGTCGAGAAGTTCTTTGACAACCACTCCAGATCAGGTCACATCGAACAAAATTGAAAACAATCATGATAACTTGACAACAATCATGCAAATAAATCTCAGATACTACCTTGTACGAGCAGCGTCGATATAGAATGAAGTAATGAAACGAGTAGGTGTAGACAAGTCTGGAACCGATGCTGGAGGTGCATTAGCGTGCATGAGGGATCGAGTAGAGCTACGGTCGGGTCAGCTGACGTCGCGACCGGTTGGTGAGCTCGCTGTGTTGCGAATTGTCAGGTTCAGCCGTCCTGTCTAGGGAACTGATACCATGTGTTAGCATAGACCACGAGTGGGTGCGCGTGCCGTTTCATTGCTCAACACAGCCAGGAAGGCTGTGCCGATACCAGGCCGCTGTAACTTCGCCAACACTGAAACGCTCGCCACTTGGTACACGGTCGCCAAACCGGGGGCACTCCGCCGACCCCATGTCGACCGTTTTCTCGCTCACACATGCATGCCGCAAGTGTCGGGAAACGACAACACAAGCCGCCAGTCGGCACAGCTACACAAACAAACACACCCAAACCCGCTCCGCGGCACAGAACACGAGGCTTGGAAACCACAGCGCGCTAATCCACCCACCCACGGCCACTTGGTCCCACCCCAGCTTCTCCTTTGTAGTCGCAAGCGTCAAACGCGTCCTGCATCCACTGCATTGCTAGGTTATGCAACAATTCGTAAATAGAAAAGGGGTAGCCACTTGATGTCACATGAGACCCTCGGTTTCGTCCCGAACTAGTTCTCTGCAGCTCCAATATCGTCTGTAACTACTGTGTCTACTGTGCCTACTGTGCCTACAGTGCCTGGTGCCCACACAGCGCACAGCCCATGCCTCCTGCGTATTCTCCACTCGCTGGGCCCTCCAATCAGGGACTCATTCTTGCTATCCGGTCACCCTGCCTACTTATTTTTTTCTCTCCCGCTCACAAGAACTACGGACAAACAGGCAGTATAAAAAAAAAAAAAAAAGAGACAGAGCGAGAGCGAATAAACAAAAGTTTGAAAAATCATTCAGGTGTCGTGTTTGAGGTTTAAGCGTATAGAATGACCGAAAAGACACTCACGGAACAGATACCTAACGCGCCGGAGGATGACAGACCCATAGAGGTGCTTGCAGACCTTGAGTATGGGAAATTGACGTCGAAGGACTACCTTTATGTGTCGAAGCATCCAGCGGGACAACCGTTGCCTACCCCCATTGATGACGAGCCACCATACATAATTTACCTTGCCACATACCTCAGTTACCTTATTCTTATCATAATTGGGCACGTCCGAGACTTTTTTGGCAAGATTTTCAAGCCGGAGGACTACAAGGACTTGATTGAGAGAGATGGGTTTGCCCCATGGTACGACGGGTTTGAGTCCTTCTATGTGCGTCGTTTGAAGACGAGAATCGACGACTGTTTTGCAAGGCCGATCCATGGAGCACCCGGTAGATATGTCAAGTGCTTCAACAGAGTCAGAACCGGGGATCACGGATACCTCTATGACGGTACGTCCAAGGAGTGCTTGAACTTGTCGTCGTACAACTACCTTGGGTTTGCGCAGTCCAAGGGGGTATGCACCGACTATGCGCTCGAATGTGTTGAGAAGTACGGGACCTCTGGGTGCAGCCCCCGTCTCTACGCCGGAACCACTGACTTGCACCACAAGTGTGAGCGTGTTGTTGCCGACTTTGTCGGCATGGACGACGCCATTGTGGTCAGTCAAGGGTACGGAACAAACGCTGCCTTGTTCAGCTCCTTGTGCGACTCAAAGACTTTGGTGATCTCGGACGAGTTGAACCACGCCTCAATCCGGTTCGGAATCAGATTGTCGGGTGCTACCGTCAAGGTGTTCAAGCACAACGACGTCAAGGACTTGGAAAAGTTGGTGAGAAACCAAATCGCCCAGGGCCAGCCAAAAACCCACCGTCCCTGGAAGAAAATCATCATTGCAGTTGAAGGTCTCTACTCCATGGAAGGTAACTTGTGTAACTTGCCCGACATCATTGCGTTGAAAAAAAAGTACAAGTGTTATTTATTTGTTGACGAAGCTCACTCCATCGGTGCCTTGGGCCCCCACGGAAGAGGTGTCTGCGACTACTTTGGGGTCAACCCAAGAGACGTGGACTTGTTGATGGGTACCTTGACCAAGTCCTTTGGTGCCACCGGCGGGTACATTGCCGGAAACTACGAGTTGATTAGAAAGTTGAGAATCAACTACATCTCGCAGGGCTACGCCGAGTCCGTTCCTCCCCCAGTCTTGGGCCAGATCATCTCCTCCTTGGGGGTCATCGAGGGCTCCATCAACCCGGGCGAAGGTGAAGAAAGATTACAAAGAATTGCATTTAACTCGCGTTACCTCAGGTTGGGTTTGAAGAAGTTGGGTTTCATTGTCTATGGTGCCGATGACTCCCCTGTCATCCCATTGTTGTTGTTCTTGCCTGCTAAAATGCCGGCCTTCTCCAGAATGTTGTACGAAATGGGCATTGCCGTTGTCATTGTCAGTTACCCTGCCACCCCGTTGATCAGTGCCAGAGCAAGATTGTGTGTTTCCTCCGCCTTGACCAAGGAAGACTTAGACTATGTCTTGACAAAGTTCAGCGAGATTGGTGATTTGATTTATTTGAAGTTTAGTAGTGGAATTGCTGGTGGAAGTAAGGTTCCAGGTCAAGCTCCAAGATGGTCCATTGAGGATGTCATTGCTACTAACGTTGAGGACTGTAAGCAACCAAAGTTGGGTTAACCAGTGCCTGGCTCTAACGTGGCCCTTGCTCTGACGTGTTGTACAATGTCTTTACCTGGCTAGGCCATGGTTCTAACAAGTTGGCCATGGTTCACAACTTGGCCCTGGTTCTTCGGCTAGCTGTACAATGCGCAGAGCCTGCGAAGACTGTAAGCAACAAGGCACCAGGTTGGGTGTAATATCCAGCCGGGTTCCTTCGGACTCTCCGCTAGCTATGCTCTGCCTATCGGCCCTCCTAGACTAATACGGTACGAGTATCGGTGTGTAGCATTTAATTAGTTAATACGAATAATATGGAATAATTATTACATTGTAGAAGAAACAATACAAAGGCGATTTTACAATAAGAAGCATATGCTAGAGGTCTCTATGCTGCATTTGCGGCCATTGCTGCAAATTCAAGAAATCCACATACCACAACAAACCGAAACATACCAAATAAACGCACCAACGAGCACACCAAACAAACATACTACACCAACACTTCAAAGCAACACAGAAAAACTACCACGGTACCACCAGAAGACACCACTATCCAAGGCACATCAACGGCTATGCTGGAGCACGTTCGCACTGGTAGCGCGCTTCCTGCAGTACTCAAAAGATTCACACCGCACTAAAAGTACCACATGAGTTGACATGGAGTTCAAGATCCCTGACCCTCTTGTGCCCCCTTTACGGTTCAATACCGTCCAAAAAGACCTTCATCGAGGCGCATACCCCCGTGAAGTCAACTTTGAGTTTCTCAGGACACTCAAACTCAAGACAATCATCTCATTGACCCCACAGCCAATCACCCAAGAAACAGATGCAAAGCTCTACGAGTTTGCAGTATCCAACAATATCGACTTGATCCACATAGAATGTGCCCAGTCGGGCAAAGGCAAGAAGCGTGGGGTGCCTATGGGCTACACCACCATAGTCGAGGTCATGAAATACATTGTGCACAGCGAATATACCCCTGTCTACATTCACTGTCTCAACGGAGGCCAAGTGACTAGCTTGGTGATAGCGTGTTTGAGAAAGTTACTGTTCTGGTCATCCATATCCATTTTCAATGAGTTTATCAACTTTACCATGACCATAACCGTTAACGACCGGACCTTTGTCGAGGGCTTCAAAGGTGAGATCAACGTGAATCCAAAGACAAAAGCTGACTGGTTGTGGGCCGGAATGAGTGAGGGTATATTAGGGAATCATCCGAGAATAAGGATAACCCAGATAGAAACGGAGTAGCTGGTCTAGCACAGATTATAGATGTATGTACAATTGTATGAATACTTATCATGGCACTAAGTAGGTTAAGGATGAGAAGCTTGAAGGGTAGCAAGGAGTTTCAGATTAGTTAAATTGGTTTCAGTGGTTAGAAAACTTCAGAAGTTGAACGTTAGAAGAAGTGTTCAACGTAATTTACAATGACTTGAGCAGTAATCACAAACAACTTATCCCAACACCATCCATAGCATAACAATTGTAACTCCCAAGCCACTCCCAAATCAAAATTGACTCAAGGCTGAGAGTCACTCCCAATTCTATGTCACTCTCAAGTCTAAAAGTCACACACGGTTAAAAATATCACAGGTCTAATACATGCCATCTGAAAGTCAGATGAGGTTTCTTCATCTCCTCTATTCATATGCAATCTATATACGCTGGTAAAACAAACAATAAGCATTCTTGTTCATCACCTGGCTGGTCGAACAGTTGTAGGTTATCTTTGCATCATCAAAGTAACACCAACCTCTGCTCTTTTTGGCATCACTTGGCTTGTGCACATATGACGTGTAGTGCCCAGTGGTTAAGTTTCCAAAATGATTCACCACTCCATACAACTTATACCTGAAAGGCGGTATTTGGTTTCTGTTGGCCAAAGTAGATAAAAACTTTTCTTCCTGCTCAAGGGTGATTTCGGACCCAGTCTTGTTTGCGTAGGTCCCGACATCCGGCCAGTAGCTGGTAAGGTCGAGAGTCTCGTTGACAGGGAACTTGACGTGCACGTCGAGCTTGTTGAAGTACCCATTCGGACTGATACTGAACCTCTTGAAGTGAATAATCAAGATCTGCGGAAGTCTGGTTATGGTAATGGTCTTTGTCAGCTTTGTGAGGCGCTTGCACCTTGGGCAGTTCCACTTGTTGTTGTCGTCCAAAAGCTCGGTGGTGGTGAACTCCTTCAAGCAGTCGTCCAACAGCACTGCTCCCGACGACATCTTCTTTGGAATGGGCAACGAAAGTATGGAAAAGGCGTTGTAGGTGGTGGAGGTCAAGCCGCACTCAAGACACTTCAACTGCGATAAGTACTGGCCCTGGAAATAGTCCACCACCACGGAAAAGTTCAACTTCAAGTACCGCTCCCACTCGACGGTGGACGCCAAGCGGATCGGAAGCACCTCCCTTGCCTTCTCCTGTTCTGGGGTGAGCTCGACTATGGCCCTTCTCTCATCCGCGCTCAACTGGCTCATCTGGTTCAAGTCCTCGTGCAACGAGTCCAACAAAAAGTTGAGAAACTCCACGCAGTCCTGCTGGTCAAACGACGCAAACTGTCCCCCGGGCGATAGCGAGCCCATCACCTTCTTGAATGAGTTTGGCGAGTGGACCCCGCCGGTCTTGCCAAACATCTCCTGCAAGAGCATCACAAAGTTGGTCGTCATGATCCCCTTGGTCCCCAACTTGTTGTTGACGTTGATGTGCTGTCTGTACGACGACGCAGACGTAGAGCTTGGAAAGAAGAACCCTGTCAACTGCGGCGTGGCTGATAAGCACTGCAACACGCAGTTCATGTAGCACGAGTTACCAAGGTTGACGAGACCGGTGGTGCTCATCTGGATCAACGAGCTGACGTCCTTCTTGGGTGGCTGCTTCGGTGTGGAAGACGATGCCGACCCGTTGCTCGACTCGGTGAGCTTCTTGATGGAACCCACTATCGATGAGCTTCTGCGGATTGGGGGAGGTGCCTGCTGCGACGGTGGGGGATACGCCGTTTGGGGGGCGGCAGGGGGAAGCTCGTACGACTTCTGGCTGTAGCTCGACTTCCAGGATGCTGACGGCGACGACGGCGATGACTTGACCAGCGAGAGGTAGTCGCCAAAGTTCTTTAGGTACGGCTTGGAAGGTTCTGGGCTGTGCTCGGGGGTATTGTTCCTTCCCCAGCTCGCAGAAGGTTTGCTCAACACTGTTACCTCGGTCCGTTTCAATGCCCCTGCACCATACTCGTTGAACCATGCTTGCACACCTCCCGCAAGGTACCTGGGGTGCTGCTTCAACTTGGAACTGAGATACTTGTTTTTGAATGTTATCAACTCAGTCAACCTCTTGAACGGATTCTTGTGTGGGTAGAGCAGAGGGTCGTTGCTGGTCAACAACCGGACCAAATTCTTGCCGAGATCCTCACCAAACGCCTTGCCGTACTGAAGGTTGTACACCACTATCAAGTCGTACTTGTATCTGTTTTGGAACCGCTTGAACTGATCCTGGGGTAAGTGCATCTGCAACCGGGACTCCAAGTCCTGGTCTGTAATTGTAGGTGCATTTTTGTTGTCGACCCCAAAAATCAGATCTATGTGCGATGGCTCGATGTTGATAATATCTGCGTGGTTGATGTGGTTGTGGTCGTAGTCCTTGGTGAGTCTATAGTCTATTAATAATACTTTTTGATTTGCGAGCATTGCTTTGAGTTGCCGGGGACTCACTGCTTCTCTGTACTTGGGGGCCTGCGAGGCAGTACCTGCCGCGAGTGCGCTCCCATTCATCCCGTGGCTGGCCCCGTTGGATTCCTGTGTGGCCCCGTTGCTGTCCACTCCACCTGTCCGTAATGCGTTAAAGCGAGACAAAAGAGGATCCACGATCACCTCCGATTGCGGCACCAACCCTCCCCGAACCTGCTCAAATTTCGTGTGGTCATGTTGGATCTGGCGTCCTATGGATACTCGGAACTCCTGCTGAGGCTCTTTGGTGAGTGGTTCGGCCTTTTCGTAGAATATTGACGTGAGCAGGTACACCAAGTATGCAAGTTCGTAGTCACAGTATCCAAGCTTTTCAAGTTTAATCGCCTCATGCTTGAAGATTTCTAGTAAAATAAGCTGGTAACTGTATAGCTTGGTGGCTGATACTGACTGGGCCACCTCAGATGCCACCGACACGGCGATTGCATCCAATTCTTGCGGTGTCTTGTAGGTCATGATTGATTTTTTATTTGGCGCACAATCAAAAGTACTGATTAGTACTTTTGCGGCCGAAATCATGACTCCGCAGCCACGGCCCGCAACGTACACTGGCTGTCTCTAGGTGGTTCCCAAAAGGTTCCCGGACAAATTGGGAGAACTGTTGACTTAGATTGGCCAAAAGTGTATATTGGCCAGTGTACGGCTCGATTTGAGCGACAATTATTCGTTGGTCACCTCTACATTTGCAACCGCTTGCTCTGCTACAAAAGATAGTCGTGTGGTGAGGTTAGGGAAAGAAGTTTTTCAATACATCCCTTTATAAGGTTATGAGGTGTCTGAAGAGTCGGTCTTTTATACAGCTACGCATATAAAAGTGGTTCTTCAATACACTGCTACATATTGTTTTTCATATGAAAAGTAGTTTCTTCAATACAACCTCCTTTGCACCCAACAACGTCAATACTTGATTCTCACAATTTCGCAGATCAAAAATAGTAATCCACTAAGCATAGGACAAAGGTAATCCACTAAGCATAGGACAAAAAGTCATCCAATCCTTGGTCAAAACCGTGGACCCACTCCCAAGTGTACTTCAGTTGTCCCTTCAGTGCAACATGCTGGGCCAATCTGTCTTGCTTCCAAGCCTCAACTCTTCCAATGATAGAGCCATCAAACTTGGCAAACTCTACAGAGTCCTTCCATGCAGTGGTGTAACCATCCTTGAACCTGTCGTGCTCGTATTTTTCTTTTGACTGTCCGTCCCAGTACAGAGAATGGCTTGAGAACTTCTCTTCACGTTTCTTTTCAAGCTCTCCGTCAGGAATGGACTTTCCCTTATATGTTTTTGGGGCTGGAATGGCTCCCTTATCAGTCATGGTTTTGTAGTCCCATTCCCCGCCGTTTCCAGACTGGAACTTAAATGTCCAGAAATAAGTCCCGTAAGTAGCTCTCTTAAACATAACTTCAGTTTGACGTTTACCGTAGTCAATCACCAACTGGTCTCTTCTGTCGTTGTTGCCATCCTTATCCCAAGATTGTCCGTCAATCACACAAGAATACTCCCCGATGATAATATCCACGCTGCTTCCGTTGTCTGGCAAGTTAGTGAGCAAGTCAGACCCAAGATCGTTGATAATCTGCTCAGCAGACTTATTCTTATCGTCATCAGAGAAACAGCGATAACAATGGCTGTCGACAACAACACCAAGTGAACGGCCCTGTTTTTGCTGATTTTGCAACCATTCGGCCCATGGCCCGGTGCTCCATCCGTCAGAGATGATAATTGGTACGGTTGAGTCTTGTTCACGGATAGCGTTAATGGCAGCTGCGTAGTATCTAGCCTGGACTTTGATGTCTTGGGCATGTTCTGCTTCGTTGACAATTTGAATACCTGCAATGTTGTCGTACTTCTTCAAGTCGTTGGCTATAAAGGCCACAATATCAACAGCAAGTAGCTGAGACTCTTCGTTTTTCCAAAACCCGGCCTCGCCACCTCCTGTTTCTCCACTGTGGTCCGCACCGTTGGCTCCATTGGGTAAACCGTGAAGATCAACCAACACTGAGATGCCCTTCTCTGCAGCACGCTCCACGAACTTCGTCTTAAATATCGCCCAAGCGTTGGCATACACGTGCTTTACCTTGTCAAACTTGGTCCCCTTGGTGAAGTTTCCGCCGTCAATGTCCCAGTAGCCCAAAGGAACACGAATTGAGTTGACACCTTTGTCACTCAACCAGTTCCAGTCGTCATCACTCAAAAAGTTGTTCCAAAAGTTTTCAAACTTTTGTCTTGCCCCATCATTGCCTAGTTCCTTGCTCAATGCTTTGGCAACATCCAATTCACACGAGGCTCCGTCAGGAAACAATTCATGGAATATCCATTTTTCTAGGATGAAGCATGATCCGATATTAACCCCAAAATTCTTTCTCGATTGGTAGATCGCTCTTTTCGATGGTGCCTGGTCGCTCCCCACAGCAGAGTCTGCAAACTGGAGAGATGAGGCCTTGGACTTGAGTTTCAACTTATCAAACATGGTGCTTTGAAGAAAGAAATGTGTTCAATTGAGTATTATTCTGGTAGCAATGGTAACGGGGGCTATGAATTGAAATGAGCACGTGATGTACGTTGCTATATGTTGCTACACATTTCGGGGTGAGACCAGGAGGAAGGAGTTGTTCGAGGCTATGTGGAACAACTATCAGCGGAAAGACACGATTCATCCAATGTATGCGTAAATAAGGCTATGAGTGGTCTCCAATACAGTAGGAGAATTCCTCCGAGTCCCAACTACCTCTTAGAAGCCTATCTCAGTTAGTAATTCTCCAGTATTCTCTTCTATATCTTTCAATTCCATCCAAACCTTTCTCAAATCACATTTTCTGCTGTTTCTTAAACCCCAAATGCATTATCTATTTGGTACCTGACCACAAAGGATGTCCAAGGGCATTGAGTCCTTGCCTCCGGACCTCCCACTTAAAATAAAACTTGCAGCCAAATCACTGCGAAATCAAATAAATACGGAACACGCGAGGGCTACATGAGTACCGTGTCATGGCCACCTCAATTCAAGCGCATTCTTTCCATTTTTAAACAGATTAACACTCATTTAATCTTCTTATCCACGCATTCGAGAACCACAGTCCCAACTTATGATCTCCTTCATAAACTAAACAATGACATTTGCCACATTGATTTAGCTGTCATAAAGCACTTGTTCCGAGACATCATGTACGAGTTTGTTGATGAAAATGAAATCGCATTGTTCTTTGCTGATAAAGTCAAATACTCGTGGGAAAAGGGATATGAAGCCTCCAAGCTGAACGTCGACAACGCCTACGACGAATTTGGAAACGAGATGCCTCATGGCCACCAGATCTTAATATTTGATTTCACAGATACAAAGCTCCACGGGGTTGGAGCAGCCATGAAAGGAGGCACTAAACGGCGCAAAACAGAGGAGAATAATCGGGGTCAAGTCGATTTTTTTATGGCTAGTAACAAGTTGAACTTTGTTACTCTTAGCCTGGCGCAATTGACTAACATGATAAAAAGTAGAAACTCAAAATTCACAGAAATCATACAAGCTCATCTAGACAAAGGTGGAACTTATGAGGAATTAGAGGAAGTAGTGGAGATCCCATTCCCACCGCAGTTTAGAAACCCTGTTGAAGAAATCTCAACGCTTCAGCTGCTGGTGTCGCAGCAGAATAAGCCCGATCTCGACGCCATGATTAACGTCCTAAAAGATGAAAAGCTTTATAAGGATCAAATTATAGACATGCGAACTCTTGTACCGAAGCAAGAACCTAAGTCCAGAGAACTTAGGGATGTGTTGCATCCAGAATTGAAGCAAGCATTATACGATTACAAAAACATCAACGTCGACAGTAACCTCTATTCTCATCAGTCAGAAGCAATAGAGCATATCCTAGATGGAAAGCATTTAATAGTCAGCACTTCTACAAGCTCAGGTAAGTCGCTCATATACCAACTACCCATTTTAAACGACATCCTACATAATATTCACAATGGAATCCGCAAGAGAAAGACAACTGCGATATTCATATTCCCTACCAAGGCATTAGCACAAGATCAAAAGCGTCATTTGAATGATTTTGTACGCTATTTGCCCACACTGGAGAATAGAAAGATCATAATAGAAACATACGATGGGGATACCCCCTACAAGGAAAGGAAACACATTCGAACTTACGCGGATATCATTTTCACGAATCCAGACACTATCCACGCTTCGATATTGCCCCATCTCGAAGGAAATGAATTCTCCAGAGGTTGGATCGATTTCTTGGACGGCTTGAAGTACATTGTGATGGACGAACTTCACATCTACAAGGGCACCTTTGGGATTCACGTATCCTATGTTATGTGCAGATTAAACAGAGTATGTCAAACTGACCAAATGAGATACATTTCGTGCTCTGCAACTATTCTGAATCCTGAGTCTCACTTTCGAACTGTCTGTGGAATTCCCATAGAGCAGGAGGTGGTCCATATTGACCAAGACGGAAGTCCAACTTCTGAGAGAAGGTTGCTTGTGTGGAGACCACCACCATTAATGAACAAGAGAGGAAGAAAAGATGAAGAGATCCTGAGGTTTACACCCAGAGAGAATATTGTTCCCGAACTGGCAAAGATATTAATACACCTTCTTTCAAACTTTCCTTCGATAAAAGTCATTGTGTTCTGTCCAATCAGAGTCGTATGTGAGTTGATGATCAAGGAAGTTCGTAAACTAATCAAGGATCAAGTGCAAAGCGGTGACTGCAGAGTATCAGAAAATGAAGTGATGGCTTACAGAGGGGGCTACTCCAAGGAAGACAGAAGAATTATTGAAGCCAAAATCTTTTGCGGTCAGCTTCGCGGAATAGTTGCAACCAATGCCTTGGAATTGGGGATAGATTTGTCTGATCTAGATGTGGTTATAACTTGCGGGTTCCCTGCGCTGAAGCTGAACTTACATCAGCAATTTGGTCGTGCCGGTCGGGGAAGAGATTCTAAGGGAAGTTTGGCCATCTTTGTGGGTGGTGCAACTCCTATAGATCAGTACTACCTTAACCATGTTGATGAAATATGCAATAGGAACGACTACGAAGATCTATGTGTGGATGGCTTGTTGGGTTCCAATGAACTCATTATGGAACTTCACCTTCAGTGTGCTGCTTTTGAAAGAAAGTTGGATATCAAAGAGGACTTGAAGTGGATAGTTCCAAATAAGAACGTTAAGCAGGGCAAGATGTTTAACCGTCTAGTGAACGAAACCTTGATGTTAGATATAGACGGAAAATATTGCACTAACCAAAAATACTTACCGCGTCCCGTGGAGCATGTTTCACTCAGGTCCATGGAGGAAATTACATACGCTGTTGTGGATATAACAAACAACAGAAATGTTGTCATTGAAGAAGTTGAGGAGCTGAGAACAAGTTTCACACTTTATGAAGGAGGAATCTTTCTTCACCAAGGTCTTCCATACTTGGTAAAAGAGTTTAATCCGGATAAGAAGTACGCTAAGGTGGAAAGGGTCCAAGTGGATTGGATCACGAGTCAAAGAGATTTTACAGATATTGATCCTCATGAAATAGAATACCTCAAACAATTGGCTCCTATTAAATCAGATTCACTTCTAGATGTTCCTGTTTATTATGGAAAAATTCAGAAAACGACCATTGTTTTTGGTTTCTTCAAAGTTAACAGACGATCAGAGATTCTAGAGGCGGTCGAAGTCAACAATCCTCCGGTTGTACTGTATTCCAAAGGGTTCTGGATTGACATTCCAAGTACTCTATTAGATATAATATTGGAGAAGCAGCTTTCTCCTGCAGGCGGGATCCATGCTGCGCAGCACTGTATCATGAACATGTTGCCATTATTCGTTACCACTGGCGCTGCAGATAAATGGGGCAGATCTAACGTAGGAGAATCTGAGTTGATTACCGAATGCAAGGCTCCGGAAAAGGAATTTGCAAAACGTCAATCTAAGAGGTTACGGCCAAATAGATTGGTATTTCATGACCATAACGGAGGTGCTCGTGGATCAGGCATTTCAGCTAAGACTTTTGAGCATATCGATGAAATCCTCCAAGCTTGTTATGAGAGAGTAACTTCTTGTGATTGTGAATGGGGCTGCCCCAATTGTGTGACAGGCAACTTTTGTAAGGAAATGTCGTTAGTTATTTCGAAGCCGGCTGCAACTTTGATCTTTGCAGCTTTGATCGGCTTGGACTTGGATGAGGTTCAGGACAGAATTCCTGATGGGCCGGAGGGAAACATGCCTGACATTCAAGTTGAAACTATAAAGCCTTGTTCAGCCCCTCCAAGAATTGCCCAAGACGTTGAGATTGTGAAGGTGAAGCGTTTGTTTAAAAAGCCACCAGTTAAAGTAAAGATTGAGGAAGAGTAGGTGTTTGGTATGTACGGTTTGCTCCTGTAGCGCATTAATTAATAAGCAACTCCCAGGGGGCCTACAATAGTTTCAATAATGTTTATTGTAGATTATGCTTTCTGCCTTCTCATAAGATGATGTTGGACTCGTCCTGCTTGTCCTGCTGTGTTTTGAAGTGTCTATGGCTTGTAATTGTTCTTCCTAATGGCAATGGAGGACGCTTTCCTCGAGAGTCTTCTAGCCAAGCTGTCTTTCTTTGACGTGGAATCGCTTGAAAGCCCACTATCAAACGAAGTTTCCCTTGGTAATGGCAATCTTCTGCTATTTGATCTACTCGGCCCAGGTCTGCTTAATGAATCTGTCAGAGAAGTATAGTCTTTCTGGAAGTAGTTTGGATTGTCCGGTGACTGGTTATCACTCATTGGAGATTTTGGCTCTGAGTTTGGGGTAGAATTAGGTGGTAATCTTATTTGTAATGCAGGACTGTGATGCAAGACCTTTTTATGAGACAATCTGAAGACATGCTGGACCGGTTTCAAGTAAATGGATGCTAATGAGCCAATGTTCAACTCCAATTCCTCGAGGATCATAGGGTCAATCTTATCATTTTCAGCAGAAATGATTGGGTTATTGTTAAGGACAATCTTTTTCGTCTTTTCTTGGAATATCTCACTAGGGATAGAAGTCGTTGTCGAAAGTAAACGCCAATACATGAAGCCTCTGTCTCTCGTGTCTGGGTTATTCACTTCTTCAGTGGCCCATTTTAACACCTTCAAAATCAAGGCTTCACCTTGGTGAGGAAACTGAAGATAGTACTTTGTTGTAGCAGTCAATGTTGCATACTGGACCTCGATCGGGTCGTCCATGAAGTTGGAGATGAAGTGACTTAATATAGAAGAAGCGTCCGTGATCAGGTGGCAGTACTGTCCGACTATCCAGATGATAGATGTTTTCGCATCTGGTTCGTCAACAAGTTTATAATGCTTCATTAACTCTAAGATTGCAAAGTTAAATCTTCCTGGGTACTTTCTCAAGATGTTTTTCAAGACAATGGCGGATTCCTGAACAATATACGAGATACCATTTGAAATCAAGTTAACAAGGATGTCAACGCATTCAGTGGATGCGTTCGGGAGCTTGACGGCCAAGTTTCCGAAAGCTCTAATGGCTTTTCTGGCCATAGAAACGTCCACCTCAGTAGCATACTCTTCTAATTCTCTCAACACGATGGGGTAGTTGGACTCATTCGCCAACAAATAGATAATCTCTAACTTCGTATCCTTGACGTAGATCGGATCGTCATACCTACAGAAAAACATTTCCACGTCAACACTGATAAGCTCACGCTTCCCCAAAAGTAGAAGAATCACATTTCTTAAAACAAGAAACTGGATTTCAGAAGGTTTGGCGAGAAGTGATACCAACAGCGACCCCAACCTCTTGGCCAAATTGGGCATTGTTAATTCTGGTTTGTTGACATAATTACTAAAGTAAACAATAACCTTGATGGCATTGATGACAACAGACGAGTTCTGGTGCTGCAAACAAGGAATCACCTCTTCAATAAAATCAAGAGATTCCTGGTTGGTCTGAGGTACGTACAGCAATAAGGAGTTCAAAATGTAAATTTGGGACCATTCGTTCGTCTTGTCCAAGAATGACAAAAGCTTGTGTGCATGTTTCTTATCAATGTTCAAGGAAAGGTTAGGGTTGTGGTCTGTGATGTAACCCAAGGCAGCCAATGCATTGGACACTACCTGGACGTTTTCATCATAGAGAAGATCATTCAACGATTCTATGAGGTTTTCCAGTTGCACGCGGTGGTTATCATATTGGTAGAGCCTGCTCACAACAAAGGCAGCGGTCTTTCTGACGTTGACGTTCTCGTCTTTCAAGTGCGTACGGATAGACTTGAAGATTGAGTCCATAAACTCTTTAACATGTATCGATGCTAACGTTTTGATTGCCAAACAACGCAACATGGGGTTGGAATCATCTTTGAAAAGATTGAGAAACGGTAATGCCTCCAACAATTCATCCTTCTTAGACGCGTTGGCGAAACCTGTGATATAGTAGAAGCACAACTTACGAATTTCTAAGTCATCTATCTTAAGCAATGGGATAATATCCGGCATTAATTGCAGTAATTCATTGTTGTTTAACATAAGATTGGCAACAAGTTTTCTCAAGACAACTTTAACCCTACTATGGGGTTTAGACTTCTTGAAAGTTTGCTCAAGTTCAGCCTTGAGCTCCGCAGACTTGGTTTTGGTAAATAGCTTACCATCACTCATTTTTGCGTGGTGGATGGATTCGTTGGATCGTGTTGTGGAAGGACGGTAGTCTGGTCAAGAAAGTGCCGTAAAAGTGCTGATAATTCAAAAGGCGCGTCACGTGCAGATGCGGTAGATCCGGGCTTTGATGTGGGGGACTACGGAAGCCCCAAACAACTAACACAGGGGCAGAAAACCGCTATTATACCTTATAATGAAGGTCACAGCTCATGGTTTAAGCTTTCGGTTCGACTGGTGAAGTACGTTACATAGAGTAGTGTGATTATTAACGATCTTTTGTTCGCCGATGTGAAATCGGATCGCAGGAGCCGATAGAACTGATAAGATCAAATCAGACTGCAAATTTCACCCATAAGCTTGTTCTGTTCTGCAGTTCAATTGGATTCGGAATTCGCTACAAGATGCTCTCCTATAATATCTATCTAATCACTAAATACCCGGAAGCATAGGACACACTTGATTCGTTGACCTCGCGGACTTTGCTGCTCTGAGAATATCCGATCCAGCTGAACCCAGTGTCTCGTTTGGTTACCTCTAGGAGCCTCAAAACAATTGAAATTGGTCTCTGACCACATATTGTGTTACCTGTCAACTCAATGTAGTCAACCCACTCCTTGTAGGAACCCTTGGATGCAATCTGCATGGCCAACAAATCTAAGTGCTCTATGGACTTGTAGATTGGAACGCTTCCAGAAGGTTGACGTGAGTATTTGAGATTAACCAAATCAGATCTCCGTAAGACCAGCTTATCAGTATGACTCGTATAGTTGACGTAGTCAAACCGGAGACCCCAATGGCAAAAGTCAGAACTTATAATGAAGTGGTTGTCAGGGTCTGCTAAATAAGGAGAAAGGACATCAACTAGGGATTCCACGTGATCTTTATCTACGTCACTCACCAATAAGGGGATGATACCAACAGATTCTACTTTGTCCTCAGCTTCCTGTTCTAAGGTCCAATGAATGTAGGGAGCATGTAATTCAAAGGAGTGTTCCTCGTCATCAACTGCTTTGCTCATGTACTTGAATAGTGTGGGGTCCGCCAGCTTTAATGCACTCACCGTTTGGGTGTCAACTGGCAAGTTGCCAAAGGGAGTCTGGTAGTACGAGTATTGTGACAAGAGAATACTATTTCTAAAGTAAACGTGGTGGGAGGGTCCCAAGATAAAGATTCTCTTGACATTGGATATGTCCCAAGCCTTAAACGTTTCTGCTAGCCTAGCTCCAGAATAAGCGTAACCTGCGTGAGGACCAATTAAGATACGAGCCCCAGCAACTCGACTATTACTGGCACTGTCAAAAAGCTTTCCAATCTGCCTTGAGAGTTTGTCTGAACTGCTGGAGTACCACGTACCGGCATGGGTAGCTGGACGGACACTCATTGGTTGGGGGGTGGCGAGAAAGTAGGGAATATGTAGGGACACATGATTTGTGTATCGCGACATATAAACGTATCACGTGACGGACGCACCCGCTTTGTGTTGCGCTTGGGGTCCTTCTACAAGGGCTGAAGAAAACTGGAGTATGTATTGCAGAAACACTGGAGCCTCAGACAAAGGCAAGCAGTGACTATCGCGCGGGTTCCAGATTGTTTCTGGCACCACTAAATAATTTAAATATTTCAAAAGCTCATCGTCAAGACCGCTTTTCGATTTACTTCTTAAGAATCTCCAAAGACCATTCGGAAGTGTACAATTCAGCACCGTTGGCGTAGTAAGTACTCTCAGCTGGGTAGGTACCTCTGAACAAGAATCCACCTGGGGTAGTGTCTTCAGGCGATTCCTTGCTGTAAATTTCTTCAGATGGTTCGTAGTCACCAAGTTCAACCTCCTTGGTCTTCAATGGGAGACCACCCTTTCTGATGATTTGCTTGTACTTCAAGTCCTTCAAGGTGTTGTTCAGGACCTTGAAGAATATGGTGACAACGTACTTGGAGTTCTCTGGGATTTTGAACTCGATTCCACCAGCACCAGTGACTGGGACAGTGATAGGTTCCTTGTCTTCGACCTTAATTTCAAACTTGACAACTTGGAAATCAGCGTGTGGCATCTTAAATGTATTGAGTAATGGAGAGTATTATTAGGAAGAACTTACTCATGTAGAGTTTGTGCTGTTTAAGTACTTTTTGCAGTTCCGTCAGTACCTCGGACAAGAAACGTTTATTTCCAATTTTACCGATGTACAGTGAGGACCTTCTTCAGGAAAGAGGGGGGTGACAATAGCTTGACGATCAGTTGTGGAGCAAAGGAACAGGGAATTTACGGAAATACATTCCCCAAACTTAAGGCACGCAGTGCTTCCACCTCAAAATCTGGTCATTTCCCTTCCTGCCGTTGACATTTGTTACTTCAAACTCTACATAGTGTTAGAAACCTTGATTGCCATAGTCCCCACAACTTTCACCTTCCTATTTTAGATTTTTCCGTTTTCTCCTAAAGTATGCATCCGAGGTGGAGAAAAGGAAGTGAGAGTGCCACAAATTCCAGCAGCAACCAATTATGAACCAAGATGGATCATATCCACAAGATAACCACCAGATTAGCGACAATAAAAATTTCACGTGCTTTCGCTAAGATTTTCCCACTCTTGCACTCTTGAACCAATTGATCTCTTGCTCAAGCAAACCACGCAACCCTGCCGTCGTGGTGACTGAACTTTCAAATGCAAAATCAAATACATGTCGACAATCAACTTCGGATGACAAGTCCCTGACACTTTCTAGAAATGGGTGATCTAATGCTTGTTCCACGTTAAATCGCTTGGAAGAGTCCCATTGTAGCAATATTTCAATCAAGTCAATTGCATCCTGTGACGCAAATGGATAGATTAGGCTCCAGTTTATCGTGTAAAACTGGGGTCTGGGAGGCAACTGTCCCTTCCAATTAAACTTCTTGATGACATCAATGGGAGGTGACCCTAAAACCTTAACGATGGTGTGGAGCTGATGCATCTGGTTTCTTCCAGGAAAAATGGGTCTGCGGCCGTACAACTCGCCCAATATACACCCTACCGCCCATAAATCAACGGCTTTATTATAATTCTTATCCAGTAGCATTAATTCTGGCGCACGATACCACCTGGTAGCAACGTAATTAGTAATAGGAGTAGACCTGTGTTTCAAAAACTTGGGGTTCACGCCTCGAGCCAATCCAAAATCACAGATCTTGAGAGTGCCTTGCGTGGATACCAAGATATTACCTGGTTTCAAGTCTCTGTGGATAACATCGGCCGAGTGAATAAACTTTAATCCGCATAATATTTGATATAAAAACGATTGGATATGGAGTTCGCTTAATTGAATTGACGAATAGATCACCCGTGCCATGTCGGAATCAACGTATTCCTGAATGCAGTAAAGGCCGTCGAATGGCTTCTCATAGATGATATCCAAATCCATCAAATTTACGATATTCTTGTGGCCCTTGAAATGTCTCATGAGCTTGAGCTCACGTACTGCTCTCTTCAATAAGACTTCCTTATTAAAAATATTGAAAACCTTTTTGATAGCTACTTTGTATCCGCTTTCAATGTCAACTGTTCCGCTGGGTGCAACCGTTTTGGTGTCTACCGCTGAGCATACGGTTCCGTACGATCCCTTTCCTAAAACTCCAAGAATCTTGTATCTGGGGTCAACACAGAAATTAGCCCCCTCATCAGTAAACTTGATGTAGTTTACAGGACATTTTCCGATATTTGCATTGCTTTCTTGACCTTCAATCCGATTGGTTCTGTCTGTTATTGTGTGTTCTCTTTGAGTTATTGGAATCGTGTTCATGATTTTTTGCAGCAATTTCTAATTTTTTTTGTAGAAATTACAAGCGCTGAATCGATTGGTTTACAAAAAGGACCACAGATAAACAAGATAAGCAAGGAAGCCTCATTCTATCAAATACTAACTTAATTTTGGTGAGAAGCGATCCTTGAGATTACCTGTTGTGATAGTTTGTGTTCACGAACTTAGGTCCAAAGATCCCTCGTTGTAGATCAATTGGTCAAGAGATGTTTATCCTCAAATGCTGACCGATAATCATTGTCCAATGATCATTGATTGATAATCTACCTTTGCACCTGCTAGGTTTCTCTTTAGCTATATTTGTCGCTTTTCTTGGGAACCTGTTTTGACAGATACCTAGCCCAGTCTTGAACATTGAAAGACAGAAAAGCGGGGCTCTCTCTGACACTCATCCGTCTGAGCCCTGCATTACGGTAAGCCAACCTTAACCTTGCTTGGAACTCGTAAGGTATAGGAAGAGACAGTCAATTGCAAATTGCACTTTGTGTCAGTACATTTCGCAGCACATCTACATTATTCTGAACAAGTAAGTAGCAACATACATATACAACCGCTATACAGTTCTAAAGCATCAGATAATGGCAGGCAAAGAAACAAAAAAAGGGTCCCCCGTACATTCAAAGCTTATTTTGATTAAAATTTCATCCTAGAACACTCCAAGTTCTAAATTTTATGCATTTTCACTAGTAGCCGTTTCACAGGACCAAATCCAACGCAGGCAGTGGTGAGGAGCACAACCAATGACCAATTACGAGATCTCCTCAGTCTCGTATAGAATACAGATTTCCCCTCACCTGGCTCTAGCCTTTGAAGATGGTTCTAGAATGGGGCCTGGAGGCAAGCTTCAATAGTGCGCTTACATAAGCTTCTTTTGGTTCTTAGGTAAGACAAGCCAGCACCACCTCTATATGGACGACAGAAGGGTAGACTTGCTTGGCCGCGGAGAGCACTCTATACCCAAGCACATCCAAGCCAGCAGCTGTTTGCTTCTCTCGTGCGTTACTCAAACGTCCCAAAGTGGTGGAAGTACTCCTGAGACCCACTAGGCATGAGTTGCTGACATAAGCTCTTACCCAACCTCATGATGGAAAAAAATTTTTAACAAATCTTTAAACACACCATAGTAATCATGAGTTCCTCCAACTGCAGATTCTACGAGAATAAGTATCCCGAAGTGGATGAAGTCGTGATGGTAAATGTCCAAGAGATTGCAGAGATGGGTGCATATGTCAAATTATTGGAGTATGACAACATTGAAGGTATGGTTCTCTTGTCCGAATTATCTAGAAGACGTATTCGTTCGATCCAAAAGTTGATTCGTGTGGGTAAGAACGAAGTTGCGGTTGTTTTGAGAGTCGACAAAGAAAAGGGATACATTGATTTATCCAAGAGAAGAGTTTCTGCTGAAGACATTGTCAAGTGTGACGAAAGATACAACAAATCCAAGGCCGTTCATTCCATCTTAAGACACTGTGCTGAAAAGTTCAACGTTTCCTTGGAAACCTTATACCAAACTGTCGGGTGGCCATTGAGCAGAACCTACGGCCATGCATACGATGCATTCAAGTTGTCCATCACCGATCCAACCATCTTTGACAAGGTTGAAGCTCCATCTAGTGACATCTTGGAAGAATTAAAGTTATACATCTCCAGAAGATTGACTCCTCAAGCTATTAAGATTAGAGCTGACGTCGAAGTTTCTTGTTTCAGTTACGAGGGTATTGACGCCATCAAGGAAGCTTTGAAAGCTGCTGAAGAGGTGTCCACCGAAAAGATGGCCGTCAAGGCTAAGTTGGTGGCTGCTCCTTTATATGTCATTTCTTGTCAAGCCTTAGACAAAAACCAAGGTGTTAAGTTATTGGAAGAAGCCATTCAAAAGATCACCGCTACCATCACCGCAAAGGGTGGTGCTTGTAAGGTCACCATGGCTCCAAAGGCTGTCACAGCTACCGAAGACGCTGAATTGCAAGCCTTGTTGGAAAGAAAGGAAGCTGAAAACGACATGTCTTCTGAAGACGAAGACGAAGAAGATGACGAATAAGAGTAAAAGCGATGCTTATAGGCAACCCCATTTTTATATTCGCTGATAGAGTCTCCTTGTATGGTTATACTTGGTTTTGGGGTCTTGTTAATTGTGTATATATATATAATACTACACTGGAGTAAAAGATGTATTTGAGTATGGGAGAAAATGCCTGGAAGAGTACTTTGTAGTACGGACATTTTTGTCTACAATGGTGTACTAGTGAAGCTTTACATTAGTCTATATTGAAGGTCACAACTCGGAGGGAGTAAAAATTCACTAAATTCGCTTTTGACACGGTGAGACTTCGGTGGCACTCACTGGTGGGAGTACCATGAGTGAACTTAGCATGATGAAATTCACCTACCTATTAGCCACCCCTTTGTGCAACCTCATATCTATATGATCTCTCTATGCTTCAGTACGGCAAAGACTTCTTCAACAATAACTGCTTCTTGTTGGCCCTTTCTATAATGTACCCTGGCAAGTTCGGCACCAATTCTGGAGGAATCCTCAATTCAGAAACACTCTCTGGGATGATGAACCCGTCAATGTTGGCCAACTCCTGGTTTCCACTGATATCCAAAGTCTTTAGAGCGTTTCCTAATCTAACGTTGCGAATCACTTTGATGTCGTTGTATGCTAAGCTCAAGGTAACCAACGAGTAGGGGAACTCAAACGATTCAATCTGTCTGATCGAATGGTATCCTAGCTTCAACACCTTCAAGTTGGGAGGAAATACGACATCCTTCAAGGTGGTGATGTGCTTTTCGTGCTCGTCGTAATCGGGGTCCATATCTAAGTCCAACACCTCCAAGGTCGGAGGGAAGGTCACATTCTTCAACGTGGTGATTAGGTTGTCTCCCATGTACAACTCTTTCAAATGCATTGGAAACTGAACCTTGTTTAAGGTCTTGATGTTGTTGTTGTTCAAGTAGAGGACCTCGATTGAGTTTGGAAGCTTCAACGGGTTGATGGAGTTGACTCCGTTGTCTGCGAGAATGAGTTTCTTCAACGTATTAGGAAGCTTCAAGCCTCTGGTGTTGGTCATCGATGCCTGGAGGTTCAAAACCTCCAACAGGTCGGGGAACTTGACTCCTGTCATCGACTCATTCGGTATGTTGGAGATGTCCAAGTAGAGCAAACCTTCGGGGAACTTGACGCCCTTGATGGACTCGATCGGATTGAACCCCAAGTTCAACGAGCGTAATGCCCGCGGAAAGCTCACGCCCCTCAAACTCTCAATCCGGTTCTGACTCACGTCAAGGTGCTCCAATCTCGGAGGAAATTCGACTTGATTCAAAAAGTAGATCTTGTTGTCCGAGAGCTCCAACCTTTCCAAAGTGGATGGGAAGGTGACGTTATCTATGGTGTGCACAGCGTTCTGGGACGCCAAAAGGGTCTTTAACGTGGATGGAATCTTAAATCCAGTAAGTGTTTCCAATGCATACCCTCCACTGATGTTCAACACCTCCAAGGTCTCGGGCAATTTGACCCCTGGAAGAAACCGGATACTGCTCTCGCCGTAATCCAACACCTTCAAATTCTTCCAATTGATAATGTCATCTTGGATTTCTTGTCCTAATTTAGCTAATTCGTTTCTCTCAGTGACGTAGACAGTGTCCATGTCGTATTTGTTGATGATGGAACAGTGTACCACCTTGCTGCCAAACCCTTTGTTGAGCACCTCTATGAACTTCTTATACTCTTCTTTCTCGAAATTTTTGTAGTCATCCTTCCACTTCTTGTCTGGAGCAAACTGAATGTGGTAATTTATGTCTGAGAATCTGTCAAAGGCACGAGTGTTGGTTTCTATAAACTCCATAAACCGTTTGAGGTTGAGAGCAAACTCGTCATTGTATTCTATGCAAATGTTTAAGTGGTCGTACTGGTTGTTTATGATCATTGAGTCGTTCAAAAGGCGCTCGATTTCAGAGAGCTCCACTACGGTGACGTTTTCCCGCGGGTTGCTCCGGAGTTCGTTCAACTGCATGATCATATGGTAGTACCTGGGTTTGTCGTATAGGAGAACCACTCTGTTTGTTTTGAGCAATGGGAGCGGTGCTGTGTGGAGGTCCGCCTCCAATGCTGTTTTCACTAATGGTGGTGTCACTCCTTGGACCGATTTGGGTGTCTCGGAAATCCCGTTCGTTAAGCTCGGAGGTGGCTTCAACGTGGAAACTGGTAACACAGCAGCAGAACCGCCAACACCCATTCCACCCACAACAACTCCACCTAAAGAATTACCACCACCGGTGCTTGTTTCCGTTTTCACAGCATATTCAAGGCTCGAAGGTGATGACTCTGGTATTCCTGTGCTTGTGGTACTTCCATTTGCAGTATGTTCACCGGTAATTCCAGCACTCAAAGCTCCCCCGTTTGTGGCCGCCTCGCTGGATACAGTTCCATTGCCATTTGGAGGTACCTCTGTTGTGGTGTTCGCTTGGCCCTCGCTCTCCTCTATTACCTCTGGTGCCAGATCAAGTATATCGTCCACAGAAATGGGCTCGTCATTGGAATTTTCAGCCTTGAGTGGCTGTTCAGCCATTGGCGATGTAGTACTAGTGGAATTTTCCTGGTTTTCTGTCTGTGAGCCAACTTTGTCGTGTTTTTCATCCAATCCACCAAGTATGGATTTGCTATCCAGTTCGAGCGCTGCCTCGTCGAGCCTTGGCTTCTTCTTTTGCGGTTCTTCCAGCACCTCCTCTATCCCGTTCAGCTCGTCCTCCTCCTTGATCTCTTCTATACTTACCTCGCGGATTGGGTCATTTGCACTGTGCCGCTGTTGATCAGTTGCGGGTGTAGATGAGTACATGGGCGCACCGTGAATACCATTGCTCGGTGCCGCCGAAATCGGCAACGAATTGTCACCGTGTGTCGAAGTGGGCAACATCGTCGTGTCCCCTGCTATCTCAGATGTATTATCCTTCCCCTCTGTGAGAGAGGCGTCCTGATTCGACATGTAGCTGTCTATACTTTGTTTTGAATTTTTGTGCGCGATTGTAGATTTATGAGAAGACCTCACGATGAGCATAGTCTTGGAAACGTACCCCAGTATATCTGCACACCACGGAAGGTTCTGACTATTAAAACAAGCAAGGAAGGGTCAGGATCTTGGTATTCTTTGATTTGTGGACACTATACGTGTTAACTGTTGCGCCTTTGGGTGCTAGCTCAGAGATGTGCAAAGTGCAGAGAGTTGGAATTTGGCAGGTGCCTGGCTAGAGGATCTGGCGCTGATTTGGTGCTGCTTTGACTGGTCGGAATCGACAAGCTACACAGTGCTGGTATGATTCTTGAGCTCTTGAGTTTGAGCGTGGTCTCATTACTTGGTACTGGCACTTCTACCCGTCTGCTTCTCAACGCATGTCAAACTACAGGTAATATTGAGTGCTTGAGAGTGCAAAAAACATGCACAAGACCAGTTCAAACATATCTCTTGTGCTCTTTCAATATGGCAAAATCTTGCTGACTGCAAATTCAGAGATACAGGCTGCAAAAAGGGGGCAAGCCGGGAATCGAACCCGGGACCGCCCGCATACTAGAAAATCGAAATTTCCCTAAGCGAGAATCATACCACTAGACCACGTGCCCCACTAGTTGTCAAAATACGGAGAAGAGAACGTATATATGGGTAACTTCGAAGACAAAGTTCCGTTGTATGTCTAGTACCTTAGCTTGTATTGTAAAACTAGATTGCATATAGAAGGCCTAAAATGATTTAATTTGAATCGGAGACCTTGTTTTGTTTTGTATTACTTTGAACTGTGCTTTAAAGTCAAAATTATTAAACAACCTGGGTTGCATAATCACTTTGAGCATATACGGAAACCTTAGGAGCATGTATGGTAACAATCAAGAATGGAATCAGTGTGAATCAGTAGTAATCTTTTCATTTTTAGCCTTCCTCTTCAAGTTCAGTTTCTTAACTTCTGCCGCGTAAGGTTTCCCAAGACTTTTTAGCAACTCTGCCCGGAATTTCTGTAAACTAATAGGGAGTCCGAAGAAGAGGGTTCTATTCGAAGATTAAAATTAGTCATTGTCTCAAATGGTCATTCAAACTGTGACTTCAATAGTGAGGGATTCGCAGCCATATTTCCCTAAGTCAAACTTTCGACCAGTCAGATAACTATGGAGAAAGAAAACATACTCTATAAACTCTTTATGCTAATTGTCGTACAAGCAGCTTACAATACCTATTAACGTATTGTACACTTTTGTCTTCTTCTTTACACTTTCGTCTTCTTCTTTACAATTTCGTAGCTTCCCTGATTCTTATACTGACTGTCGCAGATCAGCATTGAAAAAAAATTGAAGCAGCGAAACCATGTCTGTCCAAAGGCCGATGCAATGGACACCGAGGTTCCTTGCTAGGTGTTTCCATTCGGCTCCAATAGTTCGGTCCATCAATGACGTGCCCATGAATAGAACTAGAAATATTGGTATTATCGCACACATTGATGCTGGTAAAACCACAACTACTGAACGCATGCTCTACTACAGTGGAAAAACGCTGAGGATTGGAAATGTCGACCAGGGAGACACTGTCACCGACTATCTTCCGGCGGAAAGGCAGCGTGGGATTACAATCCAGTCAGCTGCTATTACCATTCCTTGGAACAACAATAAAATCAACATCATAGATACCCCAGGACACGCGGACTTCACTTTTGAGGTGACGAGATCGCTTAGAGTGTTGGACGGAGCAGTCACGATATTGGATGCAGTAGCGGGCGTTGAGGCCCAAACAGAAAAGGTGTGGAAGCAGGCCCAAGCCCTTAATATCCCAAAGATTGCGTATGTGAACAAGATGGATAGGCCCGGTGCCGGATTCAGCAGAACAGTCAAAGAGATAGTTCAGAAACTAAGAACCAGAGTGGTAATGGTTACAGTTCCGTACTTTAAGGTATCTGAGCAGAACGACTTTGTGTTTTCTGGAGTCATTGATGTGTTGCACAATAAGTTGCTCGTGTGGGACCAAGCAGATTCCTCTGGAAAGACTGTGAGCGCTGTTGACCTTAACCCTGATGAGCACCCCGAACTATACGACATTTCCCTGAAAAGCAGGGAAGCAATGATCGAGACTTTAGGCGAGTATGACGAGACTGTAGTTGACTCCCTTCTTGAAAGTGATATGGACTATATGAAGGTACCAGTTAGTGTTTTGAACAAAGCAATTAGAGAGAAGACTCTCTCAAATGTCATCACACCTGTTTTCTGTGGGTCATCTTTCCGTAACATAGGAGTTCAACCATTACTAGATGGTGTAATCAATTACCTTCCATCTCCGTTGGAAATTTCAGTACCGGAGATCCACTCTTCCAGTCTCAAGAAAAAGAGCAAAGACACGCAGGAAGTGCAAGTTCCAGCTGAAATGAACTCCGCCAAGGGACTTGTCCTCAACAATAATGCTAACTTGACTGTTGCTCTTGCTTTCAAGGTCATGACCCATGCCACCAGAGGTGTCATGACTTTCTTTAGAGTGTACAGCGGTAAACTACACTCCAGCACCACCGTCGTCAATACTCGTACCGGAAAGAAACTATTGTTGAAGAAGTTGGTAGTAATGCACGGAGACGAACCGGAAGAAGTCAAATATGTTGGCTCTGGGAACATTGGTGTGATCACTGGATTCGAGGATGACATCATCACAGGTGACACGCTCGTTTCACATGGACCCTTGAAGAAGGGTTTTTCTGAGATGGAATCCAACATCAAACTATTGCCAATCGAGATTCCTCCGCCACTTTTCAACTCAGGGATTGAACCCTTAACTGCTGGTGACGAGGCATATATGAACCAATGCATCAAGTCGCTTATCAGAGAGGACCCTTCTTTGAAAGTGTCAGTTGACGAGGAGTTGGGTCAAACTGTCTTGGGTGGTATGGGTGAGTTGCACTTGGACATTGTCAAGGAGCGTTTGCTCAAGGATATGAAGGCAAAGGTGCGTTTGAGAGAAGTGGCTGTTGCATACAAAGAAGGATTGTTCAAGAGCTCAGGGAAGACCATGGTATTCCCAAACCAAGACGCTCCTACTTCAATCACCATTGAAATGGACTCATTTGAAGGAGATGCCAACGACTCGGTATATTCACAAGAACCAGATGCTGTAGTGGTAGAAAACAACATTGTACTTTTACCTGAAGCAGCAGCATCCAGTCACGTTGTTCAGGCAGACAAGGAAAGGCGCTGGAAGTCGGAGCTCACTTTCAAAGATCTCCAAGAGACTATAATACAAGGGTGTTTGACTGGGTTGCAATTGGGGGGCCCTGTTTTGGGGCTAGCATTGCATTCGACAGTGGTAAGGGTGGTTAGCTGGAACTTCCCAGTGGAAGATACCAGTGCCACTGCCCCAGACCTCTTGAACGTGGTCAGAAAGGTTATCAGAGACTACGTCCAGGAAAACAGCGCCTCTTTTGGTCTTTTGGAGCCTATTATGGAAACCAAGGTCTTCGTTAACTCAGATAACTTGGGAGAAGTCAGTCATGACTTGACCCACAGGTGCCTGGCAGTAATTACGCTGATTGAAGACGAAAACGAGAACCTTGACAACCAATCATGGGCCAACTCGGAAGCAGAAAAACTCTATTTGCCTCCAGACTATACGTTGGGCTCGGCCAAGTCGGGTGACATCAAGAACAAGAAGATTATCGTTGCAGAAACCCCACTTCGTGAGATGATTGGGTACTTGTCGAGGTTGAGGTCGACAACCCAGGGTAGAGGAACTTTTGACATGACCTATATCGGTATGAGAAGGGCCACAAAGGCACGGTTTGATAACATTTTGAAGGAAATGTCGTAGCCGTGCTGTTGAAACAGCGATCAAACCGGTCCTGGTGTTGTTTGGCTGACTTTTGTGGGTGCTGCAACTTAGCCTCACTTTTGTTCCTGTGTATAGATTTTTTTGCAACCAATGTATATAGCGCCTCCTAGGCACTAGGAGGACATCTTAATGAAAGACTTGATGAAGACAGTGTGGGACCCTAGTGGTTGCGGCGGGTAGCCGGACCATTTACACGGTTTTGCAATACGTTATGTATGGTTTCTAATTCTCGCATAAGATTGGGGTGACAACTACCGTAATGCCAGTGAATACACACCCTTGGCACGCCAAGGAGCTGCACCTCCACGATTAGTTTAGATAGCGAAACAGTCCAGGTTAAACTTCAATTGGGCATTACCAACACAGACAAATCCTAAGTCAGAGTGGCGAATGTGTCTGCGAGGCGAGTGTAGGGTCAGAATGCTGAAACTATGATTCCGACACTCAGATAACACCCACAAAAGTAATAATTGTTTACAATTAGGGAGCTTTGAGTTAACAATTACCGTTACTTATATCTGTTTGACGCTTGTTTACATCCTGTTTGGTGTTGATTGTCTACCGAATGTATACTGTCTCTCCAGAGGATAGACAGTATATCTGAAAGTCACATCCTACTCCAACTGGTACAAAAAAAGTCTGCAGCCAAGGGTGTTGCTTACAGCCCACCTTAAATAATGTTTACCAGACCAAAGGTCGAGATTTTCACTATTATACACTCAATAAAGAGATAGGAAATAGTACTTACCTCAGGAATCATAAGATTTACATATGTAGCAACCACAACTTCAAAACTGCTGGAGCACTTTCGGTCCATCAAGGATACAAAAGCAGAATAATACCACCCGGTACCACAATTGTATGTTGTTGCACCAGAAGCGGAGCGGAGGCTGTTGGACCCACCATTCCCGATCCCGGGAGCTAGCAAGCAGAAAATCTATATTCTCCAACTACACCAAAAAATCGAAGTAGAGTTTTACAAGAGTACATTGACAGCAGACCAGAAGAGCATCTAGGGCCCAATGCATATACTTGTGGAACTCTTCCCCACCAAATTAAGTTCAAAGTCACATTATCGGATTCGCTTACATGAACAAGTCTTGGCTTTGCCGATGCCAGCTGCAGGAGGAAAACTTGATGGAATTTGCAATAAAAGAGTTATCAAAGTTACCGCTTAACCATTTAAAGGCAACCACTGTGTCTCAATAGCGATATCCATACCTAGAACGAGTCCAGATACCTACACACCACGTTAAGGGCCAGCTAAGATTGAATTGAGCGTCCACGTGATCATCCACCAGAAGCATGAAAAAAATTATAAATAAACAAAAATTCTAGCGCACCATCCTTGGGACTATGAGTGGAATAGAAGGTCGAAGTCCGTTGGAACTCGACAGAGAACGTGTGACGTGCCTTTTGCTCATCAACACACAGTTGATGAAGAAAGCCATTGGGTTATATAATCGATTTATCAGCAACCCTCAAGCTTTATCGCAAATGCCTCCTCAGGCCAAGCACTCCGTAATGGAATCCTTCCAGAACTGCACCAGACGGGTTCACTGTAATTTAACTGTTTTAAGTTATATTCACGAGAAGTACCACGGCAACCCTGGTCTGCAAGAGCAAACAAACAAGAATAGCTTCCCCTTTATCATGTCTCCTCCGCAGGACATGCCAGAATTGGGGCAGTTGTACACAAAGTTGCAAGAGCTATATCCCGAGGGTATGCAATATTTGAATCTGAAGTTACAACAAATGAGGAAACAACAGCAGCTGCAGCAGCTGCAACAACTGCAACAACGACAACAACTGCAACCGCAGGCGCAGCAGCAACAACTTGCACAGCAACCACAACAGCGGCCTCAGCAACAACAATCTCAGCAGCCTCCCATCAATGCGCAGATCCCCCAGCAAGGTATAATGCAACAGCAAATGCTAAATAATCAGAGAGAGAACCAAATGCATCTTAAAGATAATAACCAGCAGGACTTCCAGTCGCAGTTCCAATCGAATGGCTACAATCCAAACTATGCATCCAACATGAACTTACTCCAACAAGGCCAACAGAGAAGTATACCTCAGCAGCAACAGCAACTGCAGCAGCAACAACAACAACCTCCACAACAGCAGGCCCCTCAACAACTCACAAACAATCATCTGGCCATATCTCCGCAACAAATCTTCCAACAATTGAACGGTAATGCTAATAACGGAGGGTCCTTGGGTATGATGGATTTCTTTAATGCGTGATAAAACCTGTAACATTATATGTATTTAATAAAGTGTATATTATATTCATTATCGTAATCACCGTCAGGTGCTGTGAGTATATGTAGAGTTTGACGCTTGTGTCTACATCTATTTGTGTAACTAATATAATCTTTAGCGAGATTCAGGTATCCACATCGTTCTGTGGTAGGATGAACCGATTTTCTGCCACCCTTTGGTCCACCACGTAGAAGCGACCAAAGACTCTTTTAGAAGCTATCAGAAGGTTTTTGGCTATAAGCGCAAACAACGAGCTTGATAAGAACTAGCCCATCATGTCTTGGAATTCATGGTTGATGATATAGCTGTAGCCACCACCAAACTCGCCACCACCTTCGATTTCGTCGTGCTCATTGATATCTTCTGGGCCTCTGCTTGCAGGAGCAGATGGGGATTCTCTATTCTGTTGTTCATGTAAGAAGGTGTTACCCAAATTGTGGTTAATGTTGCTAAACTTGTCGGGGTTTAGGTTGTGCATGGACATGGGCCTCTTGTAGAAGTCACCGGTGGTGGTTGGGTTTGCTTGCGGTTGATTGGGGTTTCCACCCGAGGCGTTCAACCAGACAGCGTCGTTTGTGATTTCGCTCCACAACTTTTGTTCCTCGTCAAGGTAAGTCAAGCCTTCGATTCCTGCTAAGTCCGAGTTCACGAAAACATCGCCGTGGTTTTGCGGAGGAGGGGCATTTGCGCTTGAGCCTCCGATGCCGCCCGAGGAGCCCTCGACGAAGTTGAAACTGAACGAGTCTGCATGCTGGTAGGGTGAGCTGGTGGTATTTGCAGGGACCTGGGGAACATCCATTCCCGTGGCGTGCGAGCTCAATACCGAGCCCAAGCCATTAGCGCTCGTGACACCCTGCATAAAGTCATTAAGATTTGAGGCGTTCAAGTTAGGGTCATTGCGTGGTGGGGTTGGGGCAAACTCGTCATCGTGCTTCTCCAAAATGTCGCTCATGACACAGTTGAAGTCCAAGACCCTGATCAATTTCAACAACTGGGCCCTTCTCAAGGCAGCAGGGTAGTTGCCCAACTTTTTCATTTTGGTGAATATGACCAAGGCATGGTCCAAGTGCTCCTTGGTGGCATCGTGGACGCCAAATGAGGCGTTAAATAAGATAAGCGTCAGCGCAGAAGTAAATAAATATTCGCGGTCCATCCACCCAAACAACGCAACCATATTTTCGGGAAGCAACGCCCAAATGGCTTTGATTGTGTTGATCGAGGCTTGGAAGGAGGCATTCAACAAGGTCAACACGTTCTTCGAGTACTTGGTCAAATCCACGTATTTGTTGACGGTGTTCTTTTCCCGCAACTCTTGAAGTTTTTTGGTTGCAAAATGGAACAACAAGGGCCGCACAGCCAAGTTCATACCCTGAAAGTACTCTGTCATGAGGTTGACTATGAGTCTGGAGACCCGCATATTGTCGACAGAGAAGTCCACCTTCAAAAACGGGGGGAGGAGGGTCTTCCAGGTCATCAATTTGTGCACCAAATCAGAAACAACGGGTAAAATATTTACTGTGGGTTGTTTCGTGTACAAGGAAGATAAAATCAAGGCATTGATCTGGGTGATGGCCACGCAGTTGTTGATGTACTCGGCGGATGGGAAGATGTAGTAGCCACGCACGTCGCTCTCGTCGACAGGGAAGTCGGTCACGTCGGGCTTAAAGTCGAACGGGAGCTCTGTCGACACCGAGTCGTCTGCAAAACTCAATGGTAGCCCTGCCTTGGACGAAAGCATTCTCTCGTACATGTAGACGGTCCACCATATTCTTCTTCTGTGCTCCAACTCGAACCTGTTGAGCGACTCCTTCTCGGCATCGACGTGCCAGCCCAATATCAAGGTGGCTCTCAAGGCAAGCCCGAAATAAAAATACAGCGCTATAGTACAGTCGGCCACTTGCAAGTAAAAGGCATAGAGCAACATAACCTCGATACCCCCGTCTTTTGTGATATTATCGATGGCCCCCAGCGCGAACAACCCGGTGAACAACTCGGACGCCTGGTAGAAAAACCCGGAGCCAGGCAAAGTGGTGCCCATGGCACCATCTTTTTTCTTTTTCTGTCTATTGGATTTCGCCTGGAGCTTCAGGTTCTGGATGTGGGTCGTCGACTCAGTGCCAAGATACATCTCCCCGATCGCAAAGATAAGAAGGATCTTGCAGAACCAGATGGTTTCCAAGATGGTCTCGTCGTCTGTGTCCTTTTTGATTGCGTTTTCGTCAATGTCTGGTCGTCCCTTGTAATCGGCCGATATGTTTCTCTTCAATATTTTCTTGTTTTCTTCGGTTTTCCCGGAGTATAGGTTCATCAAGTACTTCTTGACCAACCCCTCGTTGAAAAAGTAGAAGCACCCGTCGTTGTAGTTGATAAAAGTGTCCACCAACAACATTGAGTACGAATACGAGGGGAGCGTGAAGTTGATGGAGATCCCCGGTCTTGTGTTTGTCTTTGTAAGTGTGATTTTATAGGCATTTCCCTCCTTCTCCAATATTTCTGTTTCTCTCTTGCCATCATTTGTGTGTGCAGGTTCCGAGTAGTGAGACTTGGGGGAAGCCAAGCTTATCGGGGACGATGTCACAGACTCAGGGTGCTGGTTGGCGGCAGAGGGCACCATGTTTTGGATCTCCAACCCAAACAACGTCATGGACGAGGACCCCACATAGAGCTTTTCCCCCGTCCTGGACTGGATGAGGCGGCCGTGCTTGTCTAGCGACGGCTGAATCACTTCTCCAGCAAAGGTGTTTGGTAGCTCATTGTCGTCAATCCCGCTGGCACTGCTGTTAAACGAATTGATACTCTCTCTCCCACCCCCGGCTTGGGTCAAAGCTTCAGCAGCTTGGCTACTATTGCCAGACGGTATTGGCGATTTCGAGTTTCTTTGCTTCTCCTCCTTTAAATCGTTTCGTAACATCGAATTGTCCTTCTTCAACCGGGCAATATCGTCGTGCAACTTAGACAAGTACTTCATGGAAACAACAATCTTCCTATGGGCCTCAACGTACTCACACTTGGTCTTTGCTAGCTGACACTTCTTGCACGGATCTCCTCCCGGACACCGAATGTGACGGGTCCTACATCTAATGCACGCGATGGTCGTTCTCTTGGGCTTGGGCGCACCACTACTTTCTCCTTCCTCCTTGAACTCGCCCGAGTCCCCTCGTTCCATCTTGGGCCGTATCGGCTCCTCAATTGGCAATCCTTGCTCTCCAATTTCACTCATTCAGTGTTGGAAGCTCCTTTATGATTCACAGAAACCTTGTTTAAAAAAATGCGAATAGTTTCACGCAGACTATTGGAGTATGGGTTTTTCCTTTTTTGTTACAGTTCAATTACAAGAATTTAACAATGGGGGGCTCAAAGGAGGGTCAATAAACCAGAAGGAGTACACGACAACTCGTAGAACATTTAGAGTTATGTGTAACACTTCTGTCTCCATGCCTCCTAACGCTCTTTTTTTGTTGTAGTCTTGCCCACGCCTTCAGTCTATACTGGAGCTCCCTCCAAAAATCATGCTTTTTTTCCCAATACATTCCATACATAAAGTTTACCCCATGACTAATCAAAACTTCAAGTTATGGACTCCTTACCGCAAGAGATATGGAACTCGATCTTGTCCTACGTAACGCCCAACGAATTGTATGATAAGTTTCTACGAAACCATCCTACCACAGAGTTAACGGGGGTCGAGGAGCTAGCTTTCCAGAGTATTTTTAGCAAGTGCATTATCATACAGAGCAGCCGGATCATTCCTAACCCGCGACGATTCTTCTACCCAACAAAGGGCAAGCAAGAGTTTTTGATCATCAAAGGCTATGAAAATGCATATGACATAATCAAGTATCTCATCAAGTACAATCTCCAGGTCAGCGGCCGTCGCAGAATCTTCCCCACAGAAGTGATTCTATCTTTCACTGTAGATGGGAAGGATTCTGAACATCAATTGGAGTACTTTGGGAAAACTATAGAATTGTTAAACATCAACAACTTTTACAAGGACATGATACCTGGGTTCACGTTCCAGTTGTCATATGCCTCGAACCACGAAGTCGAGAACCTCCATGCCATCAACACCAAAATCATACAGAAGATAGAATCACTAAACTACAAGATTAACAGGATTATGGTCGGGAACCAGTCTGTAGACCCTAGGTTGATATTCAATCCCTTGACGTTTGAGAATTTGACCCATTTATTCATGTGGAACATCAGCATTGACGACTACCTCTACATCGTCTACTCCATTGCCAGGTCGAAGGTCAAGTTGTTGGACTTGTCAAACAACAAGTTGACCAGGTTGATAGACCTTTCTTTACCGAAGTCCTTGGAAACTTTATTAATTAGAGCAAACAACTTAAAGTCCTTGACTAATGTCAACTACTACCACTTGTCCAACCTCACCACCATGGACTTTTCTGTCAACATGATCGCGGACGTGACAAACTTGCGACTTCCGCTGAACTTGAGGGTTTTGAAGTTAAACTACAACGACCTCTACAGTATCGACAATTTGGTCTTGCCGCAGTTCTTGGAAGTGCTCGAGCTCTCTAACAACTACATCTCCAACATTAACCTGGTGCAATTTCCCAAATCCATCCAAGAGCTCCGGTTGAACAACAACCGATTCGTCTCGTTTCTGGAAGTTCTATTTTTAAACATGCTTAATCTTAGGCTCTTGGATTTGTCGGACAATAAAATTGACGATTTAGACGAATTGGGCTTCCTTCCCGATTCGTTGGAGGAACTCATTCTAGACAACAATGAGGTCGACCACCACAATGACTTGATGAACATCTTGACGCCAAACATGACACGCTTGTCCATGGTCTCCACTGGGATCATGGACTTGAACCATATTAAATTCCCTTCGAAACTTGAGGATCTAAACTTGTCCAAAAATGAAATCTTCGAGTTCGGTGATATCATCTTCCCACCTACTTTTCTGAATCTAAATATGAGTGGCAACAACCTTAAAAGCTTGAGTGGTTTCTTTATGTCCAATAACATCAAATCGCTCAACTTGAGTTTAAATAACCTCAAACGTCTAGATGACGTGCACTTACCAAGCAAATTGACCAGTTTGAACTTGAATAATAATTACATTGGTGTTTTGGACCATCTGTTTTTGTCGCGCTTGCCCTCTACTTTGGAGGAGCTTTACATGAGCAAAACTTGCGCTAGCCAGGATAATGCACAAATTGTATTCAAAGATTACTTACCAGCTTTGAAAATCTTGTATTTAAATGATAATCAAATCACTTCGATCGACGAATTTGAGTTTCCTAAAAGCTTAAGAGTATTGTCCCTCCTTAATAATGACATTCCAAGCATCGACTACGAAAGATTACCAAAGAACCTCCAGGTGAGGCTTCCATGTGGTGATAAGATTTGTTTGAATTCAAGGGGAATTGAGAATGCTAGTACAGACACCTTGGATTCGGAATCGGCTAAAAGTGTACCACAAGCTAGTGAGATTTTGGACGTTGATATTAGTGAGAGAGATACCAAGAGTAGGGATGAACAAGCCCCCGAATCGAAGCTGGTGCCTCCAGTTTTGCCAGTGTATGAACCTGCCACCAAGTTTTATTGCTTCAATGGTGTTATTGAGCTTGCCTGAGGTGTGGCTTTTTCTTAATCATGCATGTGTGCGTTAGCGAGCAGTTCTGCATTTTGACACATTCCAACGTTTTCCTAAATTAATATGCGATTGCCACATGTCTATTAAGTCTCTTAATGGGATAGCGAGAATTGGAAAGTATCTCAAGTGTTGCCTTCCTGTTCCTTTGAGTTGTTTCCCTGTTTTACCGGCACACACTTTGAAGCTGACGTAACATTGACCCTCGTACAGATTGATAAGGCTAACGAATGGAGCTATAACAAGGCTGCTCACAAAGCTTTCTCCTTAATATGCAAACGTTACCGGAAAGGCATATATTGGCATACCGGATCATTCTTATCATTTGAAATTGTAATTGAAATTAATAGATATAGAAAAGCTTATACTCATTATAATATATATGGGACGGTTTTAAACATATCCGGTGGATTTAACTAAATTAAGGTTTAACTAGCAATATTGGTGTACATCTCAGCTTTTATTGGAGCAGTATAACTCTAGATACTTTGCAGCCATATGAGCATGGGGTACAAAAAGTGATGCAATGTGTTGTATCCCACAAACCCACAAACTACACAAGGCAGTACGTGAATTTGATAATAAACAACGACAATAGGGCCATCAGGGGCGATGCAGCACTATATCGGATATATATTGCAACCTGCACGTCAACGGTTCAGTTTGACATCACCAAGTCAACAAAGTTGAAATATGGAAAAATACAATAAGCCGCAATGATAGTCCATCGAACGTTTATCCCGGCATACATAAGAGGTGAAGTGCATTGCAAGCGCCACCAGCGCCCGGCGGCGTCCAGTGAGCCCCTATTTGCTCATCCATTGCAGTCTATGGTGGCCATTGGAACGGAAATCACAGGCACTACCTTAACTCTACACCAGACACAAGGGTCGGGTTGTTAATAAAATCATTTATTTATACCAAAGCCATACTGAAAGAAAAAAAAAAGAGAAAACCAGTTTCAACAGTGATTATACTTCACGTCGAACATCTAGTTTGCTAAAACGTTAGCTTGGGATTCCCCAACAACGTTACCAGCAGGATCATAGGAACAGATAACATACAACCCCCAGTTTTGGGCAGAACAGTCCTTGTAGGCACAACCGACCTTGGTAGTGGACTTCCAGACAACTTGGGTGAAGTGGTTGTAAGTGTCAGCAGCAGAGTAGGAGTAAGTAGAACCCTCTTGGTACCAGGCGTTCAAAGCATCGACACCGGTCTTGAAACCGACAGCCAAGTTTTCACCGAAAGGACCACCGGAGTGGACCAAGGAACCAGAACAGTCGTATTGGTCTGCGTAGTTTTGGGCGTAGTTGTAGGCGTCCTCGGACCAGGACAAGGCGGAAGCAGAGTGGTCAGCTCTATCGGAGTTGTGGGCGTCCAAGATACTCTTTGCAAAGTTTTGATCAAGGTTTGGCGAGTTGCCGATTTCAGCGTAGATTCCGCTGTCAGAAGAACTGGAGGAAGGACTTGGGCTGGAGCTGGTTGCCGCGGTGGTTGCTGGAGCAGGTGGTGGGCTGGAAGTGGTGGTTTCAGCTGGTGGTGGTGGTGGAGAAGAAGTGGTTGGTTGTTCAGCTGCTTGCTCGACAAACTTAGTGACCAAGGTGGTTGGAGAAGCTGCTGGAGCCTCGGTGGAAGATGGGGTTGGTTGAGCTCCACCATCGTAAACAGTGGTCAAGTGGGTTTGAGTGACGAAAACGGTTTTAGCCGAAACAGCACTTGCAATAGACAAGGCAATGGACAAACTGGTGAACTTCATTATAATATCAAAGAAAGAAACAAAAAGTACTTGGGTTTAAAGGAAAGACTAGAAGTTGGTTGTACTTTTATTTCTTTATAAGAGTATATGGCCAGCACTACTTGGGGCGTTTTGATTATTTATACCTGTACGTTTTTTTTTTCATGTTTACTTTAGGTTCCAAACGCCTCTTCGTTATGAGTTTTGAAACGTGCAAACATTCCAAATTTGAAAAGGGGGATCTCCATTCTCCAAGTTGGCTAAGCCTAGGCCGTACGTTCTAGGTTGTTTTCATTCCTGGAGGTCGGTACAGCCATTGGATTCCGTTGCTCATTCCCTTTACCAAGCAGAGGGCCCACACCCGAGCCAATGGCCATTAACACCAAAGTGGTAAAAAGGAACCGAAAGGTTCGCAACAATATGCATCAACCCCTTTTGGGCAGAAAAAATCGTGTTAAAACGCGTCTCAATGCTTACGCAAATTAGGAACACGGACTTTTGTGACCGAATTAGGCAACCGGTGCTTGCGGGCCGTCTAGAGTGAGGTGAATGCTGGTGTAGTGAATCGCCCCAAGATATTGTTGGTGTTGGTGGTGGAGGTAGCCGACTCTTTGAGTAATGGTATTTCCTACGTAGACGAACGGAAATTGGAGAATGGGGCATGCACAGTCCATAATGTCCAGAAGGCACATTCTACGCATCAACGTTGATCTGAAACTAGATCAAACACCCCAAACTTTACCCTTTACATGTGTGACGTAGGATGTTGGAATGGTTTTAGCAGGTGGTGCGAACCTTGCTCGAGGCATGCAATATATCCCAATGGAGTCTAGCCCGCTCTCCTGGGCACTGCACCGATCGACCCATTTCACCTCTCCTCTCTGCCAAGCAAGCCGCCGCACAATGCAAAATGCAAGTTCTCTGTGCTTGCGAATTTCAACACTCTTTGCCAAGCTCGATCTTGGTGCCCCCAGCATCCTACCACAATCTCTCCTTTACGATCAATTTACATTTGCCAGAGGATCATCAAGAATGTTCCCCATTTTTCACATTCTTGATCTCTGTATTGTTCTATTTCTGAAACCATACATAAAACTCCCCATTATTTTCTCCTTACATAAATTTCTCCTTACATAGTCTGAGAAAAGTTCGGCGCAAACAAAACTCGAATCACTTACGTAATCCGTCGTCGACCGAGGATTCACATCTGAGCTACACATCTCATCTATATGTAGCTATACCACACCCTCCACACACGTAGAATTTATCCGCGCGTTCTCTCCCTGCCCCATACTCACGTAAGACAACCCCTTCCGTTGCTTCGCTACATAACATCCCTTGTACTAAGGTTCGCACCACCTTGCACTCTTTACAACCCCACTCTAGTTGAAACAAGCTCGACACCTGCACCATTCTCTAGTATAAAACAGTTGCTAGTTTTGATTCGTGCAAAAAACGCGGGCTAGTGATGTAATCAGAGATCTGCTTTTGGCATTCAGTAGTCCTCTAAGTCTGGGTACAAGATCTGGAAATGCAGCGTTTCATCGGCCTCAACATACCGAGCCCAGCTCTTGAGAAATGCAACACCGCTCTTGCTCATCATTTCCAAATCGCCAACCACGCAAAGCTGCCTTTTGGGTCTCGTAATGGCGACATTTAACCGTCTTTTGTCTTTCAAGAATCCCACCTCGTATTTTTCGTTCGATCTCACTAGACTCAAGATGATCACCTCCTTCTCTCGGCCCTGGAAGCCATCAACAGTGGACACCTCGATCCCTTCGTACTCGTTCTGGAGCGATTTCTTAATTAAACTCACCTGTGCATTGTAGGGAGAAATGACGCCAATACATTCCTGCGTCACACCCATCTTGATTAACCTTTTGATATGCTGTACCACCACCAAAGTCTCCATTTCGTTGTATTTGGAGCCTGTACCAAAAAGTGCCGCGTCGATTCCGGGCTTCGACCCCTTTGTGCTGCCCTCGTCAACCTCCGTCGATCGTTCTGGATAGTCGCCCCCTTGGGTATCGTACCAGAGGCATGTTGTGTTTGTGTCTTCATTGTCCTCGACATTCTTCAAGCCCGACAATGTTATTTCCGCAACGCTCTCATCGGCAACTAGCTTTCCCTCATAGAGCTCCTTCGAAGGGTACTGCATGATTCGCTGATTCATACGGTATTGTACGTTCAACAACTTCTTGTACTTCTCCCCCTCATGGTACTTCATGAGCCTATCGAACAATGTCACCTCCATGTCCGCAGTCTTGGATCTTTCCAACTTAAGCGACGACAACAATGTGCTCAAGTCATCCTTGGATTTTATCGTAGGGGGGAGCTGCATGTTATCTCCTGCAATCACCAATCTCTTGAACCCAACATGGTTTACTAAGGGAATCCAACATTGCGGCTCCAACGATTGTGAGACTTCGTCAATGATGATCGTGTCAAAAAAAGGCTTGTCATCGTTGAATTCTCCATCTTTGTACATGCTAGTAAGATCATAGCTGCCTGCTCCATGCAACGTGGAAAGCACCAACTTCGAGTTGGTCAACAAGTCCTTGACGACCTTCTTCTCACGCACCCTCAATTCCTTCTTCAATACCTTTAGCTCAGCCCAGAGTGCCCTCCGTTCGGCATATCTCTTGGCTTTTTTGATCTTTCGGAGCGTGTCGTCAATGTCATTCTCTACGTCCTTTAAGATTTGTCTATTGTCGTCGGTGGCATCGCCACCACTCTTGGAGAGAATGTCCAACGAATGCTGTAAGTTGGCTTGCAAAAGTCTGGCTGGGTGCCCAATTCTAATCAAATGACTCAAGCCTGAGGAGGCAGCCTTCTTAGACCGCTTTGCCTTTCTCTGTTCCCCTCCAAACGCAGGTGACAATCTCTCCAATATCGTATCAACCGAGATGTTGGAAGGGCCACAAACTAGCACTCTCTCGCCTTGGTTAAATGTCAATTGCTTGATTAACTCAATCAAGGTGTACGTCTTTCCTGTGCCTGGTGGACCATGAATGATGGTGATTGGTGATTGGAAAATTGCAAAGTTGATAGCTTCTCGCTGGGACTCGTTCAAGTTTGAGTCAAAGTAGTCCTTTTCCTCTAATGTTTCTGTGCTTGAGTGTGCAGTGTACTTTGCCTTATTCAATAGAAGCTGGATAATGTAGTTGGAACTCGACAATTGCTCTCCAAGTTTGTTCATGGTGGTGGTCATTCTCTTGTATGTGATGGAATTGGCCAACTTGACGATCCACATTCTGGCATCATTCGATGTGTTATTGTAAAGACTCAACACCTTTTCTTCTTTGACATCTTCCTCAACGGATATGGTTATGCTCTGTGATGCAATCTTGATTACCACTGCGTCTAGCGCATTGTCACTGTCATCCTCACTGTCCCTTTCAGAAGCCATTCTGTCAATCTTGACTATATCACCCACTCTAATGGATCCCACCTGCCACTCTGTAGCTTCGCTTTTCAAAGCAGGGTCCAAACAAAGCTCAATCAACGTCTTGCCTCCCAAACCGGTCTTGATGTTATCAACTACCAAGTTGATCACTGCAAGGCCCAATCTGGCCAATTTCTTGGCTGAATAGCTCGATAGGTAGGTGTTTGTAAGAAGCACGTCGGACTGCTGCTCGACATCTATTGCATTTTTGAACCTCTCTATTAAAGTCTCTGGATTGATCGAGAGCCAATGTTAGTATGGTGTTTGAATTGAAGGTACCCGTTTTTCACGAACAAGGGTGGGGTTGTAGAATAGCCTTGACCCATGCATCTTGATACCTGTGCTAATGTACGGCTCAACTGATATATCGTCCATCATAGTAAAATGGGGATCTGATCGTGGACCATCATTGACTTACTTTACTCGGTGACATACAAAATTTTTGTTGCAAGAATCAATTTGCCTCCCTAAATAAATATACACGTACAAAAGTTCAAAGACCCTATTTTCTTTTTGGAAAATCATCGACATCTCTATTGGTCTGCTGCTTCAAGGCCTTGTCACCTTCTCTGGAGAGATAGTCCAAAATCAAGTTCTTCTGCTTGAAGTACCCTGACATTCTTAACATCGAAACTACTGAATCGTAACATCTTTCGCCAAATGCGAGGTAGTTGCCAAACCATCTACGGAAATCAACAGACGAGAAGTTCGATGTGTCAAACACCAATCCAGTGTTTCTGTGGATTCCTGCCAAGATGATAGAGATTAAAACCAAATCGAAGGAGTAATGTGCCAACTTTCCAATCTAGGGCATGGTTAGTATGCGGGCAAAAAAAAATTAGCTTCAAAGTCCAGTCAAGCTCTTGGTGTGATAGTAAGAGGTTTGGAATAATCCTTAACGGTCTGCTGGTCTCGAAATTGCGCTACGGCATCTGTTTCTACTTACTCCCATTATGTATGTATATTTAACTTTTGATAGTGCGACTGGATAGTCTGATAGTGCGACTTGTTCGGTGACAGTGCCGCAAACCATTTCTTCTATAACTATGTGTTTGTCTTCTACAAATGCATAGAAAACATAGGGCAGCTGTGGACATATGGAGCTGAAGACCATTCATACTTATATGGTATGTATGACTATTAGCCGCATGCCCAATGCATCGGTTTTGCCTAGCTAGTGTGAACCCTCTTGACGTACCTCGGTAAGTCATCTGCAGTCCACTGTTTAATTCTCTTGGTAGAGCCGGTGATACCCAACCTGAGGACCACCTGTTTCAAATTGAGCTTCAACTGTTGGTTCAACAACTGCAATTTCATGGCATTGTCAAAGAAATCGGTTTCTTCGTTCAACTTATTGAGAGTTTGCTCCATGCTGCTCAATACTCCATATCTCGTGATGAGTGTATCGGATCCCAGGTCAACCTTTTCAACAGTGTAAATGAATCTAATGATTTGAGTTTGAACTTTAACGGTTAAGAAAGGAGAGTTCATCAAGTTCAAAACCCACTCAAACACACCTCTTTGGTTTAAAGTGTGCAAGTCTTGGCTAGTTTTCGTACCATTGATGAGGTTTTCAATCAACCATCCAACCTGCTTGTAATAAGTTTCGTCATTTTCAGATTCAGACCCTTTAGTAAGGGAGAAGATGATTGAGGAGTACAAAGGAATGTGGCTGCTCAAACTAGGGTTCCCTAACACAAACTTGTAACACTTTTCGTAGAGAAAGTGGTCTGGATTGATCAATATTGGAACAAACCGCGAGATGGTGTACCAGATGATGCCAGAAATGTCGCCTTCCAGCCTCAAGGAGTTCAAAATATTGGCAATGAACACCTTGAAGATGTTTCTTTCTCTTAATTCACTCTCATCTATGTTCGAAAGGATTCCTTGGAGAATAGTCTTTGCAACCTTTTTAATGGAGTTTTGTTGGTGAGACAAGCAAACAACTAAAAGCTGCAAGACATGCGAGTCAATCAAGTTTCTGACATTGAAAATGGCCTTGTTATCTTTGAATTGCACGAGCTCTTCACTGTTGAGTATCAACATCATTAAGAACTCGATATCGTAACTGCTCTTTTGGTAGTTGTGATCAACGTAGATGATATTCTTGTCGTAGAATGATTGGTACTGCTTGACATCGAATTCGACCAAATATGGGCTAAAGTTGACAATAGTGTTCTTGATGAACTTCTTGCTTAGAGCGACAGTCAATCCTGATTTGTCTGAGAGAATCAACCTATCTTCACCGACCAATTCAATCTCGGTGTTGTCCAACTCTTCCACTAATGTCCAATTAACAACCTTTCCAATCCAACTCTTTGAGAGCTGTGCTTCAACTTGCTTCAAAATGCTTTTCAACACAAGGTCTTCGGCCCTGGTGGACCCAAGGTAGAATAAAATCAATTTATCCAAAAGCAAGTGAGTCGAGTTCTTAAACACATCCAACGAAAACAACCTGAAAATGACTAAGGAAGAGAAAAATCTGACCCTGCTGGTATTATTGGGCAAGTCCTTCAACACATTAGCTTCATTATTAATAAAAATTTGGAGTAACTTTAAGTAGTCTATAGTTTTTTTGTTACCTGAGCCTATAACGGTTGAGATGTACTCTAAGTAGTTGGAGTCGATGATCCACTTGGAGTTCAATACCACTTCAATTTGCGTGTTCAAGATTGAAGTAGGAACAAGTTGCCATGGTCCGTGAACTTCAACGAGGTTCTGCATAGACTTCAAGAAGTTGTCGAAATTGGTCGATAACGTTTCGGATTCTGCAAACTTTTTTGTGATGTAAAGCATGGCCTTGTGTAGCCAAGGCTTGTTGATTCCTGTTTTCTTCACATACCGGACAAACTCTGGGATCATGCCGAGCTTAGGATTCGATTCGATGTGCTTGTGAATTTGCTCGCCAAGAGACTGCTTGGTAGGCCCATCCAAAAAGTCAAGTCCACTGGTAACCACTACCAACATCTGCTTCCATTCATGCTTGAATGGGTCTTGTGCAATGGTGGTGGACACCTTTTGCAAGAACGAAATAACTTCTGGTTGGTCTCGCTTGATGCTGAATTCATTTTGACCTATGGAGTACGCAATATAACATAACAACTCGGGATCATTGATGTTCTTTTGAATTAAATACGAAACGTGGTCTGCAACCAAGTATTCAATGAGGAAAAGCTTGGTTGAGTCAGACAAAATCTCGTCAATCAAGGAATTATCGACATCAACCAAACCGAGCTCTATCACTTGACGCAAGGCAAAATTATCGGTGGTATCAAGGAAAACTTGCCTTGGTACTTTAATCTTCCTATCAATACAAGCTCCTATCAATTCATGGCATGTTCCGATCAATTCACATACTTGGTTCTCAGACAAAATCCAAGAGAATTGAATAAAATCTTCGGTGTCGTTGGCACTGAGCTTTTGAAAAACAAACGCATTCAAATCACCGTCAGCAACAGCAGATTTGGGGAATTGCTCGTAGATTTCGTTCAACAAACTGAAAACTTTAGGTGCTTCTAAAAATCTGGACCAGAAGTGAGTGGAGACCAAGTAAGAAAAGACTTCTTGGTCGTTCAAACTTAATACGTAGTTGCCTAGCTTGGCGAGCAACCCAACAACAATCGAGTTTTTGACCTTATCATTCAAAAGTGTCTCGATATTGTAGATCAAGCCAGCTAAGTCGAGCTTGGTAATAACGGGCTTTTTTTCGATGGCTGCAAATTTTGAAACGAGGGTCTTGTTTGAAGTATTTGTGATCAATGCAAAGAAAGAATTGTCGGACTCGTTGATAAACGACGAGCTTGTGACGGACTCGAACTCATCTTTCATGAGATTATCAAATTGAGTAGAGCTCAAAAAATCTGAGATAAGTTGCATCAAAGCCTCTTTCAGCTCACCGATGACTACCAAGTACTTGAAGAAGTTAAACAACCATCTGCAAGCGTCAGCATCCTTGTCAATAATAAACTTGAATTGCTCAAATACAGCAACCACAAACACACTGGTGTTGTTGTACTTCTTGTGAGACAAGTCTAGGTACTTGTACGGGGTTCTGATGGTTCTCGAGATAGCCTCATCCAAAAGGTTCCATACAAAAGGCGAGGAATACTGATCAAATGAGTATATCAATGCAAGAATTGGGGAGACCAAGTAGGACTTGTTGAATAACAACTTGTCCTCGACCAAGGTGTTCAAAACAGAGGAGATCTTCCAAATGCACGAAGGGTCAAGCGTTGCAAGGCGGATTAAACTGGTGAAAAATGAATTGGAATCCTTGGACTTGTTCCACCACTTCAACTCGTTAGACTGCACGGACAAGTACAAATCCAAGAGCGTCAAATCGTACTTGGAGAGAGCTTCACGAGAAACAAGGCTGTTCAATCCATCGTTCGATATCTTGGTAATCAAGGCAAGCGAGTTAGTAGAAGCCTTGGGGTACAACTCATTGTACAAACTGATTAATTTCAAGGTTGTTAAGTTAGTTAACTTTGACTCTGACTTGACTTGAAGGATGTGAGCAATCTCAGGCAAGTTTGAAAATACAAGCTCAACCAATTCCTGCTTGTTGTTAATAGAGGTCAAGAGGTACTGCTTCAACTTGAGACATATTTGCAAGATCAACTGCAAAGTCAACTGTGTGATCATTTTCTTGTTTGTCTCAAGACCCTTAATCAATACATTTTTGGAGATTGGAGCCAAGCAGAACGATTGGGCAATCAACTTTTGGTTGAACTTCAACTCTTGGCTGATGTTGTTTTGATCGTTGGCAATTTGAGGTGGAATTGGTAGCTGTATTATATTGGAGTACAACAAGGTATGGCTCACCCACCAAGAGGTTATGGAAGGATCGTGGTAACCACCACCTAGCTGAACCAACCACTGCAGGTACACGGGAATCAATTCTGGGCACACTTCCAACAACTTCAATGCATATTCCATTTGATTGTAAGACTCCCAAGGCTTTAATGCAATCAACAAGGTGTATATTGACTTGTTGTTAATTTTGAAGGTTATGTTCTGGAGTTCGACTTCGTGGGGAAACTCATCGTCCGACTGTTGCCAAAGCTTGTTGTTGGGGTATGCTAAGCCCGATTTCTCGTGAATGGTCGAGAGAAAGGTGTTGAAGACTTGGATAAACGGATCGGATTCCAAGTTTGCTACTCTGCCAAATAGAGGCTGCATTTTGATAAAGAAGTTCTCGCTGATCACCAAGCACTTGGTGATTCTCTTAAAGTTAGACTCGTTGAGCACCTTCTCTTGCAAGAAAGTAAATATGACGTTCAATAACTCGATAGAATCAACTTCGTACATGGACTTCCATATGTTGTTCATGATCTTGGTATTCTTCAAGAGGAGGTCCTTTCTGATCAAACTGGGGGTAGCAGTAAGCCAGGCAAACCAGAACTTGATGAAGTTTGCTCTAATGGACACACGTTCTCTTTCGGTGGTTCTTCTGTTAGACTCAGTCAAGTCCATCTTGGTTGGGATTACCAACTTGGGGAGGGCTGGCAACGTCATATCGAAATTATTGTAGAACTCATTGGCTATTGACAGATCAAACTTAACAGCATTCACAAGAATGTTCAACAACGGGTTGGTTGTCGATGGTTTGAAACTGTTCAAACAACGGTATGTCACCTTGGTGTGGTTACTTATTAAATCCTTGTAGAAAGTAAGTATGTCATTTTTCAAAGGCAACAATTTAATTTCACCGTCGGTGCCTTTATTAGTAAAGGAGTCTAGTGTGTCTAAGCCCAACCAAAGGTTAATCATGAATGTAATACGGGCGAGTTTGACTGAAAAGTCGACAAACAGTGCATGGTTGTTGGTAAGGGCTAACGACAGCCAGTGTTCCAAAGATCGAGAAAGATTCGAAGGTGTGATGAACTTGACAAGCCCATCAATGTTTTCAATAGACGAAGATGCATCTTCGAGTTTCTCGAGGACCAGAGAATCAAGGGATGACACTCGGTACGTCCTCTTCTTGTCAGACATGGTGCTTGAAGTGCGATGAGATGAAAAGATCAATCTACAAAATCACCAAATTAGTGCGCGAGCGATGTCGGGACACTGGATTATTGAATGGCACCAAAATTCTACCAAGGTCAGTTAATGTGAGTTACACGAGGGGCGCTGGTTGGTACTTCTGGTTAGTCAGAAGGTCGAAAGTTGCAAGAGTTCTTTAAGTTTGTTGGGATGTTGCTTGGAGGAACATGTTGAAAATTTGGCACGAAAATTCAAAAAAAGGTACTAGATGATCGTAACTGATTTAGACAGCGATTCTCTCGTGGATTAAACAAAGGAAATGTGATCCTAATATGCAAGTAGTACCAAAGAGTTAATTGGATAGCATGTTAAGTGTTTGTGGTGGCCGGTAGATGAAAGTAGCGCGGGCCCTCATTAGACTCTCGCAGGCCTCGCTAGCCTTTCGCCAGCATCTCACTAGCCACAGACGCAGCGATGCCAAACGCACCGGTATCTAAAAGATCAAGTCAAAGTTTATTCAGGATCCTGGATATAATATACCCAGATTGGTGACCTCTTTCTGTGCACTGCTCCCATCCATCTTGTGGTAAGCAACTTGACGCACCACCACAGTTCCCCCGCTAAAAGCATGGGGCTGTAACTGCACCATCTCCGTATCGACCCATTCCCTGCGCCGAGGATGAAAAATATCAGTAGTCGTCGGTGGGCAGATAGTCTGTGAAAAACTGTCTACTTCGTCTCGTTATCTTGTCAGGCCATATATTATCTATGGAATGTAAATTATCTATAGTGAAAGTCAGCTCGATGTGCTTTGTTGTTCCATACAGAAGATGTGACCACATGGAAGTCACATTTCTTTCAAATATGTGTGGGCGTACGAACAGCACAAGCACAGAAACCCTTACACATGTCACTGTGCATTAAAAGCCAATACCAATTACATCAGAGCACCCCACAACAAGCACTCCGGTGTGACATCTATTTATGGGTCTACCAAGTTGATTGCTGGAGGTGTTTCCCCCACTTTGTCCATATTTGGTGCATGGTTGCAAATCATGGGATTATGCTGGACTTTTAAAAATAGCAGCTGGCAGACGTTGAGCAACTAGTTTGAACAGGGTGTGAATAGAACGGGGAACAAAGCTGGGGTGACCCGTTCACACAGGGTAGCTTAGCGCAGACTGTTAACTCTGATTCTGTGATGTCGTTTCGCAGCATCTGTCTTGCTGTCACATGAATTGTCTCCACACGAAAAAGAGTTATGAGCGGTTGAGAAATGACAAGTGGGATGGAACAAAGGACCATTGGAATAGCCAGGCACTCCACCGTTGTCCGAATACATGTCAACCCCTTGTCACCTGGAGAGTGGATGGGCAGCGTGGGTCATTCGAAATAGGTAGCAACTTGTTGCTACAGCAGGGGCCACGAGCCCGAGCCGCTAGCACCGAGCGTTGCAACGAAAAAGGGCCTAACACCGGACCAAAGTTTCAACCATGGCCATCTCCAAGCAGTCCCAGAGCAACTAACATGGCCCGTAAACAAACCACCACCACAAAACCCAAATGGGCGATATTATCTGGGGGGGATCTACGGGGAGGTCAGCGAAATCCTGCAATTTTTAAGAGTGGTTTCCAGTGGGTTCCAATCCTCCTTTCCATTGAAATGTATAGTGGACTTATCGGAGTAGGCAAGACAACGGGGTTGAAAGATTTCCACTCAAAATTTTCATGCTTAAGCTTCGCCACAGATGTAGAATAGGCACACCATAAGTGTTCGCTGAGCGTGCAAGCAAGCAGCGGTACGCTGGGACCAGCATGGTGGGTGCACGGAGTGGGCCAGAGGTCGATAGACAGCTCACGCGCGATATTGTCGTGAAGCTCTGCGCTTCGGGGGTATCGGTGCAACGCATACCCCAACTTGGGTTGCAGAGTACATCCAGCCACCCATAACAAAGAGGCGGCATCGTACAACAAAATGTCCGCTCCCTCGTCTGTTTGGACACTTTGGGCTGGATCAACTATGCGCTGCACAACACACCCAGTCTGATGTGATGTTCCAGACTCACTTGGCTAGCTAGACTAAACGTATGCCCATGTCCCCCCCTGAGTGGAACCTCGAATTCTCGCGCGAAATGCCACCGCTTTCGCCAACTCTCGCTTGGAAGTGTGTCACTCTCTCCCCTCGAATCTGAACCGCGACCTAAACACTGCCTGCGACTCCATCACCTCCAGAAACCGTTTTACAGCATTTAAGGTCTGATGCTCCATACAAAGTATACTCACAATACACCGAGGATGGTGTTGGCTCATACCCCCGGCCACCAGCACCAAATCCCACCACCACACTCAAAAATCATCGGGTCTCACTTTGAGTCTCAGACATACAATACCAGTAAAGTGCACACAAACATCACCTGAAAGAACAAATGCTGCAGTCTCCCAATCTCCCAATCTCATAACCTTCCCTGTTTGTACACTTGATTCCACCAAAAGAGGGGAACAGAAGCACTTCTGACGTCATGGCGCGATTTCTTTTTGTTTATGCTTTTTTTGGCGCACCTCTCTCCGTAATTTTCCCCACTACCATTTTCCATTGTGCGCTTGAGTTCCCGTGCAGTTTTCCTGGTAACCAATTGATCTATAAAAATAAACAAGAGGGGGCATTAAAGTTTTATTATTATAAATATCGAAAATTCCCAGAAAATTATGATTAACGATGCCGTTGATACTGGTACGTACCGAAGTGATGACGAGACGGAGCTAGAGCGAGTGAACTGCTTGCGCGGGTCGTGGGTGTAAAACCGAGGACAGGCTGAAATCAAAGTGACTAAAAATCGAGCTACCTGGCAACAATGAAAATGTGAGGTGACAACGACAACTGCCAACAACAAAGACAATGCGAGCCTGAATTTGGACCTGATCTGGGTAAAATTGGACCTCCAGTCCGTCTACTGGATGGATCCATGGTGGACGAATCGACACCGGCTGCTGCTGGTGGACGCCAGTCGGCCAAAGCTGGCGGCCAGAGCCTCCAAAGGCTTAGCTTTTTTCATCTGCCACCAGTCTGCATTTACCCTTCTTACATTCTCAAGCAAGCCCTACTCCAGTTCTTGTACCTTTTGTAATTTTATGTTTATACTAACATGTCTAGAACTTTAGAAAGCTATTCATTGCTGACGAAGCAGTTTCAGATGAGCCTGTGGGTGGCAGCGACACTTCAGTATCCCCAACCACGCCTAAAATCCCATCATTCAGCCTCAACAACGCCCTCAATGACCACTACCCTGACCTCCCTGCAAACTACACCCTTCTCTCGGTCTTGGGAGAAGGTGCATTTTCAACAGTGTACAAGGCCGTCGACCAGAACGCGCCACACCAGACAATAGCCATAAAGATCATAAACAAAATCAACCTCACGCCAAAGCAGTTGAAAAACATCAAGATTGAAATAAACATCATGAAGAGAGCCCATTCTCATCAAAACATATTGAAGTTGTTGTCGTACATAAACACACCGAACCATTGTTTCTTGATTCTCGAGTACTGCGACGGGGGCGAGATCTTCAACAAAATCATAGAATACACCTACTTTTCCGAAAACTTGTCCAAGCATGTGTTCAAGCAACTTGTGCTGGCCATAGATTACTTGCATACTCACAACATTGTCCACCGGGATATCAAGCCAGAGAATTTGCTCTTCAAGCGAATCCCGTACAGAGCCCGCTCCACACAGGACTTTAAGGACTCGTTGCGCAAATCCGACGACGACTCCAAGGTGGACGAAGGTGCATTTGAAGAAAACGTGGGGGGAGGAACCATTGGTGTCATCAAGTTGGCGGATTTTGGCCTTGCCAAACAACTCCCAAAACTGCATGTGAGTGGTGCGTCCTCGCACACCAATTTAAAGACCCCTTGCGGCACTGCTGGCTACACTGCTCCTGAGGTCATCACCTGTAACTCCCACGACGAGAAGAGATTAACGTTTTCAAACACTATTTCCAAGTCCAACTACTACTCAAAGGCCGTTGACATCTGGTCCCTCGGGTGCTTTTTGTACACCATCCTCTGTGGGTTCCCTCCATTCTACGACGAAGACCCAAACCAGTTGACATACAAGATTTTGAACGGCAAGTACGAGTTCTTGAAGCCGTGGTGGGACGAAGTCAGCGATGACGCCAAGGACTTGATCTCCAGAATGTTGACCATTAATCCGGAGGAAAGAATTACCATACCCGAAATATGGGACCATCCATGGGTAAAAGATAATTCAGGCAACTACTTCAACCTGTACATTGTGAAGAGTGTGGATCGCAGACAGAGTGACGTGATGGCTGCTCCCTCGCTTGCAAACTTGCCTTTGGCCTCTCCTCGTGCCGAGGCAATCAAAAAGGTCTTTGACAACCCAGCCATGATGAAAGCAACCGCAGCCCAGGTGTCTGGCATTGATGCCACTGCCCAGTTGATTGGCAAGAACAAGGACTCAATCACTTTTATTGAAAACATAACCGAAGAATACGACCAGCATGTCATTATTGAAGAGGAAAGTGAGTCCTACTCCTCCTCCTCAAACGATCAACTCACAATGAAGAAGCCAAAGAAGAGATTACCGAAGACTCCAAATCCCACTTTAGAAAAGCTAAACTTTAAAGACGTTTTCAATGTTAAACCTGCCGATTTCTCCGAAGAAGAGGATGATGACGATGACGGCGAGTACGAGGAAGACGAAGAGGAGGAACAAGAAGGAGAAGGCAACGACGTCATCACCAGCCTTGACCCTATATCAAAAAAGAGAAACTCTAGATCCAAATTTGAAGAGCATATTTTAGATAACTCAGACGAAGCCGAATTATCATCTACAAACTCAACCACCGACGATGACGAAGAGAACAGGACTCATGAAGACCCGTACCAAACTAGATCGTCCTCCATCATTTCTGGTATCAATGGCGAATTCAAGTTCACCTTAAACTTGAACGAATCCAATATCTTATCTAGAAGGAGGTCCTCTACAGTCTCGAAAACATTGAACAAGTCCCAATCAAACACATCGACTCACGCATTGCCACATGCTCAACCACAAGCGCCTCCTGTGGCGTAGTTGGCATGACATCTTGAAACTCCTTCAGGGGTGACAGACAGCTTTTTCAGAAGTGCGACCTTCTCTTATCTCGCCATTTGGATGTGGGCCGTCTATACCTAATGAGGGAGTTTCTTACATATTTTTCTTAAAGCTAATTTTTTTTTCTTGACTCTCTATATTTGGTCGTTTTTATTTTTAGCATGGTTTTAAAGGTTATACAAGGATGGTTACTGTTAAGCGTAGTAAATAACGATGAAATAATGATATAGGCTTGTAGATGATGGGTGACTATAGGGGGAGGGGAGCGGCTACAACGGGCTCTTGCACTTGAAACTTAAACGGCGAGCGTTAAAGATGGCAATCTGCTCAGCGAATGCCTTCCCGTTGCCCTGGCAATACAAGCGTGCTAGAACTCCTTACCTTGCCTCTACGGAGTACGCCCCGGTTAGGTATATGCCCACTCTGCTGCTTCTAGGTTTATCTTGTGAAGAGTGCTCCCCAACTTCGGTATCTCCTGAATAGGAAATTGTTTCCTGAGTACGGAGTTAACCTTGCAACCTTATTAATGCCATCGGGTTTTGATGGAGTTGGTCATTACGTCAGAGGACGTACGCCAAGCGGAGTTTACTGTAGGGCCATTCAAGATGAAAAACCACTAAAGAGGAGAATACTTTTGAGTACTGATGGTGTTTCTATTGTGGTTGTACTGGTGGTAACGTTGTGCAACAACCCTTTATGGTGAGCAGTGGTAGTACTGATTTAGCCTCAGACTGTGGTGATCCACCTCAGTGAAATCCATTGTGTGGACTCCATTGACAGAAATCCCTTGACGTGGTTTGAGTGGACTCCTTTGGAATCCTTTGAGTTGACCGCTTTGAGAGGTGCGCTTGGTTTACTCATACCGTGGCATAGTCCTTTCCCTGTATTCATCTGAATGAACCACTCACAAAAAAACAGCATATTCCTCCAACTCCATTCTACAACCGCCTAATAATAATTATATTCTGTACATCTATTTACACTGATTAGGATCTTTCGGATGGCTTGATACTAGCACCTTCAACTTCTTCAGGTTCTTCAGGAACCAAAGCTTGGCTGGCTTCCAACAATTCAGCCAATTCTCCGCTCTTGTCCATACTCATGACAATGTCGCAGCCACCTACAAACTCACCATCAACATATAATTGTGGGATAGTTGGCCATTCACTGTATTCCTTGATGCCCTCTCTCAACTCTGGGTCTTCCAAAACGTTGTAAGCAGCAAACTTTTCTGGATCAACACCTTGCTGACCCAAGACTTGGATGGTTGCTCTGGAAAATCCACATTGTGGGTATTCGGGAGTGCCCTTCATGAACAAAACAACCTTGGACGATTGCACTGCTGTGTCAATGGCATTCTTGATTTCGGTGGAGATCAATCTAACTTGAAATCTAGGAGCGGTTCTAGCAAGAGCCTGCATGCGTTAGTATGATGTTGTCTATGTCATCCAACTAGAGTACTTACCAATCTAGATGTGTTGAAGAGACTTCTGGAGAACATGGTGATGGTACTTTTTTTCTTGCGTAGTTGATTTTCTAATTGTACCGACACTCGTCACATTTCCGAGTTCCAACTGTGCTTGCTGTTGCAACAGCAACCCACCAGTGACAATAGGGTAGTACTCGAAATTGCACACTTAAGGTGCCGGCGGTATTCATACACTACTGTGACTTAGTCTGAAGTGCTTGTCGAGAATATAGGGAACGATCATCCTCGTAGGACGGATATGTGGCGGTGGACCAAACATGCAACGAGCATTACTAATGGTGCTAAATACACGCGCAACAATATTGCTCACTGTGGTGGTTGGAAGTGTTGTGCTAGTAGGGGTGAAGTTGGCGAAGTCCCAATATGCACAATTCAGGTCACCGCTGTGAACCTCTCTTCGTCCGGTGCAACACTGAAAACCCAAGGATACAGCTTTAGCAGCTTCAATGCAACATGTTCTTGCGAGGCTCAGATGTGGGTGCAACCAGCGTGGCTTCAATTCAAAGCGTTTTATGCTTCTAGAGACTCGTAGACACTTCTTATGATCTTCTACTTCGCTTTTTGTTGAATCTCGGTTTTACTAGGAGCTCTACAAGTAAAACCTCTCCGCCGCCAGATCCTCTTCATCACCCGTAACCTATTGCAACTATTCTCTCATCATAGAATATCAGTCTACTGTTCACATTTACAGATTTGGATGTTCGTTTGTGTTTGCACTTTTTTATTGCATTTTGTACAAATGTTGCAAAAATTTGCAACCGCGCCATGCGTATAAGAAGTGAGGTTTTATTCCATGTTTGCACAACACATTTCTCCCAGTATGTTACCATTCAACGTATCCATTGCCTTCTTGTTAATAAAAGCAGTAAGCGGTATCTATGTTCCCGAGTCAGGAGCAGACTGGACATTATTAAAGCCACAATACGAACCATTGGAAGGCTCTGTCACCACTGTTCCTTTCCCTTTTGGACTTGTGGTCAGTCCTTATACCATAAACGAAGATGGCGATTTTGAAGAACCAGAGCACACTCCAATTCCAAGGCTGCTCACTACAACGGTGACCACCTCATATCTTACCGATGCGCCAAAAGCATCGGCTGTTGTTGACGTTCGCCAGATCTCTGATGGGCAGATCCAAAGGCATGAAATCTTGAATGACACAGAAAAGGAAATTGAAGAACCTACAACGGAACCAGAGAATGCAGAAACACCTGGCGAAGAAGAGCAGGAAGCACTGGTCGAACTTCCACTAGAAGAAGATAAAGAAAGAGCGGAGGAACCAGAACCAGGAGTGCCAGGAGAGCCCGAAACGCCAGATGTTGATGTTGCTGAATGGGACGACTACGGGTACACCAAGAGAGAGGATTTTGAGAGTCCTGTATACAGCGTGGCATGTGCTACCGAAAATGCTCTAAAGATGACATTGACTGGAGGCATTTTGAGAGATTCAAGCAACCGGATTGGATCGATCGTGTCCAGTCGTCAATTCCAATTTGACGGGCCTGTTCCACAGCACGGCGCCTTGTACGCCAACGGTTGGTCCATTACTTCACAAGGTCAGTTGGCTCTAGGTGAATCTACAAAGTTCTTCCAATGTTCTTCGGGTGATTATTATAACCTATACGACCAACCCATTGGGTACCAATGCAATCCCGTGACATTGGACGTTGTCGAATTGACAGATTGCTAACACAACAAGAATAGTGTATACATAGTGTACAACACGGATGACTAGATGAGTATACAGCGTAGACCCAAAATAAAATTAAATATTGATGCATAAATTAGTGTTCGTCACTAAGACCTGGCATGAGGCCGAGCTCGTTTAAATAAATCTCACCTTCATGTATATCGAGCACACTGCTATAGCGCGGTATACGATGATGCAAATAATTAAGGCAACCACCAACACAGGTAAGTGTCCCAGCAAACCAAACTGCTTTAAAAGCGTATCTCCACTGCTAAATGTGCAATCGTTGGTTGAACATGAGAAGTGCTCGCCAGTGAACCCCAATGTGGTGCAGATCCCAACAGCAAAAGCCATAGGGTTGATGTAGTTCCAAGCCTGGAAGAACTTGGGCATCTGTGGAGCCATGGTACCGGACATAAAGATGGCGATCATTGCAAAATTAAGAAGCAAATTGGTAGCCATTCCCAAATTATTAAATATACTGTTTCCAAAGATACCTAACGACTCTCCACAGCTCATACCAGCAAAGGCAGTCAAGAACATCCCAAAGTACATACTTGCAGTGGGTGGTAAGCCAATAGCAAAAACAATCAACACACTGAAGATTAAGCACAGAACGATTTCCAACGGGAACTCGTTCAAAAAGTAAGACAAGCTGAACTCTACAACTCCGTACATCTCATCTTTATATTCCTGATAAAAGATGTTTCTCTCGATAGGATACAAGGACACATTGTTAATCAACCCCACAATAAACAAGTTCAAGACTTCTTGGATCAAACCCAATCTGTTTGCGATACCCTCTTGGTTGTGCTTCAATCTCGCAAAGAACAATGTGTGCACCACTCCCAACAAGAGCGTTTGCACACCTCTTGCAAAAAGAATATCAAATGATCTGATGGTACTCAAGTACTGTCTGTGGGAAATTGTTTTTAGAGTTAAGAAGAATGGAGCCTTGTGACGCTGGTGTTTCGAGAGATCGATAAAGGAGTTTGCATTAGAAAGCGGAATGGCCAAGTGACTAGATTCCTTTAACGTTTCTGACTTCCAGGTAGTTACCATGTTTGCTACTCTGTCAGCAACAGCGGAGATGTCTTCATCAATGCTTTGGGAAATCAAGTCCAAAACGTAGTTGGTAGGGCTCACATTGTCATTCATGTACCCGTATCTCGACTCAAAGTACCCTCTAAGGTCCTCATTCTTCCCGTTGTAGATGGTTCTTCCACCCTTGGCTAAGATCAATACATTATCAAACAATGCAACCATCTCATCACTAGGCTGGTGAATAGTGGTGATGATGGTGGTTCCGTTTTGATTGCTCAACTTCTTCAACAAGTTAAGAATAGACAAAGCTGTGGAACTATCCAAACCAGAGGTTGGTTCATCCAAAAACAAGATTTTGGGCTTGCTGAGGAGCTGGATGGCAATCGAAACTCTTCTCTTTTCACCACCGGAAATCCCTTTGATGAACTCGTTACCAATAACAATGTCTGCACAGTCGATCAAACCTGTCTTTCTGATCAAGGTATTCACTATTAAGGTGAGCTGGTGGTGCTCTTCTACTGGTAATCTCAATCTGGCTTGGAAAAAGAGGGTTTCTCTGACTGTCAACTGAGGAATCAAGGTATTATCGAATTGAGAAACGTATGACGAAATCTTGGAGAGCTCCTGGTTAGTGATTGTTTGAACTTCGTTCAACTTGATGGCACCGGCAGCATTGAACTTGGAAGACTTAGTCAATCTGTTTGATAAATAATTCAATAACGTGGTCTTACCGGACCCAGAGGGTCCCATGATGGTGTTGACGGACCCTTTCTTAAAGTCAGCAGTAACATTGTCCAATAACACCTTATCGGCAAAGGACGAGTGCCAGAAAGAGTCTCTAATCTGAACGGTCAAACGAATGTTTCTGATGTTGATGTCGGCGTCAATTCTTGTGTTGGATTGAAGGAAACCAGCCGCACTAACGTGACGAGGAGACGCCAACGTCGACAAGCTGATTGGAGTACTTGCAACTTCCGTCTCTGAAAATGGACTGAAGACGTTATCCAAAGTACTGCGACCAGAGCTCTCAGTTTCGTCGCCATCGTCTTCCTCGTCTTCCTCGTCAAGCTCGGCCAGCCCAATCCTGTTATGCTTAGTCTTAGACACCTCAATGTCGTAGTTTCTGAAGTAAAAGCCTATTGCTGCTAAAGCGTACAATCCAATTAACCAGGCTATCAAGATGGCGATTGGCACTCCAACCCACCCAACCGGATAACCTAATAAATTCAATTGATAGTTGCCTGAATACTCCTCACAATTAGAGGAGTCTTTGGGACAGTGTCCATGCCAGTTTGAAAACTGGTTTGCAGTCAATGCACCAAAACCATACCAAAAGTACGCAATGTACTTGAACCACCTGACGTAGACTGGCATGGTTTTTGCATTCACAAAGAACCCACATGCACTGTTTTGCAACTGGTAAAACACATTCAAGAACAAGTTGGAGAGGGCCAAGTCTGGTCCGATTGCAAAACATAACATTGCAGCTGCCATTCCAATAAATGATGTCAAGATTGTTAACAAAAAGTATATAAAGAAGTGGCCAATTCCACCTCTGAGGCCCCACATGAAGTATGTAATGATTGCAAAAATGGCTCCCACAGGGAAGTCTTCAACAGCTATCTTCCCGAGCCTTCTAGATAACATGAAACCAAATATACTAACGTAATTCTCCTTGTACTCTCTAAAGAAATTCAACCCGTCACTGGACCAAAGACGGACAATCTCAAGATAAACAGGGGAAAATCCTATGATTTCAAGCATTGCGTACAAACTGGCCTGGGTGGACCTGATTCCAGTCAAGTTTCGGCCAGGCTGATAAAACATCCAGCCCATTACGATTGCCATGAAAAGGGACCCTCCGTTAAGAGCTCCTAAGTAGTATTTGTCACGAAGCGTGATGACAAACGTTCTCCTTGTCAACACTGAAACCTCCTTAATGAACGATATTTTGCTCTCCTTTGGTCTCTCTAAGCGAGATACCAACTTGTTCAAATTGCGTATGGGAACCTCCTCATATCTAGAAGGCTGTGCGTTTGCCCATGACGACACCAACATGTCGATTCTATTACTTGTTCTCCTTTCCTTTGACTTTGTTGATGAGTCCTTCACGGACAATTGCATAATGTACTCCATCAAGCCAGTAGTGGAGGTGTTGTGCTTTGGAAGGAAGTCCAATTTTGCAAAGTATTGGGAGGAATTTTGAAGTCCACCAAAGTAGACGATTCTTCCTCCTCTTGTAAGAAGACATACTTTGTCGATTAAAGAGGTGATTTCTACTCTCGGTTGGTGGATGGATAAGATGACTGTTATTCCAAACTGAGGACTTGCAAGCTTTTTGATAACTTGGATTAATTTTAATGAGCTTGAAGCGTCAAGCCCAGTGGTGGGCTCGTCCAAGAAAAGCACCGAAGGCTTGTCTAGTAACTGAATGGCCAACGAAAGTCTTCTCTGCTCTCCACCCGACAAGCTGATTTTTTGACTGAAAGATAACACAGTGGTGTTATTCAAATGATCTAACTCCAATTTGTCCAACAACAAGTGGATTAAAGTCATCTTTTCTTGGTGGGTTACTGATGGAGGCATGCGCAAATCGGCTTGGTACTTAAGAGTCTCAAGAACAGTCAAACCTGCCAAAAATACATCCGATTGTAACAAGTACGAGTTTTTGATTCTTCCAAGTGGAACCTTAGCTTTATATTCTACCGATCCAGAAAGGTCTAGCTTTTTGTTGCTGGTATTCAACCTTCCGGATAAGGTATTGAGGAGAGTGGTTTTCCCACTGCCTGAACCTCCCATGATGGCCAAAATTTCGCCGGCCTCATGGTCAAAGGAAACATTATTCAAGATCTTAAAATCGCCTTTCTTGGACTTGACAGACACAGTCAATTGTCTCACCTCTAATGCCACCCTCTCTGTCGGTGGAACCATGAGCACTTCTGGATTTATCTCTTCAAAGTACATAGTCCTTTTTGGTTCCGTTAAACTTATGTAACGCATAAATTTATCAATTTATTTTTTTGATGCCAGAGAACCAATTGAATATATATTCGACTCATTGGTATGTTTGCACAGGGCAGAGTTTAACCGAAACTTCCTCTATACCATCTAAGCCCACGAGGAATGGCTAAAAAAATTGTTGCAAACCCTGTGTTGCGGTGTTTTTTTTTTCTTTTTTTTGGTGTCAACATAGGGTAGAGCACCGGAAAGCCGGGGTGAAGAAAGGTGTTGTAAAGGGTAATAAACAAAGGATGCATGTCAAGGTGTGGTAAGATGCGAGCTGATGAATTGCATGTGACGGCTTGCGTAGGTTCTGGTGGTTGTAGTACTGGGGTCTAGGTTGCTGCCGTGGCAAGCGCAACCCCATTTTGTGATGAGGTGTTTCGGATAAAAAGGAGTACTATCACTGGGGTCATGTTTTGATACTTGGAAGCCCGGACGCCATCCCAAAAGTCTTCGAACGAGCCCGAGAATTGCAGAGGTGTCTGGGGGTGGGTGGCGGTGGCCCCTTTTCAGGTTTGGGATGTTTCGTGGGAGAGATGTGTTACAGCCCCGTAACTGTCGTAAAAAAATACGACGGGGGCAGAATAGTGGCGGTGTGGGTTTGAAGGCGAAGTACACAGGTTGCGAGGAATGTACCGCACAGCATGCAGCTCAAATCACCCGAACAAAGTACATCCAGCTGTCGGAGCCCGACGCAGCTCGTATAGGTTGTAGGTAGGGGCACGTTGACTTCCTAGCAGTGCCAACGACGATTGCTTAAGCTGAGAGGTACCTGCACAATGTGCACAGTTACCTGCATCTGCGGCGCACTAGCAGTCGATTTGACACATCACGTGATATGATTGATACTCCAGGCGCGAACATTTCCAGGATTTCCACAACTCTGGACCAAAGATAGATGCGGCAATCGATCCATCCATTGACGTCCAGCAAACAGTTCTAAATAAAGAAGTGCAACACCGTTGCACGCCGTTCCCTGAGAAAACCAAGAATTTTTTGTTGAGAGCCTTCTGTGCTGTGCCTCCGATTCTTAATATCCGGCCCGCATAAGTTGAGATTAGAGGGCCGTGCAGCATAGCCCTTGGATTCAGAAACACACGCTTAAGGCTGTATTTTATGATGCGCATCTTCCCAGTAACCGAATTGGTATGTATTGAGAAATCGCAGACAGTCGTTTCGATTTCAGAGGAAGAAATCGAATTGAACAATGAGTTATTCCATTGTGCTTTTGATGCAAGACCTGATCAAATCGAGTTTTACAACCAGTTGCTGCAACAAAACAAAGAGAAGAAAGACTTTGTAGTTCTACCGTGTTCACCTTGGAAACGGAATACTGTGCCTTGGGTTGAATTACCCCAAGTTTCTACATTTGGCCAACTCCTCAGAACCTTAAACGATATCCACATGGCTGTGTTTCTTAGGGATGTCGTATTGCATACGCTCATAATAGATAACATATCCATGTTCTCATGGGACTTGCAAGCCCTGGATTCGCACAACTTTTCAAAGTTGTTGGATACCCCAATTCAACCTTTGGCTTCGTTACTACAAAGTTTTGTCAGTTTATTGATTAAGATAAAAGAAAAGTATGCTTGCAACATTATTATTACGAGCTTGGATGAAAACTTTGATAAGGGGTATTTTGGAGACTCCAAGGGGAGCATTTTGAGAAACTATTTGAATGAACTAACTAGCTACAACAGGTCAGACCCTGAATGAAAGTGAAAGGAAGGAAGATTTGTGTGATCATATAGCACTTCGAGCTCGGTTCTCGATCCACCATCACATTGGAGACAAACCTGGCATCCCACTGACGTAGAGAGCAATTGGCTCCACACTCAAGTAGTACGAAACGCTAGCACTTCCCTTGAGGAATGCTTTAAAAAGTCTCTCTTCTTGTTTGCCACTTGGCATACAATTCGAACAGATTTGGTAGGGTCATGTACAGTAAATCTGGAATCGAAAGGCAACAACAGTGTACGCTAAATGAGACACTGACGAAGGTTCCAAATTAGGATCTACAGACACACTGAATATACAAGAACAAAGTTCTTAGCAGACAGAGTGCATTCATGGACACTTCGCAGCCAAACAGATGCACCTATTCAGTCAGTCAATCACCAAAGGGAAACTCACTATTGGAGGTTTCTACACTCTCATATTTCTTAAATCTTAAAATACACCCTTACATAACAGTCAAGTCACCAAACTTTTCCTTGTAACCTGGAACTTCCCACTTACCGTTCTTAACCATGTAAGTAACCTTTTCATCTAAATCTGGTCTGGCTTGGGCAACATCATCAACGGTCAATTGGTCGAATGGTCTAGCGTTTTCAATGTCCTTCAAAGTAGCTTGCAACTTGGAGATTTCTTCGTTGACGGTGACTTCAGTGGCCTTAGCGTTTTCAACGGCCTTTTGTTCAAAGATTTCAATGTTCTTCAAGTTCTTGGAAACGTCGTAAGTAACTGGCTTGAAACCAGAAACAGCCTTTTCAACTTCATCAACGACCTTGGAGTTCTTCAAAATAGACTTGTAGTGGGCAAAGTCAACTTCAACTGGTTCTTCCTTCAAGGCCAAGTTGGTCTTTCTAGCTTCATCGTATCTCTTCTTAAATGCACTCAATGAAGAAGCGGTGGAACCGGTCAAACCCAAGGTGGTAGAAATCTTGGCCCAGTTCAACTTGGTGGCAGCATTCTTGGCAACAGCGGACATCTTTCAATTGATTTGGTATTGAAAACTAAACTTTTGATGAATATTTTTCTCACTAGTGCCAATCCGGTGTTTGCGCTCGCCAGCCAATAGAAGCGAGCAATTGAAATGAGAGGACCGGGCACGACTCTAGTAATCACGTGTATAAAAACCACGTGACCGATCTTTCGAGTCTACACCCGCACTTTTTATAGATCGGAGAGCCGGCTACTCCTTTTCAAACAACGTCCCACAACACCCGCTCCAGTTATGCCTACACAAATGAAGGGTTTGACCCAATTCATTGTGGACTTGAGAAACTCAAGGGATATTGAAGAAGAAAACAAAAGAATTAACTTGGAAATTAATAACATACAAAGCAAATTCAAATCAAACAGCTTGAGCGGTTACCAAAAGAAGAAGTATATATGCAAACTTATTTACATCTACCTTTTGGGCAACCCAGACATGATTGACTTTGGCTTGAAGGAAGCCTTTCAATTAATCGATTCCAACAACTTTTCTGAAAAACAATTGGGTTATTTGTGTGTATCGATCTTGGTGGATTACAATAAGCTCACTCACGATTCTCCAAAACTGTACTTGGACTACTTGTTGAGGCTTACATACAGCTACCTAGTGAAAGATTTGAAGTCTAACGATGAAGATATCAACTGCTTGGCATTGCAGTTTGTTGCTTCCAAGTTTAACATCAATGAGCATACCCTTAATCTTCAGCTGATCCAAATCAAAGAGAAAGATGAAAATTCCGAAAACTGGTTACAATTGATTGAAATTGTTTACTCTTATTGTACCTCCCCAATCAGCTCTGAATTGATCAAGAAGAGATCGGTTTCTGCCTTGTTGGCTACTGTCAAATTGTATCCGGACGCAATCACCAAAAATCCGACCTGGATTCCTAGATTATTGCAATTAATCGATGACAAAGATTTAGGCGTTGTTACTGCTTCCATACCATTAATTAAATATATTGTCAGCATTAAAGTTCAATTCATGAAATCATTGTTTCCCTCCATTGCAAATCAGTTGTTTTCCATCGTGGTCGATGAACTGTCACCTGAGCTTTACTACTACTTTAAAACACCTGCTCCTTGGCTTATCGTCAAGTTGCTCCTGTTAATAGAGTTCTTCTTTTTATCTACGGACCCTAAAAATGACGATTTGCCAGTTATCACCATCGCAGACATCGACAAGCAGACCTTGGACAACATTAGACAAGTTGTGGCCAAGTCCATTCATAATGCATCTCAACCCGTTAAAGGGTTACCCAACAGGAACTCTCAAAGTTCAATTTTATTTCAAGCTGTATCTTTGGCAGTGTTTTTGGACGCATCGTCTGATGCAATCAGTGGCGCCATAAATGCCTTGATGATGTTACTTGATTCGTCTGAAACAAACACCAGATACTTGGCATTGGATGCATTGATCAAATTGACTGCTAGATCAAACTCAAGTTTGCTTTCTAATGGAACATTTGATGAATATATTCCAGTAATCTTTCATTTGTTGCATGATAAAGATATCTCTGTCAGAAGAAAAGCATTGGATTTACTCTACACCATCTGCAACCCACAGAGCTACGCTAAGATTGTTACAAAATTGTTAGAGCTTTTCCCATTTACTGATTATTCTCTAAAATCAGAGTTGGCCATTAAAATTGCCGTGCTCGCAGAAAAGTTTGCAACCGATTCTATATGGTATGTGACAACTATGTTGAGCTTGTTGTCGATTGGGGGAGGTTCAAACTCAAACGGTATCAGTTACATAAGCAACGAAGTTTGGGAAAGAATCGTCCAGATCGTCATTAACAACGCAAGCTTACAGAAGAAAACATGTATCATGATCATCAACTTGTTGAGAAAGCCTCATGAGCATAAGCATCCTCAGGGAAAGGCTCCAGTCGTGGTTGGACACTCTGAAAATTTAGTGAAAGTAGCAGCATTTATTCTTGGAGAGTTTGGTAACTTGGTAGCTGATTCTCCAGAATATTCGGCCTTACTTCAATTTCAATTATTATACGAAGCATACTTTAAAGTTTCACTTGTCACTCGTGCTATGCTTACATCCACATTTTTTAAGTTAGTCATTAAATTTCCAGATGAACTATTTGTCCCAGATATTGTTGATCTTTTCGAAATCGAGTCTCAATCCATTGACTTGGAAATTCAGACACGATCCAATGAATATTTCCATTTGATTACGGGAGAAGGAAACCAGGAACTCAGAAATGCGTTGATTAAACCGTTACCTGTGTTTGTCAATCAAGAATCTCCGTTGATGAAGAGAATTGGAAGGGTCAATCATATTGTTAACGGAGGACGCGGAAGATCTAGATCGGTAGTAGACATCGATAACATTGTTAAAGCAAACGTTCAAAACCAAGGTGGGGACGACAATCCGTTTGATGACGAGCAGGAAAAAATGGTCGCACTATCACCCAATTGGTATGCTGGGTATCATAGAATGTTGCATTACGATGCTGGTATTTTCTTTGAAAACCAGTTGGTGAAGATCACATATCGTATTGTGAAGAACCGTAATGCTTTCACTATCAAGTTTGTTATCTTTAACAATTCGGCAAAGACAGCAGGAACAGACATTATTGGGTTCAAGATTTTAGATTTGCAGAGCAAAGCCAAGACCGAAGACCCTGCTTATGTAATTAACGTCTTACAAGCGCCAGATTCAACCATAGTTGAAAAGTCTACAATGGAGCTCGATGTTAAGGTGAGACACGCCATCGAAAACAACGAAAGTCCGATTTTGACCATTACGTTTAATTGTGGTGGGTCCTTCAACCAACTTGGCCTTAAGATACCAGTAGTATTGTTGAAGACTTTGTCAAGTACTTCATTGAATAGTGTGGAAGAATTCAAGAAGAGATGGTTACAAATCGGTGAACTGTTGGGTATCGAAGAGGGAGAGTATACTTCACGTGTAAGTACCACACACAGGTATAATTCCTCCAATATTGTGAGACTTTTGTCTAGACTTGGCTTTTCCGTGGTGCACTCTACCAATGACGAGATCGAGGATGAAATCCTTGTGATGGGAGGCGGGATCTTATACACCCAAAAATCTAACTACGGTGTTCTTACCACAGTAAAGAACGTGGACTCGGTTGGCAAGGAGTTCGAGATCGTGGTAAGATGTACCGGAGGAGGAATTTCAGAGATCTTAGCCCAGTCCGTAAAAGAAATTTTGGAAGGTAAGTTCTAGGACCGCAGGACCCCACACAAAGCCGAGCTGGCCACCAACTTTATTGCCTTGATAAGTATGGCCCATCCTCGCATATATCTAGAACTATCCTAAATAGGATATTTGCCGTAAATTGAGACTAAAACAGGCCCTTGTGTGTCCCACCTACGATGTCCGCAAGATCGTTGTAGTATCCTAAATAGGAAATTTTCAACTCGAAGGAGAATTGCCTAAAAGGGTAATCATGGGTTGCAAAACACAATATATACTGACAGAGAAGGACGTCAACTTTTAGTCCCTCACCACTTTTTACCATCCTTTAATGAAGACTTTAGCACTTTTGGCATTAGTCAACTATGTGGTCGCAGCACCTGCTGTTGTCACCGTTGTCCAGACTGCCACTGTTACAGCACAGGCAGCACCTCCAGTCGCTTCATCTCCTCCTCCTGCTGCTGCTGCTCCAGCAGCACCGGCAGCAGCCCCGCCAGCGCCAGCGCCAGCAGCGCCAGCACCAGTTTCTCCTGCGGCACCAGCACCAGCAGCACCGGCCTCTCCAACTTCAAAGAGCACGGTGTTCACTACTCCTGCTAATAACCCAGACTCTTTGGATTCCATCCTTAAGACCGATTTCTCCAAGTGGTTGTCATTCTTTGGTGTTGGTAGTGGAAGTGGAACCAGTCCTGCTCTGCTGGCACCTGCTGCACCTGCTCCCAGCCCCACTTCTCAGGCCTTTGTTGGTAAGGCTGCTCCAGCCCCAGCTCCAGCCTCTTCTTCAGTTGCTCAGGCTCCGGCACCAGCCTCTTCTAACAGTGCACCTCAACCACAATCTTCAGGAGTTTCTTCCTCTGATTTCTATGCTCAAATTTACAGCTCTCCAGGTGTTGACTCCTCATTTGCTAAGAGTATTTTAGATACTCACAACAAATACAGAGCAGATCACGGCGTGGGTCCTTTGTCTTGGGAAGTTTCTGCATACAGCTACGCTCAAAACAACGCTAACAATTATGATTGTTCTGGTGTTTTAACCCATACACATGGTCCATTCGGTGAAAATTTAGCTGCTGGTTTCTCTACCGGTTCCTCTGCCGTCGATGCTTGGTATGATGAAGGTCTGTCATATGCTTACGGCACTGAAGACACCTACAACCATTTTACTCAAGTTGTCTGGAAAGGTTCTACCAAGGTCGGGTGTGCTTACAAGGATTGCTCTTCTCAAGGCTGGGGCTTATACGTTGTCTGTGAGTACGACCCACCAGGAAATGTTATTGGTGAAGAATCTGCTAATGTCTTGCCTCCATCTAATTAAGAGATAGATTCCGTTTATTCTTGATTTGATGCCAATTGTGGCGAGACCCTTTATACCAGGGTTGAACAAACCCGGTCAAAACTGCCGTTAGATAATGGTTTTCAATTCTTCTTGGTGTCCCATGTTATACCACTTGTATTTAAGAAACGTTAATGATTGTTAATACGTAGAGAGTAGAAATATTAGTACGGATCGCGCTACATTGCCTATGATTCACTTGCATAAAATTCGCAACCAGTCCCGCAACCAGTGCCCCGCATTTGTTAATGCTGACTGATACGCAACTGAAAGGCGAATATTGCCAACAGCTTACACAAGTTGAGTCACAACACATATCTTCTATTGAGAGATTTGACGCACTAGTCTAATGTACGAACCTAAAATCTATTCTCTTGTTCCCCTCATCGGTGGTATTATTCTTGTAATGTTCTTGTTCTTCCGGAGTCAAGGCATTCCACTTCTTTTCGTTTTGCCTGTTTCTCCAGGAATAGTATAACCTAGCCAAGAAACAAAGGGCAATGGTACCGAAAGCAATTCCAATCAAATCTATATTACCTCTATGGTATAACGGAGCATCGTCGGCACGATAAATATTAGCTGAGATAATACCAGCAACCTGGGAGAAAATGTTAACTACGGCAGCTGACACTGCTCTTGTACGAACTGAGTTGGAGTTGCTAGAACACCAACTGATTGATAGCGCGGCAGTTGGTGGATGGGAGAGCAATACCGTAAGCAAAGCATAGGTTCCCCAAATGTCTCTTTGTGCATTTGGCCAGTATCTCAACGCTAGGGTTCCGACTGCAACCCAAATTGGAACTATCAAGATAGTCAAGGATCGCAGGTTGATAACTTCCGAGAACCAAGATATAGCTAACATTGTTAATATGTTAAAGATACTGGAAGGAATTGTCAAGGCGTTTGTCTTGAAGGTACTGAAACCCATTTTTCTTAAAGTAAGCTGCAAATATCTTGAAGTTGGCGACGAACCAATATCGCCAAGCAATCTGATGGCGTAAATAGGAATCAAATCATAATCAAGTAAAGTCTTAAGCAATTCTTTAAAGCCCACCGGCTCTCTGTTGTTCATATCACCTTTTGTGGGGTCATCTCTTAAGACCTTGTTGACCAAAAGCTTTTCTTCGCGCTCAGTATACCAGCCATTAGGACGGTACCAGGCACGAGTTTGGACAACAGAAGCGGGCATCTTAAAGTACGAGGCAATACCGACAACAAGAGTGAATAACCCCTCAACCAAGAACAACCACCTCCATCCATCTTTAATCCCAGGTGTTTTGATCTTCAATAAAGCAAACGCGAGCAAAGATGACAAAACGCTGGTTGAGTAGTTGGAGATGTAGAAGAATGAAATTCTATGGGGCAATTCTGTGCCAGTATAAAAGTAACTCATCCAAAGACATATGTCGCAGATGAAACCACCTTCAAAGAGACCAATCAAGGCTCTGGTTGCGTAAAAGCCATGTACGTTTGTCATTGCAGCTTGCGACATCGAGACGATTGACCACATGATGATCTGCGTAGGAATCCAAATATCTGCACCCAACTTCTTTGATATCAATTGAGAGGGCAACTCAGCTACAAAGAAGCACACCAAGTTAATAGTCAGCCCAAGGTTGTATTGGTTGGTAGTAAGACCCAAGTCTTCCAACAAGTTGTCTGAGAGAGCTTGACCAATGTTACCTCTATCGAAGTTCAAAGCAGTGAACATAAAGAAAGCCCAAAAAGTAACATACCAGTCGTTCTTTCGAACTACCCTCTTCTCTTCCTCAGGTGTCCAGGTAAAGTCTGGGTCCAAGAGGTGACGGCACTCGTAGTTGTGCTCTTCATAAATGGCGGAATAATATTCTAGAGCAGCAGGGTCTTGAAAAATATGGTCATACTGCTTTTCCTCAGTCGATGACGTCTCGTAGTCATCTACCAGTCTTAGCTCCACCGAGGTAGCTGCTTTTTCGTCTTCTTTGCCAAACCACTTTACCATCCTTGGACTTGAGTGGCCATTATGGTTGATCTCCCATAATATTTATATACCTTGGTCACAAGCCGATCTAATCTCAGATGCTCCACATTGGTGCAAATTGCGATCAAACAAGGGTTTTACACTCATAAGTGATAGGTTGCAAACCCTCAGTCAGATAACCAGGCTATGGCTGCGACTGCGAGCTAATAGGTGACCAAGTATGGCTGTTAATCTCCTTTCTTTGCACAACCTGTCAATCTTGGTATGGCTACCGATGACGACTATTGAATGCCAATGACGCCTGTCCATTATGTTGCCTACCCAAGATGGCATCATCAATGCCACTTTATGAAGCATTAATGCCACCCTTTTAGAATGCAAATCTTTCTTATCTGCGTGGATTACCTATTTGAGATTCTTTGACAGGAACTGCATAGCCAAGACAATTTGGTGAGAAGGGTGTAAATTAGACATCCACATTCAGGGCATTCAGGGTCAGCTGGACATGTCCACGATCGGGACTCCCTTTGCTACAGGTGTGTAGGCTACAATAAGATATCAAATGAGCTCACAGCTATAATAATAAGCGTACCTTGTTGGTGAGTTGTAGGATCATTGGACCGACTATCAATTTTTTTTTTAAATTGTATCGGATAAATCGATCTGTGGTTTCCGTAAATTAGCAACCCTGGAACTGTGGTTGGTCAAAGACCATTGTAGGCAATAAGCTGCAAAAGCTTGTCCACGTGAATTTAGTCTATTGGTGCCCCAGTGTGGTGACGTTTACCATACTAGTGTGTAAAGTTGTGCTCTAATATGAGCTTCGACTTTGATCGAAGAGTTTTGTGGAGTCTCTTCAATTGAAATACCGTAATGAAGAATGAAGCTTCGTCCCAAAAATAATTGAGGAAATCACTCCAGATATGAGTTGACTTATTGCTTAACCAGTTGCTAAGAGAGAAAGATGCTCTGGAAGCCACTTAAGGTATGGCGTGTACCTCTGCTAGGTAGTTTCCCGAATATAGACAATAAGCATTTCAGGCACATAGTATGCGAGCAGCTTCCCGCCATCGCAGCTGAGTGGGAATCTTTAATACGTGGAGTCACTCTGTACTGTACCAAGAGCGCTAGCCATGCACATTCTTTGTGCACCATAAAGTTATGCGCACTATCTTGATTCGTAAATCACCGAACACTCTCATCACTATACTAATGAAGTTCGATGATATACTCTTTTGAGAATAACCTTCGCAAAGTCATCCCGTACACCCTTTCATACAAGACACCTGTGAAGCCCAGGTGGGTTGGAAGGACTCTAATTGACGTTTTCAGTCTGGAGTTTGGCGAGTCTCCTAAATGCATCGAGCTGGACATCGCCAATCTCACCCTTTATGTACAAGGGAATGTGGGGAGGAGAGGAGGACCTACAACAATACAGGGTCTGGCACTACTCACAAGAACAATTGAATCTCGTGATGTCATCCATAACTCGAAGCACATGCATGAACCCAGTGTTCCAGCTTGGGATGGCATAGACCTGAACCATCCCAAGACTTCGTTGATTGTGGTGTATGAAGACGACCGTATTCTCGTAGTCAACAAACCATCGGGAGTTCCAACTCACCCAACAAACAACTACCGCTACAATTCAATCACGGAGATTATCAAACACGACTTATCCATTGACATATGGCCGTGCCACAGATTGGACAAAGGCACTTCCGGAATCCTCATCCTAGGCAAAACTAAGGAAGCAACAGCATATTACAGCAAGATAATTCAAACCCACAAGGAAGATATATATAAAGAGTACATTACCAGGGTCTCAGGAGAGTTTCCGACAGGAAAACTTATGGTGAACTGTCCCATATTCTCATTTAATACGAATGGTGGGTATCTCCACCCGAGTAACGTCAAGCAGTTACCCGTGAACTCTACCACCCTATTTGAGCGCATAAACTACAATCCTCAGCTAAACCAGAGTATAGTGTTATGCAAGCCGTTGACAGGCAAAATGCATCAGATCCGAATCCATCTCCGTAACGTGGGGTATCCCATAGTGAACGACGTGTTGTACAACCCTACGAAGGAGAATTTGCCCAATTTTCAAATCAATGTGCTTAAAAATGAAATTGAGTTGGAGCTATATGCCAAGTTATATACAAGATATCCTTTTTATAAGGACTTGAGATCAGTCGACACCAGTGTAGTGAATCTGCTGGACACAATAGATGTGCATACTGTGTGCGAATGGTCAGGATATGGAGAAAGGGTGGCCCAGTTAAGAGAGCTAAGACTGCAGGTCTTTCGTAACTTGAAAAGCAAGAAACAAAACGTTTGTGAGACATGCCATAGGTCTCTCTTTGACTCAGAAAAGGACAACGACAACCTGGAAATATGGTTGCATGCGTATAGGTACTGGTACGAGGGCAGTCAAAGAATCTTCGACTTTCAAACAAAGTATCCTGTTTGGGCCACTGAGTGGGATTCTGGCAGATCTTCCACTGATGGTGTAGTTTATAGATAGTTTCCGCAGACTTTTGAGCTTAAAGCAGATTTACAAGGTCATTTTGTAGACAATGCAGGTTAGACAGCATGAAGTAGAGCGGTATTTAGGACCCGCAAGGCGTTATCAAGTATCTTTAGTGTTTGCTTTTGGTTTACGACTTCTTTTGACTAGGACATTGCTCGGTTGAACTTTCTTCGTCAGTGGTTTGCTTGCGTGGATGTTTGGTGTTGTGCTTTCAAATCGGTAGTTTGACTTACTCACCCTGCTGATTCTCTCAAGTTTATCAAGAACCACTGGTACTGACGATTTCCTTGCTGAAGATCCCTTAATAAAAGGAAACTTCTCTTGGTGCCATCTCATTTCGCTTTCGGCAAGTGTGTTCTCCATGGTAAGAGCTCTTGGGTTTGACAAGTTTATCTTTGCCATTTTCGATTTGAGGTCAAGGAGATATGTCTTGTCATCACGGATTGTTCTAATTGCAGATAAAATATCCTCGTCGACAGCCTTCATGTCGTCTTCGGTCTTGGGAACTCTGTGAAACTGGAACTTGAAAATACCTGCTATCAGCGATGCCTCATTATCAGGAACCAGTTGCTTGATCGCATGTGTTAAAGCTTCTCTAATTCTCCTTCTATATTCAACTCTTGTCGCAGCCACACCCAAAGGATGGCTGTTGGAACGGAAATACTCCAACGAGCTGTATTTTCCCCTGTACGAATCAACTGCTTTTTCTAATTTGGGATCGTTCAATTTGAATCCGCCCTTATTTGTGAAGGTGTATGCTACATTAGATTTTCTAAAGTTGGAAAGCCTATGTGACGACGGAACGAACTTTAAAGCAAAGAACTTGTTTTTAATGACAGTTGGAATGTACTTCTCGTTTGGTTTGATGATTTGGTGAATAGCCCCATCCACGCCTTTGATGTCTGTTTGATGCCGAGGAAGAAGATCTGGATCTGCATATGTAGGAGGCTGGAGATTAGATGCATAAAAGTGTTCAGCTGACTTGTACTTTAGTTGAGAATTACTGAATGGCAGGTTTTGTGGAGGAGTCGAGTCACCTTTCGAAGTTAGCGGTTTGGAGGGCGGCTCACATCGTATTTTACCTGACTTTTTCGTATGCACACTCTGCGTCGATGAAATGCTGAGTGATCTTTGGTACGTGCTATTCAAAGATTCGGTGGCCTTCAATCTAGTTGCGCTTGAAGAGAGCCACCTCATCACAGTGATATTATTTTATTTCGCATAATCAGCTGTAAATTCGATATGACGGGCAACTGCGAATTTGCAGAGATACAATATTAATGATCCTCCTACAAAGACCAAGTGTATAACTATATAAATCGCCACAGAGTAGCTGTAGACTCACCTAAGGTATCAATCTACACTTTTAGAAATGGCTACACTAGAAAACCGTGTTCATCTATAAATTCAGTACACTATCAGTACATATTCTCCAACAATCTTACATATGTCAGCAGACTGTTTTCAGCCCAAAGAAGCATCCGAAAACGGTGCTGTCTAACCTTTTATTAATATAATGGCCGAATAACCTCAAAAAACCTCCGTTGGCTACCAATTACGTTGCTCCAAGCGCTGGTTTGCGGGGTCGATAGGCTGCCATAATGCAACAGTATTATCAGCAGTTGCAAATGTCAATAGTTTTGGATTAAACAGAATGATCTTAGGTACATTCACACTGGACAAAAGTTTGAATGGCCTCAAAGTAGCAGAATTCTCGTCGCTTCGTACCTGGTGTGAGCCACCTTCAGAAGTCTTCAAATTACTGAGGTCAAACAATGCAACTTTTCCATGATTTGGAATGCCAGCTAATACAAACTTGCCACAAGGCGAAAATGTACACGAGCCTGTATGAGGGTATGCATAGCTGACTTCAGGGAAGACTTCGGTTACCAATCTGGTGAGGAGTTGCCCATGGAATGCGTCCAAGATATAATGCTCGTTGGTGCTGGTGCCCACCAATATAAGCTTTCCATTGTTGGAAAACTCGACTTTTTCAATTGAACCTGACAATGGAATGCTAGTTTTTAGGAAGGGAGCCTTGTCGTAGTTATGTGTGTCATATAATGATAGCGAAGAGTGAGCAGCCACAGCAAATACAATTCCCTGTGGGTCAAACGCTATCAGCGAATGGTGCCCGATATCTAAACTTCCAACAGGGGCCGATGTTTTAATGTCCCACAACTTGACTGTTCTGTCTAAACTAGACGTCAAGAACGTGTTCTTTACGGGATTGACCTCGATGGAAGTGACAATCTCTTTATGGCCCTTGAAATATCTAATGTACAGCTTCGTAGCCAAGGACAAGTATCTGATAGCATGATCAATCTCTCCATCCTTGGCCGGCGTCAGAGCATAAAGGCAGTCTAACTCATGGTGTGTGAATCTTGCTAAATGGGCTCCATACTTCTGGGACTGGATGTCCTTGGCGTGAGTTCCTTTGTGAGCGTCGTAGAGTTGAATTGATTTGTCCACACCAGCCGATATCAAGTGCTGGCCAGAATCATCAAAGTCTAGCGACGTCACACTGGCCTTCTTATGATAGTCAAACTCTTTGGCTGGCTTAAATGTTGATAGTACTTTGTCTGTGATCAATGTTGTTGATTTACTCATGGTGTTCGCGATGAAAAGTTACTGGTGAGTGAAGAGCACAAGTACCAAATCAACAAGGCCATTGACCAGCCAGCGAGACACTCTAAATAAATGAAAAACTAATAATCTACTTGTTGATTGCGACTTTGGTAGCAGCATCAGCTCACATCTTATATTTCAAATTCCGTAGTTGGGATCACACAACTGCCTGATCCACGACTTCGGTCCGTCCGACTACAGGGCCCAGGCAGCATTTGGCAGGTTCATCATTTTGCTGAATCTCTCATGTTTCCCCTCCCAACTATTGAGCTCAGTTCAACGAATGATCCAAGCTACAATAGCAACCCTAAGCCTGTCGAAGGGCATGTAGGATCTGTTGCAAGACGCGACGCCGTTATGTGCTGCTATGTTCTGTGTGACCATAGTTTCGGCACCTGCATATAACACCACGTACAAATTGGACAAAGTGCCCCTAAATGGTACAGCCCAGCAAACTATTTCTAGAATAAACACAACCAATTGACATGCCCGACCCGCAAGTTCCTTTCAAAGTCAAGGCATTGTACGAGTATAAGTCTGATTATGACGATGACTTGTCCTTCCTGGTGGGCCAATTGATAACCGTTGAGCAAGTTGAAGATGATGAATGGTACTCGGGGTCTTATGATGGTAAGACCGGGATGTTCCCAAAGAACTTTGTTGAAGTTATTCGTGGCCCATTGCCTCCATCGAACAGGCCCGTGAGGGCTCCGAAAGAGGAGGCTGTAGAAAAGCAGGAAGTCAAGCCAATTGAACTGGAACCAACTCCTTTTGCCCCCGCTTTTGTTTCTAAGGAGGCGGATCCAACTCCAGTAGATTCCAAGATCGACCAAGAACCAGCAATTGAGCACGACGAACCAAAAGCGCAAGATGCTGAGCCCGCCCTTGGTCTGCCAATAAAGGATAAGCATACACCACTTGAAACCCAGAAGTCTGGCTCCACCTCCGTCAAGCCGCCATTACCTGTTTTCCCCAACCAAAAGATCAACGATCCTTACAGCGTTAAGAAGCAGTTTTTGGCAACGGGTAAGTCCTCCTACGTGCCAAAGATTACTCCAAGAGACGACTATAATATTGTTGGCCATGCTCACCACAATGCTGCTCCTTCCAACGATGCTGACATTGTTAAGGGCACTACTTACGATGATCAGCCACAAGAAGAGGAAGGTCCTAAAGTGAGTTTGAAAGACAGAATTGCCTTATTGCAAAAGCGTCAACAAGAAGAGGCCGAAAGAGAGGCTTCTGCCTTGAAGAAGCAAGACGAAAGAAAGCGCAAGGCAGCCGAGTTGAAGCAGAAGAAGCTCGAGGAAGCAGAAAAAGTACCTGTCGAAGACCCTCAAGACGAGCCAATTGCTCCTCAACACACCCATGATGAAGAACATGAACGTCGTGAGATTGAGGCTGCACCTCAACATGAAGAGGACGACAGGGAAGTGGACCAAGAAGAAGAGGACGACGAGGAAGTAGATGAGCAACCCATTGAAAATGATCAAGATACTTTACATCAAGGCGAGGAACCTGAGGAAGAAGATGATGAAGAGCTCAAGAGAAAGAAGCTTGTGGAACGTATGGCTAAGATCTCTGGTGGAAGAAATATGTTTGGTATGATGGGAATGGCTTCTCCTTTTGGTGCAGCTCCCAAAGCAAAGCCTGCAGCGGACCCTAAACTACTGAAGAAAGAAAACCCAGCTAGCCCATCGCTTCCAAAGGCAATTCCTGTTATTCCAGGTGCTACTCTACCAAAAGCATTGGGGGGTAAAGCTGCTGAAGAGGAAGAGGAGGAAGATGAAGATGATGAGGAACCAGAAGTGAAACAATCTGTAGCGGTTCCCTCTGTACAAGACTCATCATCGCACGCAGTTGAGGAGGATCTGACTGAAGCTGAAGAACCAGAACATTCACACCCAAATCCAACCTCCATACCAAAGGAATCTAAGTTTGACTCAGCAGCTTCCGATAGTGACTATGACGTTGCAAAGGGAGAGGATTCGATAAAATTGACTAAACCAATTATTGATTCCGAGCCTACTGGGTATGAGGCCGATGAGGATATTTCTGACAACAGAAGTGCACTTCCTCCACGTCCACTGATTGTAACAAAGGATACTCACCATACCCATTCCCATGCTCATGCTCACACTCCTACCCACACTCCAATTAGAGACAGACATCCGCAAGTAAGTGCTTCACCATCCCTAGCTAATCCTCCTCCACAAGCACCGCCTCTTCCTACCCCAGGAACAGTTGATTCTCCACCAACCCCAAAGACAGAAGTATTACCTTCTCCAAATTTGGCGGAATCTCCAGTACGTCCACCAGTGCCATCAATCCCACCAGTGATTAACGAGCGTGCTGCTCCTCCACCTCCTGTTCCAACCGCTGCACCAGCACCTCCAGCAAGAAGTGCCCCCCCTCCAGTTCCTATCTCACCTCCTGCACCACCTACACAGGCACCTCCTGCAAGATCCATTCCACCGCCAATTCCGGGCACAGTTCCCCAAGTGCCACCTCCCGTTCCTTCCGCTGCAGTGGTTGTAGATGACGAATCCTCCGGGTCGGAGGTGGACACCAACGACCACACACAAGTTATTGATGAGGATGGAGAATACGAAGAGCTTGACGATCAGTTTGATTTCCTGAAAATGCCACAGAGAGCTAATACCATTGCTCATCCACAATTTGCTCCTCCACCACCACCAGTCCCACCAGGAGCCATTCCAGCCATTCCTACTCTGATTCCACCTAATGCCAAGGAATTCAAGAGGGCATCTACCGATCTAGCTAACATTTCTTTGCGTGAGCAAAGCACGGGCATCTCCGTATCCTCCAACCCTAAGCGTTCTTCGATCGACTCCACTTTCTCTAGAACTAGATCGATGAAGGGTAGATCAGGAAGCGAAAGAACTCAAGCCGAGACTGCTTTGGAAGAATTGGAGTATGAATTAGGCAACATTAGCAGTGCATCCAACTGGTGGATTAGAAATGAATTACCTGAAACGCTTGTTGGAAGAATTGGCGTTGATTTGATCTACGAAGTTGACTCTAACACAATCCAAAAGAGAGGTAACAGGGCTATCAACTACCGCGACTATTATATCTTGTTTTATGATTTATCCCAACTCACTTTTGAATTGGAGTACGAGAGTGAAGATCCTAGATCGACCATCCACGTTGTTAATTATGCGGCCAAGCCCGTTCCAATCATAAGAAAGGATCTCTTGGAAAACTACAACCGTACTTTTGGTCAAGCTATAGTTGCGTATGCATCCTCGTTGGTGAATACAAGTGTTCACGACAACATTGTGTCTGTTGTATTTGACAAGTTGAAGGCCAATAATCCTGCTCCACTCTTGCCTGTTGGAAGTAAGTCCTTTGGTGTCACAATCTACAAGAATTTCAACAACAGTAACATTGCTAAAATTGACGAAATTAAGGCAGGTGACATCTTGTGGGTTAAGAATGGAAAGTTTGTCGTTCATAAGGCTTTGGGAAACAAGACTGTGAGTATTGGAAATGAGAACCAAGATGGTGGATACTATGCTTCGATTATATACGAATTTGATCCAAAGAAGGAAAAGTTCAGAGTTCTTGAGCTGGATGCCCAGGGCCATGTCAAGAAAGAGAGTTATAAGCTCTCTGATATGAAGAGTGGTAGAATTAGAGTTTTTAGAGTGGTTGGCAGAGGCTACATTGAGTGGTAATAACACTCACTTCTAACAAGCCAATCAGTATTAACTGATGCAACTGATGACTGCTAAAACAGCGATGGCTTTATATTGTTTAGTAGTGATGTATGTTGAATGAATACGTATGATTTCTATATAAGACTATACACGTTCCCTACATTAAACGAGTTCAAGCACATAGGAATCCTAGACCAAAGCAAGTGAATCCACCCAAAGAGTCTCAGAGCATTCGCCAACCATTCTCAGTTGATCCATCTCTTCCACGCATCCTGGAACCGCACTAAAATCATGTTAGAAAAAGGAAGCCTTCCATACTGTGGGTTAAAGGCTGGACATAAGGGGGATACATAGATTTCGGGGGGATAGTCACTGGACGGGACTAAATAGCAAAAACGATATTGGAAAGCCAAAATTGGAGCGAGTTGGAGACAATATTAAAGAATAAAAATCAATGGAAATCAATAAACACAAGGATACGAGCCATAAGCATAAATGGATACGAGCCAGTTGGAGGTGGAGATGCTAGACATGCAGTAATGGGATTTAGCTCATCCTAGAATTTCTGGATATGTCAAAGAAAGAACCGTCTCGTAAGAGATCGAAGTACAAACTAACGGAATAATAGGAGCTAACGCGGACAATCGGGGACATTGGGGGACTAAATTGGGGGTCGTAACTGGGGACAATCGGGGACATTCAGGGACATTCAAATATTAACAGGAAGTAAATGGTACTCACAAGATGCTAACAATATTCTCAAATGGCACATCGGGTGAACTCAAACGGCACATCAGATACTCGGACGTCACACTCAAGACACCAACCATATGACAAATCAGGGAATATTTTGAAATCGTGATAGAAGATTACTTTACCAAATCAGGCAAGCGATGGCACATCAAAAAGGGAGAATGTGTAAACATCACATGGACAACAAACGCTAAGATAACACATGGACTAAAGACAAAATAATAAATAGCACTCGTGGACATATACAGAACGCAGAAACGGAACTTGGACCGAGACTCATACGGATATTCAATAACGCAATGGCAGGTGGGAAACTCACAGCAAATCTAGGTTACTAGAATCTAGTTAATACTCAGAGCCAACAATCCCATACATCTTACTCAAATAACCCATGTTACTTTGCTACCGCACTATACATATAACGAAGGAGGGCAAAAGCAGATGGGATCACCTTGGGCGTGGTATGGGTGAACGTCTGATGTTCTTGTAAAGGCCTTTGGATGTTCATATGATTCGGAAAAAGCTTGCTTGATCTGGAATAACGATATGATTGAACTCATTTTCTGGGGTAATTTTTTTAAGTTATAGGTTGAGGTTGTCGTTCCACACTCTTAAATAGTTTAAGTTTTCCTGCATAGTGTCACTAGCGAGTGACGCTAAGATTTCCCAGCCGCCCCTGAAACGACCAAGATTATGTGAACAAGTGTCACTAGAATGTACCGCGCTGTAGGGAAACACGTCAATTAGAGGGGCTGCAGGTGTGGCATAATTACGGTTGGCGACGTAGTAATGGGTGCAGCCAGCAAAGTAGCAAGCGAAGGCTCGTAAATGGGGGGCAATTGGCGCCTGAAATTCGTGTCCCGTTCCATGGAACACGTCTGTCGCCGTTTGTGCGACCTTTTTATCGTGCAACACGAATTACATAAATAGAAGTTGGAAGCAAAAATTTACAACCCTTTTGTTTTGTACAGTACTTCACCATGGGCCAACCAATTCAAGAATTGAAGCCGGATTTCGTGTTATCCGTGCAATACACCACCAAGAGTGGAGAACCGGACATGGTATCTGAACTTGGATTAAAGTCTTTGTTGGAAACGTTGCAAAAGTACGATTTTTCAAGCCAAGTCAGGGCCGGTGGTGCTTCTGAATTGCTTGTGTTCATCAAGTTGTCGTCTTCCAAGTACGCAGAGGAGGCTGAGAAGGACTTGATCAAGAACTACGAATTCGGAGTCACTGAAAACAACGAAAACCATTCTTCTAGATTGAGAATCGTTTACGAATACTTGACCACTAGCACCAAGTTGGGCGGCGCAGGGATCTCTGTCTCCAAGGAGTGGAAGACATTGAAGTCAATTGCCCCAGTCACCGTGGAGGACAACACTGCCTTGGATGACTTCAAGGTCCACGTTACCCCAGCCAAGTTGACCACTGCCTTGGTCAAGGAAAAGTATGGTGTCAGGATTGCTCTCTACTTTGAATTTCTCAAGTCATATATCACCTGGTTGATTTTCCTTGCTGCCGCAGGTGGATTCACCTACTTTCAAAAGAAGACGTCTTTCCTGTTGACCTATGCCATACTCAACTTGATATGGGGTGTTCTGTTCATCACTTTCTGGAAGAAGAAGCAAAACTCGTTGGTTAACGCATGGGGTGTGCAAAATTCGAGCTTGGTCGAAGATCATTACACTCGCTTGGCGCAAGTCAACGAGCATTTCGAAGAAAAGTCCACTTACACACACGTCAACAACTCTGAAGGTATTAGATTTGTCAAGCAGTTGACCTTTGCTCCGGTTGCGCTAGGCTTCACCGCAGTCTTGGTCTTCTACCAGTTGTCGTGTTTTGTCCTAGAAATCTTCTTGTCTGAGGTTTACGATGGCCCACTCAAGTCCATCTTGACCCTCATTCCTACCTTCATGATTGTGGTATTTGTTCCAATCTTAACTATGGCCTACAACGTTGTAGCCAATATTCTTATTACCTGGGAAGCCCACGATAATGATTACAGCAAGCACAATTCTGCTATTGTCAAGTCGTTCGTTTTGACTTTCTTGACCAGCTACATGCCATTGATCATCACTTCGTTCATTTATCTTCCATTTGCCCACTTGCTTGAACCTCGTTTACATGACATCAAGAGCTCCATTGCTTCGAGAGTCAACGAAAACTACTTTTTCTTCAAGTACCTCGTTCAATTGAAGAGACAAGAAGACTTCAAGATTAACCAAGAAAGATTGAGTGCTCAATTCTATTACTTTATGGTTACCAATCAAGTGATCCAGTTGATCGTCAAGTACCTTGTTCCAGTAGTTATCAACAAGGTCTCTGCCCACCTCGCCAAGAAGAAGAACCCTGTTACCTACAACGACAAGCCATCTGAGGCAGCATGGTTGACCAAGGTCCGTAAAGCTGTTTCTTTGGGCCAGTACGACGTCAACGACGACTTCAGAGGTGTAATCGTTCAATACGGTTACCTCATCCTTTTTGGGTCTGTCTGGCCATTGGCTCCATTTGTCTGTATCGTCTTTAACATCCTCATTTTCAAGTTGGATACCTTCAAGTTGGCCAGTGGACTCTACTTCAGACCACCTATTCCTGAAAGAGTTGATTCGATTAGTCCATGGAACGAAGCTTTGTTCCTCTTGACCTGGCTCGGTTCTGTGATTTCTCCAGTGGTCACTGCATTTTACCGTCATGGAGTTGCACCTCCAAAGCACCAAGGTCCATTCTCTTTTGAAAAGGCCAGTGTCAACGTCAGTTCCTCTTTTTACTTGGTCTTGACATTGTTTGCTGCAGAGCACACTTTCTTTATTGTCTACTACGTTTCCAATAAGCTTGGCGAATTATTCAAGTCTGAAGAAGAATGGAAGAACGACTTTATTGACAATGACATCAAGTTGAGACGTGACTACTACTCTGGAAATGTCAAGCCAACATATGTTCCTGATGATGACGGAGAATGGGCAACTTTCACTATTGATGACGGCTTGAAGGAAGCTTTTGACGTAAGCAAGGGCATTCCAGCCAGTGCAATTTCAACTGACAAGAGTTCAACTGAAAAGACCACTCCAGACACAGAAACCGAGGTCATTCCAAGTGCAGCAGCTAATTACCTGACTTCCGCAGATAACAGGGCCAAGCGTGCGCAAGAGATCAGAGAGCAAGACTTACACGACCAAGAGGAACAATTGAGATTAGTTAAGGAAAAGACCGACACTATTGTGCGCTACCCATCCAGTGCCGGTACCGATGAAGTGTCTGCCATTGACGACAACACACATGCCCAAGTGGACTTGTCCCAAGACAAGATCAACCCAAAGCTTGCAAAGAAGACCCACACGTTGGACCCAAGAAACTTGGACGGCAAGCCAGACCACTCCGAGGCTAGCTCAACCAGCGGTGTCAGTGTAGAAGACAACACATCCAGTGTCTACAGCGACAGCCCAATCCCAGGTGGGGGAGAAGCCAAGGTGTCTAGAAAGAAGTCTACATTGAAGAAGTTATTCAAAAGCAAGAAGTAAGATTTATGCAAGTGGTTAGTTTTTAGGAGGTCTAACACCAAAGATGGCAGTACCCACACGGACACTAGAGCTTCCTTGGATGATAGCTTGTTCATAGTCATTACTCATTCCCATACTCAATTCGATGTTAGTGCCGTATTTTTCGTCTAGTAATTTCTTCAACTCTACCAACTTTTTAAAGTCTTTGTTTTCTTCTAAATCAGACGTTGACTCTGCAAAAGACCCGATAGTCATGAGTCCTTGGAAATGTAACTTTTTGCAGTTATGTGATGTGAGGTAGTCTACTGTTTCATAAAGGTCATCCAAGACCTCAGGAGAGTAGCCTGATTTTTGCTCTTCCCCAGAGGTGTTGATTTGCAAGTAAATGTTGATTGGAGTGCCGTCGACCTCGGCTCTCAAAGCGTCTAACTTCTTGCATTTCTTCAACGAGTCGATCGTTTCCACGGCGTACAACAGATCTATGTTCTTGGCCAAGTCTTTGCACTTTCCTGTTTGAAGGCCCCCAATAAAGTGCCATTTAATATCCTTGGGCAACTCTTTTGCCTTTGTAACAAGCTCTTGGACGTAGTTTTCTCCGAAATGACGAACTCCGTGGTTGTAGAGGGCCATGATGTCAGACGACGGTTTCAACTTGGATACTGCAACCAACCTGACGGCGGGGCCGGAATGCTGTGACGAAATCTTCATCACCTTGTTCAACACAACATCATATGCTTGTTGGATCTCCAGTTGACGCTCTGCTGTAGGTTTAAGGGTGGACATTCTCTTTATGAAAGTCAAAGGTTGAGCAAGAGTTCGAAGTTTGATCATTACTAAAAAAAATATACCGATGTCTCATACGAGAGATAAGGCGGGGGAGCCCACCAGGTGCGAACACTACGGCCCACACAAATTGCAGCCGTCCACTGAGCGTGGAGGCGGCCGAACTGGGCCGTCACATGTCCTCTGCCCCATCTCAAGTCATCGTAATCCGCCGATTGGGCCCATAACAGACACACTTCATTGTTATGTGAGTGGGAACTCCACGTGACCCAGCCTAGGCTGTCCCCGACACACAAAGGTTCGCCGCCAATTTGTTTTTTTACGGCTCATCGATCTGAAAATTCGAACCAACAGTATGACTGATTCCATCTACAAGGGAGACGATTTCGAAAACAAGGTAAGAAAGCAAGTGGAATTCTACTTTTCCGACAGTAACTTGCAAACTGACAAGTTTTTATTCAAGATTTATGAGGCCAATGATGGATGGGTCGAATTGCTGACCATCTTGACCTTTTCGCGTATGAGACAGTTCCGTCCAGAAGACAGAGTCATCGCCGCCTTGAAGGAATCCAACAAGTTGGTTTTGTCTCCAAACGAAGACTCGATTAGAAGAAAGGATCCTTTGAAGGACTTCAATGAAGTCAAGAAGAACAGAAAGAGAAACACCGTCCATATTGAAGGTTTCCCACACGAAGCCACACAGGAAGACTTGGAAGGTTTCTTCACCAAATTGGCCGAAAGCTTGCCAAAGGAAAAGTCCTTTGCTTCCTTGCGTAGAATCAAGAAGAGAGCCAACCAAGAATTTTTTGGTGTTGTCGATATCGAATTTTGCACCCAAGAAGACGCAGACTACATCTTGAGTGACTTGAACTTCACCTACCCTGAGGGTGTTGTCACTGAAACCGAAACTGAGGAAAAGAAGCCAAGCTTGAAGAAGATGTCTCTCTTGACTTTCCAGGAAATGAGAGCCAACAGCAAGAGATTCGGTGTCAATGATGTCACCAGAAGAAGAGACAGTTTCAACGAAAACCAAAGAAAGAAGTTCAAGAAGAACCCAAAGAAGGAAGAGTCCGAAAAGGATGATTCCAAGACCGACGAACCCGAAAAGGCCGAAGAAGAGAAGGAAGAGCCAAAGAAGGAAGAAGCGGCCGCTGCTGATCAACCTGCAAAGGATGATTAGTGTTGTATAAAGAATAAAATGTACTGCATATAGGTCATGCCTCGTAGCCCTCACTGCTCACGGCCCTCACTGCACGCGACACTCAACTGGCCTGAGTCATGACTCAGGCCATGAAAGGTATGGGAGTTACTGTCGTTAACTTTTTGGGTATCCGTAGATCGTACAGATCGACTTGTAGTGCGTGTGACTGGTCAACAGGAGCCAACCACCTCCCATGGCCTAATCATACAAAACATCCACAACCAACATTACCTCGATATACTCCTATAGTTATTCTTCTCCCTGCACCTTCATCCTGACCCTTCTCATCATCATTATCATCATCCTCATCAACAACCACTCGTTCACATCATTCTGCTGTTTGCTGTTGTGTGTTGTCTCGTTGATGTAGTTCCCTGCACATAACCTCACGCGTCTATAAACTCGCACGCGTTCTTCACAACAAACTGATAATCACCACACTTCAGAGCATGACGGTCGATGAAGCAAGTAAACAGAGCCTAGTGGCAGCATTTGGACCTGTTGAGGACGACGTCCTTCAGAAGCTCTACACTTTTCAGAAAATGTTTGACCATGAGGCAGACGACTTATATGTGAGTTGGGAAACTTTCAACGTGAACAAAGTCCAAGACAACTTGGACTTGACAATAGATAATCTCGACCAGTTTCAAGAATATCTCCAGGCCAGCATTTCCACACCATCTACAAAGACCAGAACTGACGTGGTGTCCAAGAGAAAGGGTATTCGGTCAACAGGATTACTCTCTAGTCCGTCTGGTCCAAGAACTCCGTTAGTGAAAAAGAGAAGAGTTGATGATTCAATATCCGCAGGAGTCTACACTTCTTCACCTGCTGCCTACGAAACCGCCCAGAGCAGCTTCAAGTCCTCGTCCCCAATCAAAAAGCAAAGCCAAAGCTCTGAATCGTCCAACACGATATTGGAAACTTTGAACCCTCAGATCGACGAGTGCCCCGGATATGTGCAGCTCGACCAAGACCCAGCCACTGCCATCAAGCCTTTCAAGTTGGCAGCCAACTTTGATGCAGCCAAGTTCAATTTCAGAACCATGGCCATGAAGTTGTTGGAAAGTGCCGATGTGTTGGACGATCAGATCGATACCTTTGCGCAGTTGTACATGGAGCATGACAAAACCGCGCACATAGGCAACCCATGCTTGAGCTCTCAATTCGACATAGTTTGTGCGGGTAGGATAGTGCCGGATTCTCCAACGTACGATCAACTGATCAACTACACCCTCAACAGCTCCTCCCTCTACTTGGAGACTTCGAGAATGGGTGGTATTGGGCAGAGAATTCCATTGGACCTCAGCCAGTTGAAGGGCTACTCACTCTTTCCTGGTCAGATTGTGGTCTTGAAAGGTAAGAACCCCACAGGAAGCACGTTTGTTGTGGGCCAGGTGTTGAAAATTCCTGATTTGCATGCGCCAGTGTCAACCTCGTCAGAGTTGCAAGCCTACCAAGACATGCAGGTGGAATCGGGCGCAACCAAGGTGGTGGTGGCCCTGGGTCCTTACAGTAACCAGCACACACTCAACTACGACAAGTTCAACGAGTTTGTGGACCACGTGAATGACACAGTCAAGCCACACATAGTCATATTGAACGGCCCGTTCGTGGATATCACCAACCAGGCCGTCAAGAACGGAGACTTGGAAGTGGAGGGAGACAAGCTGCAACCCAGAACGTTGGACGAATTGTTCAAGAAAGTCATAACACCCATTATCCGGAAAATCAACCCTCGTATCCAGGTGATTTTGATTCCTGCGCTCACAGATAGCATCGTCAAGCATTGTTCGTTCCCGCAGGACGCATTCGACAGAAAGAAGTTTGGGCTACCAAAGAACGTGAAGGTGTTCCCAAACCCGCTGAATTTCTCTATTAACGAAGCGTTGTTTGGCTACTCCAACCTCGATATCTTCAAGGACTTGAAGGATGTGTTCTTGGACGACCAGTCCACTGTCTTGGGGAACAGATTTGAAAGAGTCGCAAACCACATTTTAGAGCAAAGACGTTACTACCCTTATTTCCCGGGGTCTATTAGAAGAAACATCACCGCTGAGGGCTCCAGGTTGTACGAGGGAGTGATGAGTGAAGAGTTGCCCGACGCTGCGGTCGGGGGATCTTCCTTGGAAGTGCCCTACTTGGGATTATCTGACTTGGGGAGCACCTTGCCCGACGTTTTGATTAGTCCCTCAGAATTGAAGTACTTTGCCAAGGTAGTCAAAGGTGTTGTTGTAGTGAATCCAGGATTTTTCATCAAGGGTAACAGAGATCCTCTGCGAGAAGATGGTAGTTATGCTGTGTTGACCATGGAATCACCAGACTTGAACATCAATGTTGAACAAGTGAATGGCCAAGATTTGTACTATCATAACGTTTTCAAGAGAACGAGGGTGGATATAGTTAAGAGTTAGTATACATGATGCATGCGTAATTAGAGTGGTTGTACTGGCGACAAATGTAGGACGAACCGGTCGATGTGCGGCGGAAGTGTCTGCTGACGCAGCGGGCCCGACACTTTTTTTTACCACGCGGTGTCTGCGCGATGTCACTGTGGATCACTAGCCACCGAGCGGTATTGGCCTCGGTATTAGTGCGCCTGGAGGCACTGACCAGGCCTCGTTTACGGAGAAGGAAATTCTCTTCGGCTGCAACACAAATGCCTGTAGGGCCTGCTTGTTGCCACACTTCCCCTTCTGGCCTGCATTTGCAATCATGGCTCGTGATGAACTGCTGTCAAATCCGCAACTAAACTTAATCTTGTGTACATCATCAGCAAAAGATGTTTCAGAAGCTGTTTGGCAAGCTAAAACATGCAAATAAGCTATGCGTTATGTTCTGTGCAGGGCCCAGCTGCACATTTTCAACGCCGTTTCAGAGTAGATCAAAATACAATAAAGTCCGAGACCCTCTTCAACTGAGGAGTATGATCAATAACTACTCTGGAACACTGTATAACTGATTATTTCACACTAGTTTAGTGTTGATTTTAAGTGTATGGGGTTATTTCTAGGCAGTCGGACCTTTTTTAGCGTACGTCTTCATAACCACGTAGGGAGCGACGTTGCGTTTCAGAGTGGATACTATGTGCACACCAACGATGAACGGTGGATCTGCATAGCGATCCATCCCAATCTAAAATAGCGGCCACAAAAAGTAGTGCAGTGATGCTCTAGACATCTCTGTCAAACGCTGATGCTTTAACTTGTCTTGCGGCCGAGGAACTCACTTTACTGAAGGGCTTCTGAGTTTTAAGGTTAGCGCACTTCCCACGAGGATTAAGCCACCAAATTTCACCATTACTGAGGGGCGCGCTCTTCGCCTATCTTTGCTCTGCCAAATACGAGCGTGCAATTAGAAAAACATAATAGCAAGGAGTATGTCTCTAACCAAAGCAGTAACCCAATCGGCTTACAAGCTTAGAGACTATCAACATGACGTTATCGGTGCCGTTCTTTCTGCCATAGATAGAGGTGTTAATAGATGTGCTGTTGTTCTAGCCACCGGAGGTGGAAAGACGGTGGTGTTTTCTCACTTAATCCCCTTGTTGGTTCCAAAAACGAAACAAGGCGGCAAGACCCTTATTCTCACTCATAAGGAAGAGCTTATCAGACAGGCTGTTAGTACGCTTGCCCTTGCAAGTCCCCACTTGAAAGTGGAGATAGATATGAGCACGTACAAGCCGACCTTTGAATCAGACGTTATTGTTGCCTCTGTGCCAACTCTCATGAAAATGTCTAGATTGGGACTATACACACCGAGCGAGTTTAAGGCCATTATAGTTGACGAATGTCACCATGCCACCGCCAAGTCGTGGGAGAAGATCTTGAACTACTTTGGCGCTGGGACTCCTGAGTCGAACATTTACGTTGTCGGGTTTACTGCTACTTTTGAGCGGTCCGACGGTGCTGACTTGACTGAGGTATTTGACGAAGTTGTTTACACACGTACGTTACTAGAAATGATACAGAACGAGGAGTTGGTTGACATGAAGATGTCTACGGTGGGCTCCGAGCTTCGCTTGGACAAGGTGAGAAAGTACAAGAGTGATTATGCGCTCACGGAATTGACAAAGGTCATGAATAACCCCGACATAAACAATAACATTGTCATCTCCTACTTGAAATTGCGAGATGAATTTAATTTCAAGACTACTCTTGTCTTTTGTTGTGATATTGAGCATTGCGTGACGTTGACGGCGATGATGAGGTCCCAGGGAATAAATGCCCAGTACGTGACCGGAAAGTCGAACAAAGTCGAGAGACAGGAGATCATTCAAGATTTCAAAGATGGCAAGATAGATGTCTTGTGTAATGTTCAAGTGTTTACTGAGGGTACAGACATAGCAAGCATCGACTCTGTCATCTTGGCCAGACCTACAAAATCCCGTACACTTTTGACTCAGATGGTTGGAAGAGGATTGAGATTGCATCCCAGAAAGACCATCTGCCACATTATCGATATGGCTTACAACTCAGACAAAGGAAAGATGTCTTCTCTTCCTTTGCTTTTATCCATGCCTGGGGAAACCTCTGTCGAAAACAGAAGATTCACTGATATGGCTAAAGAAAACGACAAATCCAAGGACGAAACCATTGATATGGATGCGTTGAACGACAAGCTTGAAAGTTTAAGAATTTTGGGAACCATTGTTGAATCAATTGAAATGGAAATTAGCACAATAGACGGATTTGCCAACTTGGTGCTCCATAATTTGAATGCAGCTCCTCCTGTATCAGAATACTACAAACCTCGCACGTCCTCGAGATACCTTACTAAGGAGGAATATGAAGTTATGCAAAATGATTTTGAAGAATTGAAAGAGTCTCAGATTACTTGGCAAGTGCTTGGAATAGGCCTTTGGGGTGCCGCTCTTGATTACACAAGATTCCTATTGTTGGAGAGAACGCTCTACGGCTACGAGGCCACTCTCCAGAAGTACACCAACAAGCAGATATATAAGAAGAGTGCTAACTATTATCAGCTCCTGCAAATTGCTCCACCTCAGAAGAGCCTTAAAATGGTGATACGCAAGTGCGAACGCGAATATAGATCCAATCAGACAATGACTCAGCGGAAGATCAATCCACTCACAGAAAAGCAACAGGAGTACTTGTTGAATAAGTTTTGCACGCTAGGAACGAGATGGTATGGCGATAATCCTGGATTGCGTCCTACCATAAAAAAGGCCTTGGAGAATATTAACCAGTATGAGGGATCCCAGTACATCTTCATGTTCTTTTTCTCGGTGGACTCACTTGGGCTTAGATGGCAGTTGAATAAATGGCTTGGTCCTGATGCTCACGTGTTGAAGAGTCGTGGGGTCGACCCCAAGGAAATGCCTGACATAATTGAACTCAAATCAGGCACGAGCTCGCCTGCAAGCGAACCGGCTGATGATATTTTTGAAGTAGATACAGCATTTAATGACGATAGCGATACCTCAAACTGCGTGGAAGATGATGAACCTTTGGAGAAGATCTTTGAGCCGCTGTCCGCTAAGGTGGATTTAAAGGATTATCCCCCGCTCTCGCCCGCTAAAAGTACACGTAAAGTGTTCAATTGGGCAGAAGATCCTGCGCAACCTGCTCCCAGGTTGCAGAATGGAATGGATCATTATAGAAAAGACTTGATTTGGAAGTGGGCGGATCCGTTTGTACGCCTGCTGCCAGAAGAGTTTTCCGCACCCAAGAAGAAGCTGGGGGTCAAGCGTTATTACAAGACTAGGAGAGCATGAGTTAATGATTTTTCTTGAAAACACACAACCATTTGGATAGGGTTATGTAGATTTGCTAGGGTATAGGTTACAATATATATTGATGGTTCAGACAGACTGTAAAGGCCTATAGCACACCTGTAAGTGAGATTGTTTTGTTTGTGCAATGCATTCGCACCAAACCGTGTTTAGTTTTTACGTTTCCTTTTCACTTTTCCATTTGTAAGCACCATGAAGTTGTTAGCGATCTTTCTAGCGCTACTCACAGCATTTGCTATTGCAGACCCCAATGTGGTTGACACGGAGGAAGCGGAAAAGATCATAAGCCAGTCAAAGCACACCAATAACTGGGCAGTCTTAGTGCTGACGTCGCGTTTTTGGTTCAACTACAGACACATGGCTAATGTGTTAAGTTTATACAGAACGGTCAAGAGACTCGGAATTCCCGACTCGCAAATCATTTTGATGCTCTCGGATGATATCGCATGCAATCCCCGTAATGCATTCCCAGGAACCGTGTTCAACAACATGAACCAGGCTATTGACTTGTATGGAGACTCGATCGAAGTCGACTACCGTGGGTACGACGTGACTGTCGAAAACTTTGTGAGACTTCTCACCGACCGTTGGGACCCAGACCACCCAAGATCCAAGAGATTGTTGACCGATGAGAACTCAAATATCTTCATCTACTTGACCGGTCACGGAGGCAATGAATTCCTCAAGTTCCAGGACGCAGAAGAAATCGGATCCTACGACATTGCGGACGCCTTCCAGCAAATGTACGAAAAGAAGAGATACAACGAAATCTTCTTCATGATCGATACTTGCCAAGCCAACACCATGTACGAAAGGTTCTATTCTCCAAACATTTTGGCTGTGGGGTCGTCGAAGATCGAAGAGTCCTCCTACTCGCACCACTCCGATTTGGACATTGGTGTTGCTGTCATCGATAGATTCACCTACTACACCTTGGAGTTCCTTGAAAACGTCAACAAGAGCTCCAAAATCACGTTGGACAAGCTTTTCGATGAGTATACCTTGGAAAATATCCACTCAACCCCAGGTATCAGAACCGACTTGTACAAGAGAGACGTGAACCAGGTTTTGTTGACAGACTTCTTTGGTAATGTCCAAAACGTGGAGGTTGATGGCGTAGAAGATAACTTGTTGGACATTTCCACCCGTGACAAGGATGGTAAGCAAATCGAAGCCGACGATAAAGGCTTGGTTAGCTGGGGTGCTTGGACGGTCAACTCTACAGTCCCCACCTCAGAAAGGTTTGTCCAAGCAAAGGACAAGGCCTTGGGATTTGTCATTTCTGCATTTGTAATTGGTACTTGGTTTGTTCTTAAGTAGATAAGAAAGTTAGATAGAACTGTATTGTAGTGAAATGCGTTGAGAAAAGTCACGGTTGCGTTACCTTGACGCACCACTTTTGTGTACCAACAGGCTATATGACGATTACTCGCTCTCCCGTCACACGAGAATCGAGCTGCGGATTATCTGCAAGGCACGACTATGTAACACCCACACCACGAACACCGCAAAAGCTTCGTTGAGAGGCCTCTTCCCGCTACCGGCCACCGGTAGACCTTTTTCCTGCCGTCATTTTGAAACGTTGATTTTCCTGATTTAGGGTGAGTACCTACATTCACAACCATCGGCGTTAACCATCAATAAGCAACGAACTAGGCTCACTGACAGCGATTTTCAAGTGACTACGCTATAGTTGAGAACTCATCGGATTCACAGGTGTAGAAGTGGTCTCTTTTGCACCTAGTTGCCTGATTTGACGTCAGTTTTCGTGGTCTGTTCGGTAACCTGGCATTTGCAGCCTTGAATTTTGCTGCTTTAAACAAACACGTCTACGCACAAAAATTATAAATCAAAACAACAATTAGAGATGCATTCGATAGTAAGCGCCACGGAGCTCTTCAATCAAATTGCATCTAGAGAAGTTACTAGTGAAGAGAAGCTTGATTTGATCCTTCAATTGAAAAGTCATGTTAAGAAAGACTTTGTCGACCTAACGCAGGTGCCTCGTTACTTTGAAGCGCTCTCCGTAGCAGTCGATATCCATGATCTAGGGATACTGTCCTATAGTTTCAGCGTGTTGTCGCATCTAGTTAAACGAGTTAGCATGCAAGAAAAGTCGGGTCAGGTGCTAAAACTGCAGGCCTTCTTGGTTCTCCCAATTATAATTAGCCGCATGGGAGACTCGAAATCATCCTCAAAAACGTCCGCTAAAAAAGCGTTGGAAGCATACTGGTTGTCAGCACCCCAAATCGTCGACAAGAACATCCTGGAAATTGCATTGAAACATAGAAACTCTACCATTAACGTGGAAGCCGTCAACTGGCTTAACCATCTCATTTCAAATATAAATCAGCATTTCAAGTTAAATCCCTTTTTGCCCGAGTTGGTCGCATTGATAAAGGCTGGAAACCCGGAAGTTACCAATAGTGTGGGTGATTTATTGCAAAACTACTACAGTTACAAACACAATAAGATGTATAAGTTTGACTTAGCCAGGGAATTGGAGTTGCAGAACATACCGTTGAAAACGGCTGACGAGTTGATGAAGAAGGTGGGTGGACTCGAATTTGATCTTGAGCCTGTAAAGCCAAAGCTGACTCTGTTAAGTGCACCAAGAGACGAACCAGTGGAAAAGCCACCTCCAAAAGCTACGGTAACCCCAGCACCTCAGCTGCATCGTCAAGAGCACAATGCTCGCCCGCAACCAACAGAGCTGGCACAGACTGTAGAGCCAAAGACTTCCAATGATGAACTCCAGTCCATTCTTCTGAAGGTGAAGTACGACTTGGACCCTTCAGTGAAACCACTCGCCTACTCAAGCGATGAATCGCTATTCAGTATTGTGCACGAATTCCAGCCTGCTTTCAACAACAAGGAAACAGAATTCAATTGGAGTGTCCGTGAAAAGCACATTATAAAACTCAGATCTATTCTCAGGGGTAATTCTCCAACAGTGTACAGAGATACTTTGCTTGCATGCGTAAGGGACTTGTCGGAAGGAATATCCAAGTGCGTGAATTCCTTGAGAACTACTTTGAGTGCCAACGGGTGTCAGTTGATCAAGGAACTAACAATCATTATGGGCCGCAGCTTTGACCCACTCATTGATCTTTTTATGGGGCATTTGTTGAAGTTATGCTCCGCTACCAAACACATTGCTCTGACTAATGCCAACATGACAATATGTGCTATTTTTGCCAACTGCTCCTTCAATTCTAGATTGATGACAAAGGTATCCAATGCTTCCAATGAAAAGAATGTTCAGCCCCGTACATATAGTGGCACATGGTTGCAAATTTTGGTGATAAGATTCCACGACAATCCTATGTTTTTGGTTCCTCATGGAACATCTCCTCTGGGAACAGATTTGTGCGCAAAGATCTTACCCAAGTTACTTTCAGACCCAAACCCTGCAGTGAGACAAGGTGGTAAGGATGCATTTTGGTGTTTCTGGGGAAAATTTCAGATTGAAGCTGAAACTCTACTTTCTAAATTGGAACCAAAGGTGGTAAAAGGCTTGGAACGCTCTAAGCCCCAAGCTTCCAAGGTAGTGGCGTCTGTGCTTCAGGTTAAAAAACCAAGAGCTTCCTTGAAGGAGACTATTATTGAACGCAATAGAGAAATTAGAAGAAGAGAGTCGTCTGGATCAAGACCAGGATCTAGAGCCGGCTCTGAAAGTTCAATCCAGATTCATCTTCCAGAGCATAGACCAAGTCGGATTGGAAGCTTGCCAAACAGATCCCTTTCAAGCACTATTCCAAAGCCCAGGGAAGTTGTGCAGGTCCCTTCCGTGCAAGCTCTAGAAAAGGCATCTACACCGGAACAGCCACCACTCCCACAATTTCAAACTCCATTGCATACCCCTAGTGATCCCGTAGAAAGTATCATGGAACTGGATAAGAAGCTTCCTAGTGACCCAGTTCAGAGTTTTGATATGCAGGAGGATCCTATCATCAAGTTCTTGTCCTCTAATCAAACAGACTTGATTGTGGAAGGAATCAACCTCCTTAAGTATGCGATTTTGGGTGGCGAGGAGTTATCTCCTGAGGTTCGTGGATCGCTTAAGAAGATTTCGATTAGAGATCCCGATCTTTTAAAGCCACTTTTGGTCACATCAGATGCATTGTTCAAGAACGCCAAGAGGTTCTTTGCAGCAGATGACTTTTTCAGAGTATGTTCGATATTGATACATCCGGTTACGGATAAGCAAGTGGATTTGCTAATCAACATGTTTGAAGTTGAGCAGATCTATGACAGCACTACAAAATTGTTGTCCTACACTATTAGCACGTCCAATATTTTGGATAGTGACGATGATTTAACGATTCAGGTTATTAGGTACAAATCCAACATAATCCGTATGATAATTGGGTTTTTGAACAAGGGCTTGGATAAGATTCCTATCAGCGATAATTACTTCCGAAAGTTGACTTCGAACCTTTTCGAGCTTCTTAGCTTGGTCAGGTCCACTGAAGTGTTTGAGACATTCTCCCAATTGATCAAGAAGTTGTATGGTATTAACACTACCTTGTTTTTGTCTGAGTTGAGTTTAGAAGATGACTCGACTCGGGAGGATGTTGAGGATGTTGTTGGAATTGAAAAGTCGGAAGCCAAGAGCGGTATCTCGCACCAATTGGGACCATTGTTTGAGTTGACCCAAGTCAATCCAATCAATAGTGCAGACAACTTTTCACCAGTGAAGCTAGGTACTGATTTTACAATGATAGTTCCTGTCAGAAAGGAGAATGATGAGATCACGTATGTACCAAAAAAGAAGGAGCTGGAGCCAGCAGCAGAAGCGGGACACCTTGACCTGAAACAAGAAAAGCAATCGCAAGGACAAGAGATGGTAAGTCAAGAAGTCAGCACTCAAGAGGATACTCCTTCACATTCTCAAGTACAAGTGGAGGAAGGCATGGATATCGACCAAGTGGTGGAAAACAATAGTCAAGCAAAACAAATAGATGAGGATGAAGCTGGCAAAGCAACTGAAACTCTTGATACACAGTTAACTTCAGACGCAGATACACATGCAGAATTAAGCATTCATACAGCAGCACATAATGACATCAAAAAGAGCTCACCATTTCAGGACCATTCGGATACAGACAACATATTTGCAGCTGAAGACGCCAACAATCGAAAGTCTGAATTGTTTGCCAAGTTTGACGCCGTTAATGAGCACCCCAACGAATTGGCGGAAGATTTTGCGCAAGTCAAGATCACAGAGGGATCCGGGGCTTTTGCCAACCCCAGTTCGATCCAATCATTTATCGACAAGGTGGACCCATTGAGGAATGTCTCAAGCAAGACAAAGCATATCAATATTTATGAGGATGCTACCGGGTCGCCGCAGAAGGTAAAGGAGTACAACTATTCCGACATGAATTGGTTCAACTTCCAAGTGGCCAAGTTATCGCTTGACGAGAGTGGGGCATCGAAGAGCGATGACCACTCGATTGAGAATTTGAAGAGCGTTACGGGGCGCATTGGAGAGAACACGGCAGAGGAGAAGGATTTCGTAGTTGCATTAAACATATTGCAGAAGCTCGATGTCAGGGACGGAGACTTGGAACTACAGAACTACTTTGCGATCCACGGGAAGAACTTGTTGGAGAGTGCACTTTGGAAGATGTTTGAGAAGATGGCCGAATTGGAATACACGCGGATTTTGAGCGGAATCATTTTGATCAAGCAATTGCTTATCAACCGGTGCCACCTCAAGTTGAGCACGCTTTGGGAAACGTTGGTTTCATTGAGTGAAATTGAAAACAATGCAAATAGCCAACACAGCATAGAAAATGAATTGGATCATGCATTGGGTGAAACGTTTGATGAAACATTGAGTGGAATTTATAGCACTCAAGAGATTTTGAATCATCTTTTGAATTCATTAGGATCCAAAAACGGTGATTCCAAAAATAGACCAAGGTCTTTAGTTTTTGTTTTAGATTGCCTTTCCAAGGTTTTAGGAGTGAATTCATTTACGTTACTTGTCAACGATGGACTAATTGATCAGATTGACAGCTTCTTACACAAATACATCAATGACGATGAAGTTGAAGTCAGACGGTGTGTTATTCACAGCTACAGCAAGTTGTTGAGGGCGTCCCGTGTCGCTCGCTCCAGTGACCTCAACAAGGCTGATAACGCCGATGAGAAACATGCGATGGACAAGGTCATGCAAAGCTTGTCTTTGACGCAGAGAAAACTAGTTGAATACTACAGTTAAACTGTGATGAGAGGAATGTTTTAGATCCATGTGATTGTTTTCATTCCCATCTAAAACGCAGATTATATATATATAGAAGTTTTTTTAGCACGGTTGGGACATGCTGCAATATAAAAGGTGCTGCTCATCTCTTGAGCCAATAATACACAAGAAGTCCAAAGTGGTGTCGTAACATTAATAATACACACAAAAGAAGACGATTAAAATGAATTGAAAGGTGCCGGGACAAGTTCGGCATGTTTGTGTGGGGGAGCTCCGAAGTCACCCCGTGGCAAGGGAATGGCTGCAAAAATGCTGCTGGTGCAATCAAAAAAAATATAAGTGCGTTGAGTTCAACACAAGATGCACGCAGCATGAACACAAACAGGCATCATTGCAAACCGAAAGCCAGAGTCAAAGTGGCACTTGGCCAAATAGTCAAAAAAAAGATGTCAATCTACTGTGAGTGTGGATCAGTACTAGTCTTTGCTGGTGGGAGGGGTCAGGATAGCGTCGCCGTTTTCTGTTTTGACGCTATCGACGTCGACCCTCTTGGGAATTACCTTGGTGACCTTCGAGTTGACGACGTCGTCCAAGGAACCTCCGTAATGCATTGGTTTATCTATTCTTTGTTTCATGATCCCACCTTTGTTGGCGAACATGGACCTTTTTTTCATCATCATGGCCGCACTGATTTGGTGTTGTCTTTGGGACGCCTGGCCCATAGGATGCAGGGATTGGGTTGGGGTTGGTTGGATGCTCATCAAGGAGGGATTCATCACCTGGTACATTCCGTTGCCGGAGAATCCGTAGTCCTGGTCGGCCATATAGTGGGAGTTCATGGGGATGACCTGCTCGACGTTGTACATACCAGCGCTCGAGGGCTGCACCCAGTACTCTTGCTCTAAATTAAGTCCTGTTCCTCTTTTGTACGGCATTTGGTTGTCATACCCGTCATAGCCACCACCAAAATGAGTATTATGTAAGGGAGTAGTCACAGCTATGGAGGGATGCATTTGTCTTGAGAAATTAGTCTGGTACTTTGCCAGCAAGGGAGGGGCAGGGAAGAAGTCGTCATCCATGCGGGCCGACTTGGGGACCATGGAGTTGGGCAATGGGGTCTTTAGCGGCTGTGCCTGTTCAATCAAGTATTCGTCGTTGTAAACCACCTGCGAGTTGACGTTGGAGTTGAGACCGCCCGCCCCTCCAAACTGGCCCTGCGCGCCGCCAGATGGATAAATGAACACGCTGGGGTCCATGACGTCACAGTTCTCGTCAAACTGGGAGTTGTATGCGTTGTGGTAGTTTGCATCTAGGGTTATGTACTCCTCGCTTGCACCCCCAAACTGGCCCTGTGAAGGTCCTCCTGGCAAGTTTGCCTGGTAGTACATGTGGTGGTACTGCTGCTGGTTGTTTGGGTCGCTTGGGTTGAAGTAGTCCAAGGGGAAATCGTCCTCGTAGTCGGAGTGGTGGTTGCTGTACTGCTGCGACTGGGCCTCCTGGTACTCAAAGGTGGGCTTGGACTTTGCGGGAACAGTCTGCGACTGGGGCTGCAGCTGCTGCTGCGAGTGGTGCGAGTGCGACTGGGCCGGGGGTTGCGCGATTGCAGGAGTCTCGGTGGCGCCCCCCGATGCATTAGTGGAGATGTTGGTGGTGTTGGCCAAGCCGTTCGATTCATCAAATGTTGGGACTTCATTGATTCTCTTTTGGTTTTCCATGTGGTCGGCCAACTGGCTGTACAAGCTGGAGGTCTCGTCGTACTTGAACGACTTGGCAGGCTCCTTGTGGGCTACGGTAGTGGCATTCTGGCCAAGCTTCTCCTTCTTCAAGTCTCTCTCCAACGCGTCTGCCATCAACTTGTCGTGAGGCACATTGAACCAGAAGAAAACCTTTTGTTTCTTTTGTGTTCTCAAACACGAGTTCTTAAACAAAAACTCCAAAAACTCGCTTCGTGGAGGCTCCAAGATAGCGTCGGTTCCACACTTGAGGTTCCTCAAATCTGAGAAGATACCTTCTTCAAACTTCTTCCGGTCAACAATCTTGCGTCCAAAGTGCTCGAACTTGTAGACGATGCATCTAACAATGTCTGTTCCGGTGATGAAGTAAAGATTGTTCCAATAGACACATGAAACAAACCCTTCATCATGATTCAAGTAGTATCTTCGAATAACCTGGTTTTCTTGCCAATTGGCAGGTGCTGTGGCAAGGAAGAACTTGAGATCTTCAATTAATCTCAACGATTCCTTTACTTCTTCCGAGGTCTTGGGATCGGCCTGTATCTCTTTGGTTGTCATGGAGGAAAAGGGCTAAAAAAAATACGCTAAAAAGGAATGTTGTGTGTGGTGATAAACGTGTAAATGGTCGGAACTATTTGACTTCTTCTAACGTTGATCTTGTAATGTTTATCTTCTACTTCTTCTGATATGTTTTGTCTCTCAATTTCACTCTGCAAATCTCAGTTATATTCTTGTTCCTGTCTTGTTTAAATGTTTATTGTTTTGAAATATCAAACAATCCCCTAACAGTATAAGAAAGAAAAAAAAAAAACGGAAACCGCGTCAAGTCGATTCGTGTGTTTCAGTTCTTTGAAGTCTGGAACTTTTTTTTTTTTTTTGCGAAAAGACGAGGGGAGTCTTTTTGGTTATGGAGACGATTTGAAGTTTATGGCGTTGACCTACTTATTAGGTGTCGCTGTCACTGTTTTAAGAAATAATATTATAAATAAATGAAAAAGAAAGACGGAGTTGGAAGTGCAAATTAATAAAAAGAGACTAGGTGTAAGTAGATGGCTGTCTCTCTTTATTATTTTGGTTGCAATGTAGTTGTAACGTTTTGGAACCGTTTGTTTTATCCAACTAAACTCAAACAATTCAGTCTTGAAACTTTAAAATTCAATCCTCGTTCTGTAACAGGAGAGAGAGAATGAGGAAAAAATCAGAAACCAATAAACTTTGGTTAAGGGCTTTTGTGGATGGGGGACTGCTTATATAGTTTTAGTTTTAAAAGTGTGTGAATTCTCTGATCTGTTTCAGATTCGAGATATAAAACATGACACAAAAGTTTCAAAGAGATTGGACACGATTGTGACGGTTTCATCTTTCTCTGGTGTATTGTCGGCGACGGAGTAGTGGGGGTATTGTTCAGCGGTGGGATGCATTGTTCGTTGGTGGACGTATTGTTTACGGGATTCATTCAATTAAATGGTTTGTTATATGTGCTGCTGGGTCCCGTGGGTGCTCGCCTAATGCATACACAAATTTAATTTGCTATCAGGGCACATGTGAGTGTCTGTCCGAGGAACCCAGCGACCGGAGCAGTCCTCCCCATAAGCAAGCTCGGGGGGAGCGAAAAGAAAAAGGTACGACGTGGTGCTACAATGCATACGCTGCTCATTCGGTGTACTTGTGTGGTACTTAAAAGTATAGGTTTGCGCCCAAAAAGTCACAATTACGACATGCATAATTTACTGCCCTCTTGGTCCTCAAAGCTTTTGCCCTTGTACGCGTCATTTTAGCCTACAGAAGTCTGGACCCTTGGGGTCCTGGATCTTTCCAAACTCCTTGGATCCCAGGCTGGCGTCCTACACGTCTGGGCGCGTCAGCCGGCAAAGGGTCTCCACAAGGTATCTTGATTTCGGCTACCCTAGCACAAAAAAAAGTTACACTGCTCTACTTTCCCTGTTCACAAATAGGAAATTGTAAATGCCATGCTCTAGTTAGATATATAACTGCCTATCGAAATCTACAAAAATCTGCCCTCTCAATTCCATAAAGATGAACCATCTACCCTCTTTCAAGGTGATGACTGAAGGTCTCAACATGGGCGAATTTGCAGCCAACAAACCCCATAATATCAATTGTTCCCAAACAATGCCAACCCGAAACGATCTTCTGCGCGATTATACTTATCGCCCACCCTGGACCGAAATCCGCCGTGCTTCGTCTGTTTCAGCTTTCCCCTTCCCAAGCGGGCACGTCAATGGCGCGCCCGCCAGGATGCCCTTGGACCCTAACGTGTTGGAGGTTGAAAACACCACTTTCAATAATCTCATGCACCTGTTGGAAACAGACTTGCCCATGAATTTGTCTGAACTAAGGGAAAAGTTGTATTCTCACATTCACACACCAAACTCCTCTTCTTATGCCGTAGACCCAGATGGTAAAAGAATAGTGTCAAGCGACATGTTTCACGCTTTTGTCGAGGGCTTGTCATTCGAGACTTTGGAGAGGTTCCGGATCTCAGTGTCAAATTTCGCAACAATTTTGCAAAATTTGAAGCATTTAAAACGTGAGTACAGCCAGCAGGACAGAAGACAATCGTATCCTGCAATACTACATATTCCTCCATTGCTCTCACGACCCATTTACAATATCAAGCCATTACAGCCCTTTGCGGGTCCTTCCAAGGTGAATAATACCGACTTTGTTAGCCAAATCAGACATGCGCCAATTGCGACCATTGGAGTGGTTGCAACTGCAGGCGCGGGATTGTCCGATCGGCCTGCGACTTCGGATCCCCAGATACCTCCATCTCAGAGCCAACCACAGGCTGCTGTGGAACCAGAATCTCCGCCAAAAGTTGCTTCCACGCCAAAGGTGTCGTCAACACGAAGTTGCTCCCCCTGCGATGCACACCTGGATTTTTGCTTGTCGGAATCTAACTCCGGTTCCAGCCCAAAAAGACATGTGAAGAAGAAGCAAGAGAGGAGAAAAAGAGACTTTTCAAGGTGCACTCACTGTGGGGCTGCAGATACCCCTGAATGGAGAAGAGGTCCTAACGGTAGCAGGTCTCTCTGCAATGCGTGTGGTCTATTTTACTCTAAGTTGAACAAGAAGTTTGGGGCCAGAGAGGCAAGCACCATTTTCTACTACAGGAGGTTCTCGAAAAAGATGCACGACCGCACAGTTCCCACTGCCTTTGAAAGAGACGCTCTTTTGAAGCTTGCAAAACGTGCTGGTCTAGATGGAAAATATGGTGACATGGAGGACCATGCCCAGGGATCCTCAGACTAACTTTAAAGTTTGTAGATTGACCACAAATGAGAATACAAAGAAAGCGTCACGAGTTTAAATTAGTTGCTTGGGTGCAAATTCCCGGGTAACCGTCACGAATATCCGGGCAGTTGAGTTCACTCAATCTCTGGTCGTGCTGGACTACACTGCTTTCACACCTTGTAATACTATATTAAAATACTATATACTTTGGTACAAACTAAAAAAAAATGTAAACTCCACCTTATATTTTTAAAGTCAAGACCGCAAAGTCAATCATAGTCACTCCATGACTTCTTTGCATTCCAGTCGTGGATAGGTACAGAGCTCGGAGCAAACTTGTTAAGGTCTCCATGTCCATACCAGGGCTGGGTACCAGTACCCGAAGAGCCATTGATCGACCCTATGGAGCCAATAGTGGTTCCAACAAATCTCTTGTCTTTAGGTTTTAGGGTAGAAGTGGATGTGAGCGAACCTCTTCTGAATGGAGGAACATACTTTCCTGCAGATGTGGATAAAATCTCCATGCCCACAGGTGTCTGATGCGAATTTGATATTACGTTGGCCAGAGACCCAATGGAAAGCGGTCTCTTGGAGCGCATGCCAACTTGCTCCGGCGACATGTTGTTGACATTCCGGAAAAGGGTTTTCTTGAACGCAATCTCGGATTGGTATTGCAAGGGTTTGTTGGAATCAAAATCATAGTCATCTTCCAATTGGAAGACTTCATCGTAGTCATTGCTCAAGGTCAAGTTGTCAAATTCTTCTGTCAATGGAAGATGCTGTGGGGACCTCGCATAATTCGGAGACCTCAAAAAGGGCGGAACATACTTGCCAGAACTAGACCCATAGCTGGCTGTAGAAGGTGCAGCCATGCTTGGATGGGCCAAGTTGGTGTTATTGCCTTGAGGAATCTGAGAAGCTTGAGCATATTGGGCCAATGAAGGCTTTTTACTCTTCCCCATTGAATACGATCTCGACTTTCTTCTTCCATTGTAATGACTACCTTCAGCGTCAAAGTTCTGACTATGGCGATTTTGACTCTTGTTGTTAAAACCACGTTGAGATCTGTTTTTCTGTTTTCCTTTGAATCCGTTTTGATTGTGGTAGTTGCTATTCTTCTTCCACGATCTTGGCTTGCGACCCTTCTTCTTCTTAAAATGCCCACTTGACCGGTTTCCATTGCCGTTGTTGCCATCAGCTCCGTATCTCTGTTCGGCATACTTGTCCATGTAATGGGTGACCACAGACTTTGGAGTGAAAAAGTCTTCTCTGTTAAATTTACTGTTCCCGTTATTGTGGCCATGGACTTTGGCAGTTTGATTGTATGAAGCAACATTGAATGGCTTACGGGTGTTTCTAATAAACTTGAAACCCGAGCCTCCAATTGGAATTGGCTTCAATTCCGTGTTGGACGACAACAAGGCATCGGCACGGTGGTTATGAGGCATGGACACATCATCCGAGAAACTAGTCATCTTAGACATGTGCGACTTGGACGTGTAGGAAGAAGAACCAGCTGTCGAGGAGGAAGATTTTGCATCTTCATCATCTTCAAACTTCACTGGAACAGTAGACGTGGTACCAGAAGCCTCGGTCGTGGTAATGATTGGAGCTGCTGGTGTCTGTTCCTTTTGGAAGAATAAATCCTCATGTTGCAATTCAAAGACGTCATTTTCAACCTTTTGTGGTTGGAGTTGCTGTTCCTCGTCCTCGTCCTCTTCCTCGTATTCATAATCATCCCAGTACTCTTCGTCGATGGTAAAGTACTTCAACAAATCAAGTTCTTTTTTGATCATGCTCAAATCACGGTTTTTTGGGTCGATGTTAAGCGAATATCTCAACACAGAAAACATATCACCGGTCATCGTTGAAAATATATCAAAGAGAGCCTCTCTGTTTGCGGCAAACTGAACAAAGCGTTTATCGGAGTTGTTGGCAACCAGGAATGGATTCTTTTGAAAGACCAAGGTCAACAAAATAATCCCCAAGGACCAAATATCAATTTTAGAGGCGTCGTAGCTGTCAATGCACTCGTCAAATAGTTCTGGAGCCATGTATCTTTCCGACCCCACGTCGAATTCGTCCCTGTTTGTGATCTCTCGAGTGGTGGTTGCCAACCCCCAGTCACACAACTTGACGGACCAATCTTCGGCAATAAGAATATTTTCTGGCTTTAAATCTCGATGGTATACTCCATTGAAATGGCAAAACTCAATGGCACTCAACACTTGGTAGAAAACATCCTTGATGTCCTGGGTGGTGCAAGGACCGTGGCCATTGTGAATGGCCTCGTACAAATCGCCCCTTGAACAGTACTCAAGAATCAAACATGAATCAAAATGATCATATAAGGTGGCGATATGGTTGTGTGGGCCCAATGTTTTTTGTATTCTAATTTCTTTCTCGGCCTCCTGGAAGAGCCCACGCAAGACAGAGGACTGTGACCTTTTGTTAGTTCTGAGCTTGGCGGGACTGGACGAAGGTCTTGCGCTGGAATCTTGTTTTTTGTAGTCGACTGGGTAGATAAATTTGACTGCAACGAGCTTGTTGTCAGGGCAAGACGTGTCTTTGGCCACAGACACCAAGCCGTACGAGCCTTCGCTGATGTCGCTGACTTTCAAATATTGGTTTCTTAACAATCCACCCTTATCATATACTTCGTAGGCGTCCATTAAGATAGTGTTTTTATAGTGGTTTTGGGGTATGTAAAATCAATCTAATGCGTATGAATCATAAAATGTGTATAGTCAAATAAAAGGTGACTCTCTATAACAAAAAAAACTTGGGAATGGAATGCAATGCAATGATAATGAGCCTAAGAATGAAGGAACCTCTTAATCACTGCGTATGATGGTTGGTTCGCTTATGTCTATTTGATGGTGAAGGCAAACAGCTGTCTTAGTGCAACGCCTTACGTGTCGGCCGTTTTTTTTTTGTAGTTCGTTTCTCTCCTATCAATAAATGTGGAGTTATCGATGAATGCAAACAATCAACAGAACGTTTCTTTTGGGGCTCTAAGAATACGTAATATACTTCAAGTAACGTACTTAACTAGGACAAACGTCGATACTTCTTCTTCTCCCTATAAAGCAGTCCACCAGTGGCACTAAAGAAAAAGGAAGCGCTAAAATGTCCAAAGAAAAGAAGAACGGTTAGGTCGGTAAAAGGTACAGCAAGAATCAGAATATCCTCTTTCTTGGTTCTCTCTCTGTCGTAGGTAGTTGAATGATAATGGAAATCGCTATCGTACTCTGCCTAGGATATATGTCCGACCTTAAACAACTCTTTAGTCTGATGATTCTAAAGAAAGAGAGGATCAAAAAAAAAAAGTATGGAGACAGAAAGAGCGTTGGGTCCAAAAAAATGACTGAGGTTGAGAGTCGTCGCCTACATGTAGTTCCCTAATTGTGTCAAGGTTTGACGTCGTATTTTTGACGTCGCGGGCATTTGCTGTATGGATTTTCTACCCCCTGAACGCTGGCATATGAAGGAATCGGGCGGCAGGATAGAATTCCATTGACAATGAAGGGTGACACTCTGCTCTAGGTATTTTTGTTGTCGACCGTCCGAAAGAAGAAAGGAGATTTGGATCACATGTGCTCGCAACGGAGAGGTTGGGAACGCGAGTGGTGCGAGCGTTGCTCACGAAAGGGGGAAGAGCAGGTCTAAGGCAAGCGAACAAATATGTGTGGATCTTGGGGGGGAGGGTGCAGATGGATTGGATGAGCATCAAAGAAGTCTTGAGGGTGTCTGGTAACGGGCATTGTAGACTGATACACCCGTCCGTCATGTATATTGACGAAAGTTAGTCATGATTGCGTCTTAGTGACTTGCGTCTGTATGCGCTCCCTTTTTGGGATCTTTCCTGTTTGGTCCTATCCTTTGCTTTGCTTTTTCTGACAGTGATGTCACATTTACCGCTCGTTATAAATCAAATCTTCTAGAGTGTTTATAATACAAAGCATGGAAGAACACATCCCAACATTCTTGGCTGTCACTGGGATTGACGATCCAGTAGTAGCCAAACAGTATTTGGAGCTCACCAACGGCGATTTGGAATATGCCGTGACTCTATTCATGGAAGGTGGGTCGGGTGCAGCAGCAGGCATCGCGAGCGGTGGCGTCAACCACGGCAATGATGAAGAGCTTGCACAGCGTTTGCAGCAGGAAGCCTATTCAGATAACGTCAGAGAGGCAGACACCAACATCCATAGACACGAAACATTGGTGGATTCTTACCCTACCTTCACCCCGTTCAATGTGGAAAGGCCACATGACATTTTTGGCAGAGGCAGAGTAGGCGTATTCAACCAGAGGTTCGACCTGGAGGAAGACCAGTATTATAGAAGAATCGAAGAAATAGATGAGGACGACGAAGACGAAGATTTCGACGACGACGATGAAGATAATAATAATAATAACGAGTACCATGATTCGCTCGACAACGAAATCATAATCATAGATAGTGACGACGACGACAACAACGCAGAGGAACCAATATCCAGAAGGAGACGTAATAGAAACTCAAGACAGGCAGAGTTGACATCTACCCAGCAAAGGTTGGCCAACTTATTCAGGCCTCCCTTTGATATCATTACAATGGTGAGCTTGGACGCTTCCAAGGCTATCGCGAAGCAAGAAAACAAGTGGATTATGATTAACATACAAGACACGTCCGAGTTTCAGTCGCAAGTATTGAACAGAGACTTTTGGTCCAATTCCAAGATAAAGCAAATAGTCCGCGACAACTTTATCTTCTTACAGTATCAAAATGACTCTCCAAATGGTATGAACTACTTGAATTTCTATACAACGGACGGGTTCCCTCACATTGCTATCTTGGACCCCTTGACAGGTGAACGTGTCCACAAGTGGCAAGATGGAGTTGTTCCCAAGGTTGACGAGTGGGAGGCAGACGTTGAAGACTTTTTGAACAAGTTCTCTTTGTTGCCCAACTCTAACAATCCAATTGTCAAGCATGAGGTCAAGTTCGACCCAGATACTCTTACCGAGGAGCAGCAAATAGAGTTTGCTATGAAGCAGTCAATGAGAGAACAGGGCCATGACGAAGAGAACGGCAACGGCACTCAATCGCAACATACACAACCTCAAAATGAACCCGTCACTTCTCCCCCTGCTCCTGTGGACCCATTCGATGCTATCGAGCCTGTCAATCACGAGGAGCCAACCTCAGGTGCTGTCACTAGAATCCAGTTCAGATTTCCAAATGGTAAGAGGTTAGTTCACAAATTCGAGTTATCCGATAGAATCCAAGCTATACTTCAATGGTTAAAGTATGTTTTGAAGGAACATCCAGACGAATACGGCCTTTCGTCCGAAGCCCATTTCTCCGTCACAAATACTTCCAATAGAGCGTTTAAGTTTATAGAATCTTTGGACGTGACTGTTGAACATGCAAACTTGAAAAACGCAAGTTTGTTATTGGAACAGCAATAAAAGAGTGGTAATCATTTAAGATTTCTCCATCGCCTTAGAATTGTAGCTTTGAGTGTGTAAATGCATGAATATATGTTGGTGCTTTTATGTGTATTCTTACACTTTTGGGAAATTCTCTAACGGAGGAACCGGAGGGAATTGGAAACTGCGCAGTGCAAGTGGTTGGAAAATCAGTGGCAAGGTAGACCGCTCGCCGCCCTCCTTCAAACCAAGGAGGAACTTATACTTTGTACGGAGTAGGCGCTCTTCTACCCCCGCGGAGTCAACTTCTAAGTCGCCGCTCTCATACCCAGGTGTTGCATACTCATCCTCATCTTCGTAGTCGTCATCGACAGGAGAGTTTTGGTCGTCTGACTCCTCCCCATCCGAGTCTTCATATTCACCGCCTTCATCATCACCATCATCTTCAACGTCAAGCTCAATTTCTACTTGCTGGAGACCGCTATCTTCAATTTGTTCAGGTATGGTGGTTGATTGTTGCTCATCCACAGCGTCTTGCGACCCATATCCCAGACGCATTTGCATTAAATCCATGTCCATTTCTCGGTCACTTAACCCACCACACACTCTAAGCTTGACCCTTCTCTTTTTATTAGGATAACTGGTCTCTTGTTCACGTATCCTTTTGAGGATGCCCATCTGGATGTCGCGCAGTTCTGCGATATTATTTATCAAGTACTGATTCTTGGGGTTCACATAATTAGTATCTCGACTCTTGAAGACCTTCTCCGAGTCACCGGTTTCTATTCGAAGGTCGTTTATTCCAGTTACCGACCTGTAGTATTGGTTCCACTTGGAAGCCAAGAGTCGATAGTCGTCAAGATGACTGTACTCTCTGTCGAGTTTATGCAACAGGGCGTAGGTGCTTTCCCTCAACTCTGCTTTTCTTTGAATTAGCCTGCTATAATACTCTTTCCAGATGATGGCGGCATTTCTCATGCCAGAATCGTATATCAAATCCGTCAGGTACTTCTTTTCATTCTCTATAGCTTCCAAGTTCTTCTTGTATGGTTTAATAATTTTGTCAAACATGTATGGAAATACCAACCTATCCGATACTCCTTCAGCGGACGCTGCTGCATCCGAGTCGTCCTTTAGCGTCTCATCAAACGCTAGAGGGCCTCGCAAATTCTTTACTATGTCTGTGAGCTCTTCCTCGTATTCGTTGTAACTTGCGATTGGCTTTTGGTGTGGACCATGCGACGTGCCTAATATGAGGTCTTCTAAGTTGTACTTAATGTTATTGATGGTTTCTGTTTCAAATGAGTATATTTTCAGCCAATTCTTCTCGTTTGTTCGAGTGACTTTCAATGAATGGTTAATTTTGTCTAACATGGTATTTATCCTCAAGAGCCGAGTCTCCATATATTTCCTGCCTAGCAGCTTAAACTCATTTGAGATATTTTCTTCTAATTTCTTGAGCTCTTCTGGCGATAGCTGCTGTACATGGGATAGCGACTTGATCAGAAATTGACTAGAATCGTTAAGAAAATCATGCTTGGAGATTTCCTTGCCGTCGTCACCTTCGTTTTTGGATTTATCGTTAGCTCTTGTTTTCATTTTAGATAAAGAACTTTATTGCAATGAATGACAAGACTAGAGACTTTTTCAGAGACGAGAGAAACTTGCAGGTGTAGAGCTTGTGCCGTAGTCTAAAGATTAAATGGTTGTAAAAAAATCTGTTACAGCGGCAGACAATCGTAGTGAGAGGAATTCAAGAAAGTATGAACAACGCAATTACGATAAGAAGTTAGCGTGAGCAATCTAATTTCCGAGCAAAAACGTAACTTATAGTGTACACTTGTACGGTATCCGATGCAACATTGGCCACTTCCATCGATGGCACTCCGAAAGTCACTCGAGGACTACCCGCTTTGCAAGTAGTTGAAGGCGGCACGTGATGGTAAAGGGGCTCTGAGTAGATCCACAGCAGCAATAGCACACCAGTAGCGCACCAGGAATCAAGCAGGAGTTCAGCAGGAGGAATACCTTGAGGCAAACAGGCAGCCTGGGTTATACAGTGGCGACTCCCACATATTTTCGCTCCGTCCTGTCCAAACATGAGTCTACGTCAAACTTACAGAACCTTAACCATTTTTCTCATTTATCATGTACTAGAAACGTATACCCTCTAACGGTCTTCAGCCCATTCATTCTCTCTCTTAATAGCAGCTTCTTCTTCAGGACTGAAATCGTTGTGAATGTTGAAAATCTTTCTCAATTCTTCAGGGGACTTGCCCTTGATCATGTCAGCGACGATCTTACATCCGGAAACCAATAATGGCTTAATATTCAAGTAATTGGCAGCTAAGATGATTTCGTATAACATTTCTTGGTCAACCTTTAAAAAGCTCTTGTCCCACTCGTCAGCCGGCTCAGTCTTCTTGGCGTCATCGTCTTCCTCGTCACTGAACACAGTGTTCTTGTGGTGTTCACACCACTCTAATACTTTGGCTAAAACATTGGCTCTGACGTTTGGAGTTGGCACTTCAAAGTCTTCGGTCAACCCGTCTGGGTTCAAATCGTTAACCATGTTTCTAATCAAGATGGATTTCTCTGCAACCTTGAAGTCAACAGGGAACTTTTCATCGTCGGAGGAGATAAGTATAACCTTAGGTGTCATTGTATTAGTGTCTATAAGTTTTTTTAATGCGGGACGACAAAGTAAATGTTTGGAAATCTGTTTGCAGCGAAGTGAGATTCCAACCTCAAACAAGTGAGTACGTGTGGGCAAATAAAGACTATTTTTTTGCAAATAGAGCGTCCTAGAGGGCTTCTGGAAGCATGCTTGCAAGTTTCAAGTGTTGTTTTTAGGTCCCTTTTGCATGTATTGCCTTCGATGTCTCCGTGTATAGTGTCTTGCTACTGTATTTCGCAGCTGCGGAGCAGAGCTGGTTAATGCTAGAAGATGCCGTCAAAAACTTGAGGTGTTTCAGCTTTAGCAAACAATTCGTATCACCAGCTAGTACTATGTAGAGCTAGTTAGCTCATCGGAGGCTCGATATGACAACCTGCCAGCTGAGTAAGTTCAGGTTTTGACTGTCGCTTTCATAACTAGGATCGTTACAAAAGTATTGGTTTACGATAAAAAGTCGAAACGTGAAAAAGTGGAAATCTTCGTGGGCAAGTACATTGAGGACGACAAACGGAAAACGTTTTCAAGTAACGAGGTAAGAAAAGGGTACCGATACCGGTTGGAATGGCGCATGGAGTCTGGTGCCAACGTTGTACAGCGGAGCCCAGGTTTCGGCGAAAGAACTACAATCTCTCATTATACCGCGAGAAGAGGATCGGCGACAACGTGGATTGGTACATTGCATGAGACGCACGGCTCTGTCTGGCCAACTACGTATCTGCAATATGTCACTACACTAGTTATCGCATCAAATCTTGTTATTAAGAAAAGTCTCAGCGCTGCTGAGACCACATAAGGCACTTTGTGGCACGGCACAAGCATGTGCCGTTGATCATAAGAGCAGATACATTGACACATAGATCATGCAGCCACGTTGACGTTGTGGTGTTGTGACGCAAAGACATATCGGCTCTATGCATGTTGCTAGTCTAGTCGTAGCTAGAGTATACACTAGCGCTAAATTCGTGCAAACCTGGAACCTCGTTCAACCTGTTAAGATAATCATTACCAGTGGGGAAGTTTGCGCCGTCAATCTTCAACAAATCGTCGTTCTTTGAGTAATCATTATCGATCAAGATTCCGTTCTGGACTGACAACTGGGCCAAGAAGTTGGCCAACTTGAATTGCTTGTCGATTTCGTCCAATTCTTGTATCTTTGCATAGGAAGCGTCTGCTCCTCCTTCAGTCAATAAAGAAGAGTTGAGGGCGTTGGTGCCAATCAACCCAGTGTATAAATTATCACGCAAGGTGCCCAAGTTGCTAGAGATCAACTTGAAGTACAACTCAGTAAACTCGAGAGAGTCCAAAATCTTCAACTTTGTTTCGCTGACCAATTTCGAGAAATTGGAGTTAGGGTTGTCCAAGTGGTGGATGTATTCGGGGTTTGTATTCACCAAGGACTCGACCAAGTCTTCGTGCTGTATTGGGAACAAGTTGTAGAAAACGTTATTAGTTGCAGAGGCCGTCAAGTTGTTTGTGCTGGCATGCTTGAGGGAGATGTCGTTGACAATTTGCAGCAACAAGTAGTTGAACTCGGCAATCGTCAACTCTGTCTTTGGAGTGACCGACTCGAATCTGGCAATGACAATGGGCTCGATGATGTTGTGGAGGTTCTTCCAGCCCTTGTTGAGCAACCACCAGCTCAACGACAAGTACGATTGCTCAATCATGTAGTTCTCGTGGGCATTCAATTCTGACGTGCTATTTGGGGCTTGCTTGACGCCGGCCATGGAGATGGCCGATTCCAAGTACGATCGTCTGCCTAGGATATTCAATTGCAATCTTGTGATAAGAATCAATCCCGAGATGGAGTAGAACAACACCAAAAGTCTAGTTATGGTCTTGATCTTCAACAAGTTCCACAATTCCGCCTTGGACTTGCCAAGATACACATTGGAGGCTGATGTATTACTTGAGTTGTCTAATAAATTTAAGTTGTCGGAGGTGAGCTGGTTTGGCTGACTGGACGAGTCCTTCTTTGGGACATTCTTTTTCATCCTCAAGGCCTGGGTGATCGATTCAACAGGCAATTCATCGGAGATCGGGCTCGTCAACACAGGAAGGAGTGCCAACACTGTGTAGTAACAGTCTTCTTGTGTCTGGAGAAATCGTTGCTCGATTTGCTTCTTGGACATAAACTCTCTCTTCAAGGTGTCCTGGAAATTTCTGAACTTGCGGATGACAAAGTAGTCCACTGCATAGTACGTGGATATAGCAAACACAGAGGCAAGCACAAGCTTTCTCCGGTGGCGCTTGAAGAAGGCGGCCAACGATGAGAAGACAGCCATTTGGGTTTGGTTAACTCTAGTGTTGGGACTTTTTTTTTTGACCGAGGGTTCGGAGGGTCTTTGCGTGGGGGGAGGGGGGAAATCGAACTTTTGGTCTCGTGAGATGATCACATGAATGGAAACTTAGGCGAACTCGTTAGTGAGCAACAACGCAGCAATTGGGCTTGCTAGTGAAAGCACAGCCAAATACGTCTGCTGCCCCCATCTCCAATTGCAGTTTTTGCCATATACCCCAGGAAATGTATTTGGAGTGTGTGGAGGCATCATGCAGAGGCGGGGGTAACAGAGTGAAATGAACTGAGTTAGTCTCTACTTTGTTGCACATTCACTCTGTCGGGAAGCAACCGTGCTGCGTCAACTTCACGGCGTGGTTTTTTTTCTTTCCTTTACAACCAACGCAGAAGCATCCCCCGAAAAAGGTTTTGCCAATGCAAGGATTTATAAAAAGATTGGCCAAGGAAGGATGCAAAGCCAAAAAATCACTCCTAACTTTGGCCCACGGGTGCGACTTTATTACACAGTTTTGCAAAACGGTTGTTCGTCAGGTGCAGCTGGCAAGACGGCACCTATTTCGATAACTTCCAAAGCCAACCAGGTGTAGACATAAGCTCAAATGCCAAGCACTTTTGCGTTAAATCTCACTTAATCTGAATCTCTCCCCAATTTAAGGTCCACCTATATAGCACTTTTTGCCATCTCCACCGTCCCTATTGTGCGACAGGCTAATTGTCGCTCTTCACCACCGACAAATCAGATCAGCCTTCTGTAAATTAAATCTCGATAAATCCGCTACTTTGGATGCCCCACCATTGAGTCAGACAGAGAGAGATTTTGACCGCACTTTTGTTTCGGTCGAATAATGTTGTCAGTCAGTAGAGCCTCTTGTCGGACCGGCGGTTCCGGGTTAAATAGGGAACACGTTTCTGGCACCTCTAATTACATTACTCAAAATCAACGATATCCTAAAATACACTTTCTAAACCCCAGAACAAAACGGTCCTGCACCTTCTAGGAAACGTGCTACCTTGGCCCTTCCATAAAGTATATTACAAAAAATACCGAAATTACAGTTTTGCAGCTCCTTAGCGAATGCGGGAATTGCGACCACTGGTATTGGAACATGCAATTGGGTGTAAGCATTGTCCAATTGATGGTCCACCGAAAAGAAAAATCGATAGGGCCTCATCTCTCTCTCTCTATCTCTCCTTTTCAAAATAACGTCCATCCTTCGCAGATAGCTAAATAAGGTCTTTCTAGATTAAGCGATAGCACAAAAATGAAACCTCAGTTGACAGTTTAAATTTTTGCATCCTGTATGGATTTGTTCCTGTATGTCTGTGACTGCAAGAAAACATGGTGCCGTAGAAGGAGCAAAATACGGATAAGGAAATCCAATTCCCGTTTAGTATCGATTAGAAGAGATGAGTGAAATCCGGCGGTATAAATAGAAGGGGATTCTTCCTAACCGATTCCATTCTTTTCTTGTCAAGACAGCAAAGACTATCAACCAAGCTTGAAAAATGCAATTCAACAGCCTTTTCTTGAGCATCTTTTTGTTTACTACTGCCGCACTCTCCAAGACCATTTTGTTGACCAACGATGACTCTTGGGTTTCTACCAACATCAGAGCCACTTACTACAAGTTGAAGGAAGCAGGCCACACTGTCGTCTTGGTTGCCCCAGTCTCCCAAAGATCCGGTTGGGGTGGTCAATTCTACGTTCAAACTGACAAGACTTTGCAAACTGACGGTGAATTTGGTTACGTCAAGGCCGGTGCTCCAGCTTGGGGCCACGAAGCCGATGATGACCACATCTGGTACTTCAACGGTACCCCAGGTTCCTGTGTTGCTTTCGCTTTGACTTACGCTGTTCCATACTACTTTGCTCCAAAGGGTAACAACTACTCTTTCGACTTGGTTGTCTCTGGTCCAAACGAAGGTACCAACATGGGCCCAGGTTTCTTCACCATCTCCGGTACTATGGCTGCTACTTACAATGCTGTCTACAGAGACCTCCCAGCTATCGCCTTCTCTGGTTCTAACGGTAACAACTCTTTCTACAAGGACTTCTTGAACTTGAACGACACCAAGGACCCATCTACCATCTACGCTGACTTGGTTGTTGACTTGGTTGACAACCTTTTCTCTAACCAAGGTGACAACAACAGAGCCTTGCCATTGGGTGTCGGTCTTAACGTCAACTTCCCACCAGTCGGCTACTTGCAAGAAAACTGTACCTCTCCAGACTGGATCAACACCAGATTGACCGGTCAATACGCTCAAACCGCTGACATGGTCTACAACCAAACCTCTGGTACCTTTGTTTGGGCTCCAAGATCTTACAGCTCCATGCACAACTGTAACTCTGGTGACTGTTCCTTGCCATCTGAAAACTTCATCATTGGCCACACCCAATGTAAGACTGCTGTCTCTGTTTTCCAAATCGATTACGACGCCAACACCGCTTTGACTTCTCAAACCGAGTACTTGTTGAAGCCATTGGTCAAGGATTTGTAAACCTCCGAGGATTTTAAAGGAATCTTCGAAAGAGATGAGCAAAAAAAAATACCTAAAAGTGAAGACTAGACGTTTTTCACTTTTATGAAAAAGTTGGTTGATACGCTGCATCAACTGAGCACTTATTATATCTTCTATCGTTATTTGTTTTAGTTTCGTTTATACATAATGGCTGCGAAAAAAAAAAAGTAGTTTCCTAATTTGGACGTACATACTCCTTTTATGTCTGATTGCTGATTAGCTCTTGTTACGTACATATGTGCCCCTTGAAGTACATGGAATTCCAAGGATCATACGGCACAAATAGGCGCACAATACCAAACATAAACTTCATTGTGCGTTGGGATGGCTACCAGTGATGGCAAATGGCTCATTGTGAAAATGTGCCTCATGTTAAAAGGTGTATCACGGCCCAAAACAGAGATGACCCACACTCACAGAGAAAATATTCCATCCCAGATCCATCTCAAAGGGGGTTTCTTTTGCAGGAGAACACCCACAATCCAGCAACGCACAACAAAAAAGCCGAGTCCAATCACAATGGCAGTAGTGGCGTTGTTCGATCGTATTTCTTCATGTGTTTACCGGTTCTGGATGTTTTAGTGGGGTTTTTGGCATACCTTTCACGCACAGTGGTATGTTGCAATGCACTCTTGCACGTCAAGCTTTAGATGCTCTACGGAAGGTCCAACACCAAACAATAAGCATGCGGATGGCTCTCAAGTAACCTCTCTCTCCTCATTTCTGGTGTTATGATTCGCTTGCTATTTCAGATGTATTCCTGAACACGTTCAGGGCTTATCAATCCTCGCGTGGCATTACAGATTTGCGGACATAGCACTCGTACCTCCGAAGCCTGTCAAAATCGGGTATGAGTAGTTTCAGTAGCATAGCAATTCAACATGTTAAGCCATCCTTCAGTCAGTAGCGTACACAAGGTCTGTCTCAAGATTCTATATGCCAAGCAATGTTGCTAGCAAACCTGGGGATAGTAGCTCAGATTGGACGAAGAGCTGGTGTCTCGGCCCACAGGCAGCCAACCAATCCACCAATCCACTAGCGGCGACATTTCAATGCAGACCCAGTCCATACTTGCATGAATGCCATACAAGCGTTTGCCAGCATACGCGGGGGGGGGGGGGGGGGGGCGGGGGGGG